>CM059433.1:77406751-77750393 GCA_030390025.1 Squalus acanthias
GAGAGAGAGGGAGGTGGGGGTGGGTGGAGGAGAGAGGGAGGTGGGGGTGGGTGGAGAGAGAGGGAGGTGGGGGTGGGTGGAGAGAGAGGGAGGTGGGGGTGGGTGGAGAGAGAGGGAGAGGGGGGGTGGTGGAAGAGGGGTGAGGCTCCAAACAAGTGTCGTCCGTTCCTGGGGACTGAGCGGCGGCTGCATTTTGGAACAACACAGGTAGAGGCGCAGTGTATGTACAATGGCCGCTGGAAGGTGGCTAAAGCAAACAAATTTTAGGCCCCCGGTGAAACAAAAATGAGAATTTTTTTTTTAATTCAGAAAATTGTTTAAAGCCGAAAAAAAATACAGGAAAGTCATGTTGGTCACACGGTAAGTTCCCATTAAATTTTGCCAGGTGTTGTCCCCTTTTTGGAAGGGTCTATCGGTTATTTAAATCATGTTATGAGAAAGGGAAAAAAAGTTTGTGTTCCTGTTTGTACCTCAGAGTCTGTGAGAGACGGAGGGAACGGCAGCAGAAAAAGAGGAAACAACTTCTCCAAAACTGATCCCAACTCATCGCCAAGGCTGGGGATAGACAACCTCACCGCCTTCTTAGGAAATTTAATCAATTTATTCACTCTTTTATTTGAGCTCCGTTTGGAATTAGAGTTTATTTTATTATTTTTTGTTGTATGTTTAATGACAGCGTTGAAGAGGGAAAGAGAAACTTGGAGCAACTTCTGTCAAAGCTGCAACGAGACTTGAAAGAATTTAAAGATTTTTATTGAACTTTTCACAAAAAATGAGTTTTAAAAACACTTTCTTCGCCCAAGTTTCGAATATGATTTTGGAACAGAAACAGAAACAAAACTCAATTTCCCCCTCATCTAAACAAGTTTCAACTTGGTCTTGAAGTCCAAATGCTTAAAACACTTTTTAATTGAAATTTCTCAATATTTGATTTTGAATGATTGAATGAAGCGAGTAGCTTTACACAAACATGCTGTTGAGGAGGGGGAGGGCGGGGAGGATTTGTCAGAGTTACATAATACTTTTTATTGACTTTTTAAAAACTAATAAGACGTTTAAGGAAGAGAACCAAAAAAGGGGAAAAACACAAACCATTTTATTTTGTCTGTCGTTCTATAGTCCTAACAAGTCCCAGGAATAATGTAAATATAGATTTCCTCTTAAACGTTTAGTGGATTGTTAATAGAAACACGAGTTAGCCAATGATGTATAAAAATTGCAGGAAGCTACTTTAGAAGAAACTACTATTTGTTTATTGAGAAAGGCACAGAAAATACTTCGATTAAACTGATAATGTACAATTTTGATTTGGTATAAATGTTTGAAATAGGAGATTAAAAATTGTGTACAGAATGAAGTTTGTTTCCCACTATTTAATTGGGAAGTGCCTAAAATAATTCAACACTTTTCGTGATAAGAGCAGGCATTAGTATTGTGGAGAATGTTTGAGAGAAAAACATTAGAAGCGAAATTCATAAATTAAACATTGTAGGGTATAACATATTTAGAAAAGATAGAGGGAAAAAGAGGAGGTGGAGTAGCTGTACTTATTAGGGATAACATAATGGCAGTAGAAAAAAGCGACGCAGCTCTTAGCAAGACAAAAATAGAATCCTTATGGATAGAGATAAAAGATAATAAAGGATCAATCACACTACAGGAAACTCTTTCGTATCCGGCACCTACGGGACCGGGATGGTGCTGGTTGATTAAAAATTCCGGATAACGAAGAAGGGACATGGAGTGACAATGGCCCAAGGTACGAGAGCTCCGATCACACAGCCAGAAGTGCTGGAGCCCCGATCACACAGCCACAGGTACAGGGGACCCAGTTACACAACCAGGGGTGCAGGAGCCATGGTTACACGGCAAAAGGTATGAGAACCCTGGTTACACAGCCACAAATATACAGTATACGGAAGCCTCAAAACCTACTCCTGAATTTTGCCGGTTATTAGAGAATTCCAGATAATTAGGTGCCGTTTAAACGAGTTTCCTGTAATAGGTCTACAGAGCACCTAATAGTGGAAGGGAGGTGGTGGAAGAAATATGCAGACAAATTAGGGAAATGAGTAAAAAACATAGAATAATAATCATGGGGGATTTCAACTACCCTGATATTAATTGGACAGAAGAGGCAGGTAAAGGGGATAAGGGAATGGAGTTCCTACAATGTGTACAGGATTCCTTTCTAACCCAATATGTAAAAGCCCAACAAGGGAAGATTTGTTATTGGATCTAGTAATGGTGAATGAACCAGAGCAGATAAGAGAAGTAAAAGTAGGGGAACATCTAGGCAATAGTGGCCATAATATAATACGCTTTAAGATGATAATTGAGAAGGACATAAGTATGACAAAAACCAGGGTAATAGATTGGAGAAAAGCTGATTTTGAGGGGCTGAGAATAGAACTTGGGAAAATAAAATGGGCAACAATATTGGCAAACAACGATGTAGAACGACAATGGGAAACATTTCAAACGGTGTTTAACAGAGTGCAGGAACAAAATATTCTGCTAAAAGGAAAGAACAAACTAAACACTAATGAGATTCCGTGGATGAATAAAGCCATAAGGGAACAACTGAGGGTAAGGAAAGAGGCATACATTAAGTGCATAGACAGCAGGGGAGTGCATGATAAGAGAGAATACGAAGAGATTAGGAGAGAAATCAAAGAAACAATTAGAAAGGCAAAGAGGTACTATGAAATTAAATGATCAAGGAACATAAAACAAAATAGTAAAATATTTTACAGGCGCATCAATAAAAAAAAGGTTGGGATGGGAATAGGACCATTAAGGGATAGACAGGATAATACCACAACGATAGAGAGATGGCAGAAATAGTAAATCATTATTTTGCTTCAGTATTTACCAGGGAGATAGAACAGGTGGACATGACATTGGATGATGAGATTAATAATGCGATAAGTGCATTTAAAATAAAAAGAGGGTATATATTAAATAAACTAATCAAACTCAAAGAGGATAAAACCCCTGGTCCGGATGGATTGCATCCACGCATTTTAAAAGAATCTAGGGAAGAGATAGCAAAGGCATTACTACGCATATTTAATAATTCGTTAGAAAAAGGTGTGGTGCCAGAGGACTGGCGGATAGTTAATGTAATACCTATATT
The DNA here is from genome assembly GCA_030390025.1 of Squalus acanthias. Lineage (NCBI taxonomy): Eukaryota > Metazoa > Chordata > Chondrichthyes > Squaliformes > Squalidae > Squalus > Squalus acanthias. The sequence goes on from CM059433.1 coordinate 77,409,891, forward strand.
TAAGGGCGATAGAACATGTCCAAGGAATTATAGACCAGTCAGCTTAACATTGGTGGTAGGAAAAATAATGGAATCCCTACTGAAGGAGAAAATAGAAGAAGAACATCTAGAAACCAAAAACATAGTAATGAATAGTCAGCATGGATTTCTAAAGGGAAAGTCTTGCTTGACCAACCTCATTGAATTTTTTGAAGAGGTAACAGAGAGTAGACAATGGCAATGCAGTAGATGGAATTTATCTAGATTTTCAAAAGGCCTTCGATAAAGTACCCCATAATAGACTGATGAACAAGGTCAGAGAATGCGGAGTCAGAGGACAAGTAGCAGAATGGATAGCTAGCTGGCTTCAAGACAGAAAGCAGAGAGTATGGGGTAAAAGGTAGCTATTCACATTGGCAGAAGGTGGGTAGTGGTGTTCCACAAGGATCAGTGCTGGGACCACTGTTGTTCACAATTTATATTAACGATTTAGACTCTGGAATCAAAAACACAATTTCTAAATTTGCGGATGACACCAAATTGGGGGGCCGGGGGGGGAGAGAGAGAAAGTCAATACTGAGGAGGACTGCAACAAATTACAGGAGGACATTAATAAACTTGTACAATGGGCATATAATTGGCAAATGAAGTTCAACACAGATAAATATGAGGTCTAACATTTTGGTAGGAAGAATAGGGAGGTCACTTATCACTTGGAGGGTGCGAGTCTAGGTGGGGTAGAGTAACAAGGGGGTCTCGGAGTACAAATACATAAATCACAAAGTTGCGACACAGGTTAGCAAGGCCATAAAAAAAAAGCAAACCAAGCACTAGGGTTTATTTCTAGAGGTATAGAATTGAAAAGTAGGGAAGTTATGCTAAACCTGTATCGAACCTTGGTTAGACCACACTTGAGAGTACTGCGTACAGTTCTGGTCGCCATATTATAAAAAGGATATAGAGGCACTGGAGAGGGTGCAGAGAAGATTTACAAGGATGATACCAGAAATGCAAGGGTATACATATCAGGAAAGGATGAACAGGCTCGGTCTCTTTTCACTTGAAAAAAGGCCGAGGTGTGACCTAATAGAGGTCTTTAAAATTATGAAAAGTTTTAATAGAGTGGATAGAGAGAGAATGGCCGCGATTTTATTAATGGAGGTGGGTTGGGTGCAGGTCAGGTGGTTTCCGGTTTCCAGTCCCGCCCCAGCTGCATCCGGCCCACAGACGTGATTTTGCCTTGATTGACCTTGTTAAGCCCACCCTGCGGGCTTGCCGGCCAATTAAGAAGAAGCGGGTCAGATGACGTCATTCGATAACTTAGCAACTCCTTCCAAAAATTTGATCAAATTTGTAAGACACCTCCTTTTCCAGAAACCATGTTGTGTGTCCCTGATGACACCTTGTTTATCAAGTGATCACATAGGGCATCTTGTGATACCTTCGTGCATTTTACCTATTACTGAAGTGAAACTAATAGGCCTATAGTTACCCAACTTTCCTTTATGGCTCACATTTCAGCTGCTATTGTAAATCGTTCCCTCTCGTCAGGTACTGCTCCCTGCCTTTCAAAACTGTTGTCGCCATCCTCCTCCTCGATACCTTGATCATCGCTAACTTCTGCCCCAATTATAACCTCTTTTTCTCTCCAAGGTCCTTGAATGTATTGTTGACTTCTGGATCTGTGACCACCTCTCCCGCAACTACTCGTCTGAACCCCTCCGATCAGGTTTCCACCCCCCACACAGCCCAAAAAGGGCCCTAAACAAAGTCATGAACAACAGTGATTGTGACCATAGTGCATTATCACTCCTTGTCCTCTCTGCAGCTTTCAACACAGTCCATCACACAATCCTCCTTCAATGCCTCTATTCTAATTTCCCGCCCAGTGAGACTTCCTTCAGCTAAGCACAGGGAACACCAAAGCAATCATCTTTAGCCCCCGCCACAAACTCTAACCTCAACACCAACTCCTCCCCCTCCCTGCCCACTGCCTCAGGCTGAACGCAACTTGCAATTCTATTTCTATTAGCTGATCATTTGAATTGGTAAGATGTCAATTAGGGGTTACTGGCATAATAAAAACAATGTAACTATTGGGCGATTAGCAGACATCTACTTGCAAATCTTTGTAACACTGCAGATATTGCTTGCAGAACTGATCACTTCGCAACACTTCCATGAATACTTTTCCATTATGCAATTTCAGTTTATATAAAATGAAAAGATTTTGGCTGTCAAATCTGAGCCCAAGATCTTCTGCAGTTACTTACCAGATAAGTAAAAACTCTTGAGCTCTGCACGTCTGATTTCTTTCCTTTGAGCATTTTTTCTTTTATTGTTTTCTGCAGTATTGTCCCCTTTTATCAAAGAATGTTTTGAATTATCCATAAACTTTTCATGGTCAACCAAATGTAGTGAAGATACACTGAAGTTTTCTTTCGAATCATCTTGACCAGCTTGTACTTCTATTTTGGGCAATGGTTTTTCAGCATTGCAAGCTGAAGATTCCTCTTCCTTCTGTTTTAGTTGCTTTGTTTTTTTCTTCAGCCTTAAAAGAAAAGACTTTTATGAATATTTGAAATTAGATATACAGAAATTATAAAATCAGATCACTTACAATAGGTATGGTTTTGCTTATTCATTGTATGTGAAGGCTGAACTTATTTCTAATAAGAAATTGGCATTATCTGGGAATATCCCTTAATACCCTTGCCTAACAAAAATCTATCAATTTCAGTTTTAAAATTTTCAGTTGACCTAGCCTCAACCACTTTTTGGGGGAGAGGGTTCCGGATTTCCATTACCCTTTGTGTAAAGTAGTGCTTTCTGACATCAACCCTGAACGGTCTAATTTTAAGGTTATGCCCCCTCTGAACTCCCCTCATCAGAGGAAATAGTTTCTCTCTATCTACCCTATCAAATCCTTTAATCATCTTAAACACCTCAATTACATCACCTCTTAATCTTCTATACTTGAGGGAAAACAAGCCTAGTCATACAACCTGTCATCATAATTTAACCCTTTTAGGCCCAGTATCATTCTGATGAATCTGCGCTGCACCCCCTCCAAGGTCAATATATCCTTCCTGAGGAGTTTTGCCCACTCACTTATCTATCAGTGTCTCTTTGCAACTTTCTGTTCTCGTCTATACTACTTACTGTGCCACCTAACTTAGTGTCATTAGTAAACTTAGATATACAGGAAACTCTTTATTAACCGGCACCGACGGGACCGGCGTGGTGCCGGTTAATCAAAAAGTCCGGATAACGGAGAGTTATATCTCCCAACGTACGAGAGCCCCGTACACATTGACATGCGCCTGCATTCGGAGCTCCGTCTCCCCGGGGACTGCCAGCTGACCATCTGTCGTGTCCGCTGCCTACCCGGGCTGCACATTCCCCTCCCAATCTACACGCTCCAATACAAGGCAAACGCCTCAGGGTTTTTTTTAAGTTAATTTTAAACGAGAGATGAAGGAAAACCCCGGTTACCTACTCAAGAATTTTGCCGGTTAAGAGAGATTTCTGGATATTTGGGTGCCGGTTAATAAAAAGTTTCCTGTACAACTCTCTATTCCTCCATCCAAGTCATTGATATAGTGAAACGCTGAGGTCCCAGTACAGATCCCAGGGGATACCACTAGTCGCATCCTGGCAACTGGCGTACATAACCATTATCCCTATTCTCTGTCTCCTTCCTCCTAACCAGGACATCTTGAGAACTCCCCTGCTCTTCTTCAAATATTTTACAACCACTTGAACACGCAGATAGAGCGCGATTAATGTCTCATTTGAAAGACAGCACCTCCAACAATGTAGCACTCCACAGTAGTACACTAAAATGTCAACCTAGATTTTGTGCTCAAGTCCTTAAATGGGAGCTTGAGCCCACAACCTTCTGACTCAGGTGAGAGTGCTACCAACTTAGCCAAACAGACACCAATTGCATTATTCTGTACAACAGTAACCTAAGCTAACATAGTGGCCTACACTTCTCAAATTCCTGCTCGACAATATATTCAGCTAAATGACATTTCTGCAAACAAACTCTGCATAATTGTATAGTCTTGTGTGGATTTAAACTGAAGAACTACTGCTGGTTCTAAATCAGAAGTATCTAAATCAGAATAAACTGCATGTTCAGTTCCTCCACTAGTTGCTGACTCCTGTCCCTGTCACAATGGGCCACTCGACTTTGAACTTAATTGTTTAGATTCAATACCTTCAGCTGTGAACATCAAGGTCATCTCACCAGCTGGACATGCGGTCACTGGATATCAGTTCCCCGCTTATCAACATATTGTGTATAGTTTTCTTTCTCAAACCTTACGTGAGGCAAAGTGGTCCTAAAAATAGACATTCATTTCTGTAGAAAGTCATTACCCATGATATATTCCAGAGATTTCACCCATGCTAAAGAACATTGATGACTACTTTTCAACACTTCCCAATACCCATCATCCAGTAAGCAACACAAATCATATTCACATTAATAGAGTTCACCTATTCACAAAAGATTAAGATCTACTCCATTTTATACATGCACACACAAAGAAAGAAATCTACAATATTTTACAATAGCAAAATACTGCAGTATTTTGCTATTGTCTGTTGTTATTCTACAATATTTTAGTTCCAAATTGGAGATTTTGGCTTAGACATGCATCAAAAAAATTAGAGTGCTGTGTGCTATTACTGACATCTCAGTGTCTCCTCCTGTAGAGCAGAGACAGAGGTTATCCACTTTGGTGTCAAAAACAGGGAGGCAGATATTATCTGAATGGCAATAGATTGGGAGAAGGGGAAGTGCAACGGGACCTGGGTGTCCTTGTGCACCAGTCGCTGAAGGTAAGCATGCAGGTGCAGCAGGCGGTTAAGAAGGCAAATGGTATGTTGGCCTTCATAGCGAGAGGATTAGAGTACAGGAACAAGGATGTCTTGCTGCAGTTGTACAGGGCCTTGGTGAGACCACATCTTGAGTAGTGCGCGCAGTTTTGGTCGCCTTATCTGAGGAAGGATGTTCTTGCCATGGAGGGAGTGCAGTAAAGATTCACCAGGCTGATACCTGGGATGGCAGGAATGAGTTATGAGGAGAGATTGGGTCGATTGGGCTTATACTCGCTGGAGTTTAGAAGAATGAGGGAGGATCTCATTGAAACTTATAAAATTCTAACAGGACTAGACAGACTAGATGCAGGAAGGATGTTCCCGATGGCCGGGGAGTCCAGAACCAGGGGTCACAGTCCAAGGATAAGGGGTAAGCCATTTAGGACTGAGATGGAGGAGGAATTTCTTCACCCAGAGAGTGGTGAACCTGTGGAATTCTCTACCACAGAAGGCAGTTGAGGCCAATTCATTAAATATATTCAAGAAGGAGTTAGATATATTTCTTAAAGCTAAAGGGATCAAGGGATATGGGAGAAGGCAGGGACAGGGTACTGAATTTGGATGATCAGCCATGATCTCATTGAATGGCGGAGCAGGCTCGAGGGGCTGAATGGCCTGCTCCTGCTCCTATCTTCTATGTTTCGATGAAAGATCAGGGACATTCAAATGCTGCTTCACACTGCCCTGTAAATCATTCTGAGATGTCTCTATATATGTAATGAGGGCAACAGCAAATGTTAAATTGTTGTTGGCTGTGATAAATGGGAGAGTTAGTCTACTAGAGGATGAGCTTCAATGAGTTGAAACTAGTATCTGCTACTGCACAAACTGGATATAGCTACCAACTCAGTTTTCCAAGTTCTCCAGAATGGAATGACTTAGAACTGGTGTGCCTAACAACCCGCAGGCTCAACTCTGGGAATTTCATTTCGCTCTTGCTCTCAGCAGAGCCAAATATATGAGTGAAGTGAGTGCTATTAATGAAAAGCACTTGCCTCCAAACAGTTCCCCAGAGGAAACAACTGGTCGTGCAGCTGGCTCGCTCAACCATGGTTTACATGAACCTCCTCTTTCTAGCAGTGCTCCTCTCCTACACCAGTCAGGACCTACTTCAGGAATCTACAACACTATAGGTTCAAACCAGAGGAAGACAGGAGTATCTCTTCTCCATCCACCACCCCCTCTCCCCACCACCCCAAACAAGAGCAGCAACTCCAGCATCCGTTCCCACCAAGCTCCAAAATGAAGTTGCTACCTCTTTTTTTTAGATCTCTCCCCCTCTTGCCTCTGTCTCAGATAGAGAACAAAACAGAAGAGTAAGAAAGGGGAAGAGAGGGAGGGGAGAAAGAAAAAACAATCCTAGTTAGCATTCTCAGGATTGAGGTCATAAATGACAAAGGACAGGACTCCAGGACAATTGAAAGGCAGCAAACTTTTGAAAAACATGGCACACAGTTTACAAATAGGACATTTAACAGAGTACCCGCTGATCTGTGTTTTCTTACATTGGAAATAGACCACAAACTTTTTTCATGAAGGCATTTAGTATGGTTTAAAAAAAAAAGGTCATGCTGTGCTCAAGTGTTTCCTTCACACAGGAAATGTTCAGGGATAGATTAGGACAGGAGGTAGGAGTTGAAGAAAGATTCCATGTGACAAAGCTGCATTCCAAAGTAGAAAGTATTTTGGATTGCATATTTTTTTTTACACCTGATTGTTGAAGAGGTGCTCGGAGGTCCAAGGTAGTAATGACACCAGCTCTGGTTCCCATTTCAGTCAGTAGTTTTTGGGTGGCCAGGTTACTGGAAAGTCACTCAGTATCAGAGAGAAACAGTCATTCTTCCAAGAACTCAAGAAATGCAAACTAGATTGGGAACATACATGGTATTTAATTATGATTCGCTTTTTCAAAAATGATTTAATTATTAATTTCCTATTCAGTAATTCTGACGCATGGCCTTGGCCTGCTGCCCCAAAAGGATTCATCCCCCTGCCATGCATCCTCTACAACCAACAACAAAACTGACCTGCTCCTACATCTACATTGTTCAATACCAGCCAACAGTAAGTGCATGACAGCATGCCAGCCAAGAAAGTCCTCCAACTTCTCTCACGAGGCTATGCCTCAGTGGTTTAGTGTCAGAGGAATACAGGTTTGAAATCCCAGCACACTTGGCACCATATACTGCTGGTGAACAGTTACCAACCATCTGTTCAATCTAAAAGTGGATGGTTTCTGGCCCCTGTTCAGTTTAAAAGCATGGTGCCCCAAATGCTGGCTTATACCTGGATATTTTAAATTGCTCCAAAATACATGCTCAGAAAAGGCGAGTCACTATGTATAATGGGACAGGTTCAGCAAGAACCAGAAAACTGTTTGCCTGGCCCCACAAACAATGCAAACGGGGGTTGGCAGGAACATAAATATTAAAAGTGGCATTCGATGCATGACTGACGACCCATCACTCAAATTGGACAGTAGACACAGCAGCCAGGAAAAGGATGATTACAGTTTTTTAAAATGTATTAATTCTGGCCAACCCGAGAAATCTTTTTCATGCAAGGACAAGATAATTTCATCTTATTAAAAAGGATATTTTTAACAATTAAAGCTGCCTTCTGGTTTTACATTCACTTGCACGTAAGTTGGATAAAAATGTTATTCAAATATTCACATTTGACCTTTAACATTAGTTACAATGAAAGGCCAAGAGTGTCAAGTAAATGAGAAAAAAAGGGGCAAGAGAGTACTTAATTGCCAAATGAAAATTAGTTAAAAATAAAGGTGGACTCTATACCGAATACCCAACCTCGAACATGCTCTTGTAGCCACAGCATTTATGTGGCTGGTCCTGTTGAGTTTCTGGTCAATGGTGACCCCCATAATGTTGGTGGTGGGGGACTTGGCGATGGTAATGCCACTGAATGTCAGTTAGGCTCTCTCTTGTTGGAGATGGTCATTATCTGGCACTTATGTGGTGTAAATGTTACTCACCACTTATCAGCCCAAGCCTGGATTGTGTCCAAGTCTGGCTGCATAAGGGCACGGACTGTTTTATTATCTTAGGAATTGCAAATGGAGCTAAACACTGTGCAATCATAAGCAAACAGCCCCACTTCTGACCTTATAATGGAGGGAAAGTCATTGATGAAGCAGCTGAAAGTAGCTGTGCCTAGAACATAATCCTGAGGAACTCCTGCAGTGATGTCCTGGGACTGAGATGATTGGCCTCCAACAACCACAAAATATTTTTGTGGCAGATGTGACTCCAGATCCTATAGAGTTGGAATTCAGGTCGTGTCCATGTTTGGGCCAAGGCTGTAATGAGGTCTGGGGCCAAGTGGTCCTGGCAGAACCCAAACTGAGCATTAGTGAGGTTTTTGGCAAGTAAGTGCTGCTTGATAGCAATGTTGATGACTTCCATTACTTTGCTGATGATTGGGAGTAGATGGTAACTGGCCGGTTGGATTTGTGCTGCTTTTTGTGGGCAGGACATACCTGGACAATTTTCCACATTGTCAGGTAGATGCTAGTGTTGTAGCTGTACTGGAATAGTTTAGCTAGGGGCGTGGCTAGTTCTGGAGCTCAGGCCTTCAGCACTACATTGTCGTGCTACAGGGACAATGGTCCAAAATTTGCAATCGGAGGCTTCCCGCAGGCGGATGCCTCCGACCTGTAAAAAATCTACGCATTTACCTGGTGGCCCGGGAGGTATGGAGGCTTGCGATCCTGGGCCTCTCCGGGTACGCACGGGCAGAGGCCCACGTATCCCGGGGGGGCATGAGGTTCACAAGTGCCCCGGGATCACGTGGGCCGGCCCAACCAATAAAAGAAGGGAATCCTCATTCATACTTATGGGAGTTGCGTACGTACAGAAACCCCTTCAGTATGAATGGGGATCACTTAAAAAATACACAAACACATGAAATAAAAAAATTACATTTAAAATTAATTAAAATGCCTTTTAATCAAATATTTTAAACAAAAAGTTTTAATTTTTTGAATTTTATTAAATATGTTGTAACAGGGCTAAAAATAAACTTACCTTATTGGACAGGGCTTTTAATGTATAAATGAGTGATAAAATTTTATTTTTCTATTTTTTAAAACTCTTATGCTGGTAAAAGCAGGCCTTACGTCTGCTTTTACCAGGCATAAGAATTTCACAGGCATTCAGCAGGCAGAAGTTGGGCAAATAGCGCAACTCTCCACCCTCGGAGGCCCATCTTCTGGGGATGCGGAGGATCTGACTAGAGGATTCTTGACAGATCGTAAGTTCCGGGTTTTAGCGCATGCGCTTCGCATGCCAAAACCCGGAACTTGCACGGCCACTACGGGCGCGTACACACCTCGTATGTACCCGTAGGGATCGCAAAATACGGCCCATTATCTGGGCCCATAGCCTTTGCTGTATCCAGTAGTAGCAGTCAAATTAAGATTTTTTACAAGAAAACTTATACAGTTAAATGGGGCTCAATAAAAATCTTGCTACATTTAATTCTAATAACTAGTTTCTTTAGTGTCTAACACTAGTGTATCATACCAATGACTTGAGGCAAAAGTCACATCAATGTACAGCTAAGCCATATAATTGAACCCTCCATATTTACATGCTGTGGTTGGTCAGGAATTTACATAACTAAAGCAAATCAAGAGTAGTTTGGTATCCTGAAAATGCGCACTTAGATCAGTTCTACTTAACCATAGTTGATTATGTAGTCAGACAGAGGGCTTTTTGCTTAGGGCTTGCTCTGTAAACCTGTTAGTCGCGCACATTGTGCTGAAGTAAACCATGCCCCTCTCCGTGACTCAATGCCAGAGAACTGGCGCAGTGCTGCCCTGAAACAGAGAAAAGCAGCCCTGGACAGGCAGCAGTACCACGAGAAGACTTTGGAGAAAATGTTGTTTTCTTCACAGCGGGAACATAGTGCACTTCTATGTCCCTTCCTTATGTGAAGAAAACTTACAATTTTAAAAAGTATCTTCTCAAAATACTGCTGCCTTTTCAGGGCTGCTTTCCTCAGCTTCACAGCATCAGTGTAGCATTGTAATAATTCTCTGGCACAGAATTGTGAAAAAGGCATCATTCAATCCAACAAGATGCAAGAGGTCTTACAAAGGGAGCCCTCTCGCGTCACATGCAGAAAACCACTTTCAGTCTTGCAATTCAGGGGGGAGTGCAAGCCTGTCCTGTGTGTTCTCTGTCTCACTCATGTACATAAGCCAGTGGCGGGCAAAATACAGCCCGCAAATGGTTTCAATTTGGCCCAGCAAGGCCTTGCTTCAAGACCGAACGTCTGCCGCACCTGACCCCTAGCTTGACTCTGCCCCTGCCCCACATGACATCAGGAGGTGGGTCATTGCCTCCGAGGCAGCAGGGGAGTCTCGCAACGGGCCTTCGAGACGGGAGGTGGACAGAAGGCGGTCGGAATCATCAATTTTAGTCAAAACATGCAAGCTGTTTCTCAGTGGGGTGCTTTATGCTTTACTTTTGCATCGCTCTAAATGAAAGAATTGCTGCAAAAGTGGTGATGTAACTCCAAAGTCGGGTCCTCTCTGATTCTGAAGTGTATGGATTGAAACTCCAGTGTGGCGTCCAGCCGAGTTTAAAAAGTGCTGAGGGATTCCTTTTACATGGGCATATTATAAACTGAAGGAGAAAGATTTTTTTTTATAATGCTTTAAGAGTTTGGGTGCCTCTGCCCACGCAAAACATATCAACTTTAATTTCTGGCAGCAGAGCCATGCATATACACGTAACCATGCCCGCACACAGCGCTCATGGCAGCACCAATGGTGATTTGTAGCTATGCATAGTCCACAGTAGAACTCTGATGCTCCCAGTGCAACTATCAATCCCAGACCATTAATATAGTAAAACTGCAGTCCGTGTCACACTCTATGAAAGTGAACAGAATTTCAGACAGATTAACTTTGCAAAAGACTTTCTGGGAGTTTGGGACTTTTTACTTCATTGGGAACACATCAGCTATAGTTTCAGTATCATTTGTTTCAGTGATCAACCAACATGTGTGTCATTTTGACTGGTCGGTGTGATATTAATCACTGTCACTCAAGAGTGTGCCATGCATTGGACAATTTTAGAGAAAGCACAAGTTTGTACCCATATTGCAGAAAGTCTTCAGGCTTCTGTGGGATACATTGGGGCACGGCCCCTAAACCAGTGGAGAGCAGTGAATGCAGCAGCGGGGAGGGCGCGGGACCACCACACCCCAGCCCAGGCCCCACATCCATTGACGGGGTGACTGATGGATGATACCTGTTAACCAGTTATTAACTACCACCTAACTAATTAATGCAAAACTGATTTGTGTTTACTAATTAGCATTTTAATTCTCATTTATTTAACACTGATATTTATACATGATAATTAGTAAATTAGTTAACAGATTTATTCACTAACTTAACACCCTCCTCATTTAGGTAATTGGTGAGCAATTTAATTGTGATCATTACTGTATAAATTACACAGCTATTAATTCAAAAGCCGCTGAGCGGTCTGGGTGGGACCTCCAGACCGCTGCACAATTGCGCAGCTGAACGGGAACATTGGTATGCAGCCCTCAACAGCTCACCAAAACTTGTTAACTGGCCCTCCAGCCCAAATAATTGCCCACCCCTGACATAAGTCAAGGTAGGAGGCTGGCAGCCCAGCCAGAAAATAAAACAAACCAACAATGTGGAGGTGGATGAGTTACTGAGGATTTAATTGGTCCTTGAACCAGCTTTTGTTCAGGCCTGTTTGAGTTGTCACTTTCTTTGGGGTTGTAGCAGCCTTTTTGAAATTGTTAATCAGCTTTTCTGAGTTTCACAGGTTGGCATGTATGATAGTCCAATACACACCACAATTAAATTTGTTATTTGAATTATCCCCACCCGCCAAAACAGCAAAAACAGGTCATCGTGACTTGCTAGGAAAGGAGAAACTTCACATTTAATTTGAGAGTGACATACTCAAGTCCGAAACTAGAGTCTTAAACTTAAATAAAGCCAATTACACAGGTATGAAGGGAGAGTTGGCTAAGGTAGATTGGGAAATTAGATTAAAAGGTATGACGGTAGATAAACAGTGACAAACAAGTTAAGGATAGTATTAAATTATAAAACAGGCTTATAATGTTGCAAAGAATAGTAGTAAGCCTGAGGATTGGGAGAGCTTTAGAAACCAGCAAAGGATGACCAAAAAAATTGAGGAAAAGGAAGAACACAGAATGAGAGTAAACTAGCAAGAAATATAAAAACAGATTGTAAGAGCTTCTACAAGTATGCAAAAAGGAAGAGAGTAGCAAAAGTAAGCATTGGCTGCTTAGAGGCTGAGACAGGAGAAATTATAATAGGGAATAAGGAAATGGCAGAGACTTCAAACCAATATTTTGTATCGGTCTTCACAGTAGAAAACACAAAAAGCATACCAAAAATAGTGGGGAACCAAGGGGCCAATAAGAGTGAGGAACTTAAAGTAATTAATATCAGTAGAGAAAAAGTACTTGAGAAACTAATGGGACTAAACCCTGGACCCGATGGCCTACATCCTAGGGTTCTAAAAGAGGTGGCTGCAGAGATAGTGGATGCATTGGTTGTGATCTTCCAAAATGACCTAGATAATAGAACGGTCCCAATGGATTGGAAGGTAGCAAATGTAAGGCCGCTATTCAAGAAAGGTGAGACAGAGAAAACAGGGAACTACAGGCCAGTTAGCCTGACATCAGTCGTCGGGAAAATGCTGGAATCCATTATTAAGGAAGTGGTAACAGGGCACTTAGAAAATCATAATATGATTAGGCAGAATCAACATGGTTTTATGAAAGGGAAATCGTGTTTGACAAATTTATTAGAGTGTTTGGAGGATGTAACTAGCAGGGTAGATAAAGGGGAACCAGTGGATGTAGTATATTTGGATTTCCAAAAGGCATTCGATAAGGTGCCACATAAAAAGTTGTTATGCAAGGTAAGGGCTAATGGGGCTGGGGGCAATGTCCCCCTAATTTTTTTTTGGGTGCAGACCCTTTAAGGGGCTGCACGGCCCATTCAGTTTCACGCATGCGCAAAATTTAACATTGAAAAAGCCAGTCCCAGGCTGCGCGGGACCGGCAGAGTTGCACGGCCACACATGTTAGAAGGAACGTTAGTTGGGGGTAATACATGCATGCATAGAGGATTGGTTAATGGACAGAAAAGAGAGTAGGCGGGTCATTTTCAGGTTGGCAGGCTGTAACTAGTGGGGTGCCGCAAGGATCAATGCTTGGGCCTCAGCTATTTACAATCTAGATCAATGACATAGATGAAGGGACTGAGTGTAATGTATCCAAGTTTGGTGACGATACAAAGCTAGGTGGGAAAGTAAGCTGAGAGGAGGACACAAATAGCCTGAAAAGGGATATAGACATGTTAAGTGAGTGGGCAATAAGGTGGAGTATAATGTGGGGAATGTGAAGTTATTCACTTTGGTAGCAAGAACAGAAAAAGACTTTTTAAAATAGTGAGAAACTATTAAATGTTGGTGTTCAGAGAGATATAGGTGTCCTCCTACAGGAAACAGAGAGAGTTAGCATGCAGGTAACAGCAAGCAATCAGGAAGGCGAAAGGCATGTTGGCCTTTATTGCAAGGGGGTTGGGGGTTGGAGTACAAGAGTACGGAAGTCTTGCTACAATTATACAGGGCTTTGGTGAGACCACACCTGGAGTACTGTGCAGTTTTGGTCTCCTTATCTGAGGAATTATATACTTGCCTTAGCGGCGGTGTAACGAAGCTTCACTAGGTTGATTCCTGGGATGAGAGTGTTGTCCTAGGAGGAGAGATTGAGCGTATACTCTCTGGAGTTTAGAAGAATGAGAGGTGATCTCATTGAAACATATAAGATTATGAGGTGGATGGACAGGGTAGATGCGGAGAGGTTGTTTCCCCTGGCTGGAGAGTCTAGAACTAGGGGCCATAATCTCAGGATAAGGGGTCGGCCATTTAAGACTGAGATGAAGAGGAATTTTGTCATTCAGAGGGTTGTGAATCTTTGAAATTCTCTACCCCAGAGGGCTGTGGATGCTGAGTCGTTGAGTATATTCAAGGCTGAGATAGATTTTTGGACTCTAGGGGAATCAAGAGATATGGGGATCGGGTAGGAAAGTGGAGTGAAGGTCGAAGATCAGCCATGATTTACTGAATGGCAGAGTAGGCTCGAGGGGTCATATGGCCTACTCCTGCTCCTAATTCTTGTTATAAAACCTCCCCTACCCCCATATATGACCAGACTGCTAGTAAAACACAAAAAATTACATGTCACAACAGAATCTCCCATTTTTACCAAGATGCATTCCCTTTTCTTTCGGTTAATGATCTGTATCAAATTTTGTCCCATTAAGAAACCCTGAAAGAACTTGGGCAACTGAGTATGTGACCCATACCTAAATTTAGACAATTAAAAAATGAGAGCACCAAATCTAAACAAGCAGTTAATCAAACAAGAAACTTAAAGCTGTTTGAAATATTGGTTCAGTATAGCTGAATATACTGTAGAGTTTTCAGACAGTATCTCTATAAAAAAATAAAAAGCAAAACCTTCTAATGCTTTCACTAGTAGTAATAGCAATGTGATGTAACTGTACAATACTTCCTTTCAAAATTTAATAATGCCACTATGGCTGAACCACTGAACCAGCAATTACCAATTATGTAATTGTCGAACAGCATTGGAGAGAATAAAAATTCTGATTTACAAATATCTCAAACATTGAAAGAAATGGGCCTACTGAAGCCTACGTACGGATTCCACGACAATTTCTACGCTGGTGAATATGACAACAACTCTCAAATGCACAATCTGCTTCTTTCAAGCTCATTTGTAGTAACTGTTCCCACATCGGTTAATCGGTATGTATTAAATCTATTACTAATGCTCAACTTTTTTGTGCCCTCCTTTGCGAAGCATCTTGAACCATTTACTGTATTAAAGGTGTGATATAAATGTAAATTATTGTTAGTGTACACCAGACCCATTTCACTAGTTTCCTTAATTCCAAATGTAAACACCAAGAGGTGTATCCCATAACAGGAAAAATCTTTACAACTGTGGCTGTCTTAGCCTTCCTTGGCTTCTGTGCCTCCTACTGGCCTGATCCAAACTATTTTCAGTGTAAATTCAGAAACAGTTATGCATATCTGCAACTGAGAATTAGTATTGAGTCCAAGTATTTCAGCAAATTATTTATTTAAAAATTGAAATGGATGCTGAACAAAGAGAACAAAAACAATTAGTTAATAATCACTAATTTACATAGCTGCATGATGGGCTTGCACAACATAAAGCCAATAGCAAAACAGTTGATATGAATGTGGCACAGGTGATTTATTTTACATAAAATACTGGCTCCCTGTCCATATATTTCAGCGCACTTCTTTTCCCCAAAACTTAGTTTTTCCACCAATTTCAAGCAAACTTACCAGTGCAGATTTAGTGAGAGGCTGCAGAGTGAGACGTATGGGGACGTCACGTGAAGCAGCCTGAAAATAGTCAAAAAACAATAAAAATTTAAATAACTAAACCTTTTTAAATAGCGAATAGGTCACACAATATTGGGACTACGGCCTTCTATTTAAAAAAAAATCAACCGCTGATGGTTTCAGAAATGGTTGAAAGTACAACACATGCACGTTACAGGAAAGATAGATTAGTGACCCAGTAGGGTCTTTATTTTTGCGTGGAAAGTTTCTGCCATATCTCACTCGGATAAAGCCAGATTACTGATGGTAAAAAATGCTGCAACAATGCTTAAAGCACTTTAAATGAGCCAAGATATCATGTCCTGTGACTCTCTCTCCCATGCTGTATGAAAAGTAGTAAAATGCGCAGAATGACCCTTAAATTATTCAAGAACATGGAACAGTACAGCACAGTACAGGCCCTTCGGCCCTCGATGTTGTGCCGAGCATTGTCCGAGACCAAGATCAAGCTATCACACTCCCTATCACTCTGGTGTGCTCCATGTGCTTATCCAATAACCGCTTGAAAGTTCCTAAAGTGTCCGACTCCACTATCACAGCAGGCAGTCCATTCCACACCCCAACCACTCTCTGAGTAAAGAATCTACCACGGACATCCCTTCTATATCTCCCCCCATGCACCTTATAGTTATGCCCCCTTGTAACAGCTGCCTCTACCCGAGGAAATAGTCTCTGAACATCCACTCTATCTATCCCCCTCATCATCTTATAAACCTCTATTAAGTCGCCTCTCATCCTCCTCCGCTCTAAAGAGAAAAGCCCCAACTCCCTCAATCTTTCCTCATAAGACCTCCCCCCCAAACCAGGCAGCATCCTGGTAAATCTCCTTTGCACTCTTTCCAATGCTTCCACGTCCTTCCTATAGTGAGGTGACCAGAACTGCACACAATATTCCAAATGTGGTCTCACCAAGGTCCTGTACAGTTGCAGCATAACCTCACGGTTCTTAAACTCAAACCCTCTGTTAATAAACGCCAACACACCATAGGCCTTCTTTACTGCTCTATCCACTTGAGTGGCAACCTTCAGAGATCTGTGGATATGAACCCCCAGATCCCTCTGCTCCTCCACGTTCCTCAGAACCCTGCCGTTGATCCTGTAATCCTTATTCAAATTTGCCCTACCAAAATGAATCACCTCGCACTTATCAGGGTTAAATTCCACCTGCCATTTTTCGGCCCAGCTCTGCATCCTATCAATGTCTCTTTGCAGCCTACAACAGCCCTCCACCTCATCCGCTGCTCCACCAATCTTGGTGTCATCAGCAAATTTACTGATCCACCCTTCAGTCCCCTCCTCCAAGTCATTGATAAAGATCACAAACAGCAGAGGACCCAGCACCGACCCCTGTGGCACACCGCTGGTAACTGGTCTCCAGTCCGAAAATGTTCCATCCACCACCACCCTCTGCCTTCTATGAGATAGCCAGTTACTTATCCAATCGGCCAAATTTCCCTCTATCCCACAACTCCTTACTTTCTTCATGAGCCGACCATGGGGAACCTTATCAAACGCCTTACTAAAATCCATGTATACAACATCAACTGCTCTACCTTCATCTACACACTTAGTTACCTCCTCAAAGAATTCAATCAAATTTGTTAGGCAAGACTTACCCTTCACGAATCCGTGTTGACTATCCCTGATTAAGTTGCCCCTTTCCAAATGGTCATAAATCCTATCCCTCAGGACCTTTTCCATTATCTTACCAACCACCGAAGTAAGACTAACCGGCCTATAATTACCAGGGTCATTCCTATTTCCTTTCTTGAAGAGAGGAACAACATTCGCCACTCTCCAGTCCTCTGGCACCATTCCCGTGGACAGTGAGGACCCAAAGATCAAAGCCAGAGGCTCTGCAATCTCCTCCCTTGCCTCCCAAAGAATCCTAGGATATATCCCATCTGGCCCAGGGGACTTATCGACCCTCAGGTTCTTCAAAATTGCTAAAACATCTTCCCTCAGAACATCTACCACCTCCAGCCTATCCACCTTTATCACACTCTCATCCTCAAGAACATGGCCCCTCTCCTCGGTGAACACTGACGAAAAGTATTCATTCATCACCTCTCCTATCTCTTCTGACTCCATGCACAAGTTCCCACTACTGTCCTTGACCGGCCCTACCCTCACCCTGGTCATTCTTTTATTTTTCACATAAGAGTAAAAGGCCTTGGGGTTTTTCTTGATCCGACCCGCCAAGGACTTCTCATGCCCCCTCCTAAGCTCTTTTTTTAGCTCATTCCTTGCTACCTTGTACCCCTCAATCGACCCAACTGAACCTTGTTTTCTCATCCTTACATACGCTTCCTTTTTCCTCTTGACTAGACATTCAACCTCTTTTGTGAACCATGGTTCTCTCACTCGACCATTTCCTCCCTGCCTGACAGGGACATACCTATCAAGGACACGCAGTAATTGCTCCATGAAAAAGCTCCACTTTTCGTTTGTGCCTTTCCCTGATAGTTTCTGTTCCCATCTTATACTCCCTAATTCTTGCCTAATCGCATCATAATTACCCCTCCCCCAATTATAAACCCTGCCCTGCCGTATGGCCCTATCCCTCTCCATTGCAATAGTGAAAGTTACCGAATTGTGGTCACTATCTCCAAAGTGCTCTCCCACATACAAATCAAACACTTGGCCCGGTTCATTACCCAGTACCAAATCCAACGTGGCCCCAGCTCTTGTCGGCCTATCCACATATTGTGCCAGGAAACCCTCCTGCACACACTGTGCAAAAACTATCCCATCTGAACTGTTTGACCTATAAAGGTTCCAATCAATATTTGGAAAGTTGAAGTCACCCATGACAACTACTCTGTGACCTCCACACCTATTCATAATCTGCTTTGCAATTTCTTCCTCCACATCTCTATTACTATTTGGGGGCCTGTAGAAAACTCCTAACAACGTGACCGCTCCTTTCCTATTTCTAACTTCAGCCCAAGAGAAGTACTCTTAAAATCTACATGTAATAAAAGGAGGACATAGCTGAACAATTATCAACCGTTTTCATTCACTTGCTTTACTCCCCTTATGCTTCAGGGCTGCTAGATAGACAGAGCCTGGGAGCAGAAATTGTGTGTAAAACTTGCACTCCTGTGACATCATGAAGTTCTGTCCACTGATTCAAGATGAAGACAATAGATTACAAATAAAATTATCTTCTCATTATGTCATAGGCCAAATGAATAAAATTCAGGCACAAGTCACCTGAAGAATGGAGTCCCAAGTTTTATTAAAAAGTTGTGGGCAGAAACCCAGCTCTCAGACTGACACCTCTTCAGAAGCATTTACAGCTGTGCCCATGAAGCCTCCAATCAGTTTCCTCCATCCCCTCCTCTTGTAGGCCGCCCCTCTATTCCCTGCAGCCCACAGCAGTAAAATGGAAATCAGGAAAGCAATTTAGTGGTGGGGTGGAAGAGAGATCATTTTAAAAATATGTATCTGCACCATTACATCACGTTTCACATGGATGTATGGTGTGAATTGTGCATAGCAGGCATCAGCACCAAACACTGTTCTGCTGCTTCAAATCAAGAGGAACAAAAACGACAGGCCTCAAGACTAAAAGTCTCTTTCTGAGAAGTAGGCTCTATGCTAGATGATTCCAAAGCTGTATCAGGCAGGTGCCAGGATACCAAAAATGTGGTATCAAGTGAAGAGGCAATAAAGCCAGAAGAGGATGTCTGCTTCAATACTTTTAACTATTGCCAAGTCATGTTTTGATAATATGCAGATGAAGCCAATGAGAACTGAAAAAGCCCATCTGCACTTAGTGAGGAGCTCAAATCTAACAATATTCTGCAACACACAATGTTTCTGTGAGGGGCAGCAGGAAAGCTTCAATTTTATTTTAGAATGACAGATAAGGGAGGCGGAAATCAATGTGAGTTCTCACTACTGGTTGCTATCCCCTGATGAAGTAGCTATCCCCTGATGAAGTGCATGTGTGTAGACAGAGTTGGGGTTGGCTGCAATGCTCCTCCGTGATTGAATATCTTATAATAACTCACTGTCTAATCTCACACATGAAGAGCGGCCACTTGGATAAGCTACAAGGGGTGGGGGGAAATCCACTGCCTGTGCAACTGTATCCCACACAGAGTCAGTGTAAATTTAAGGAATAAGAGAGGAGAGAGAGAAAAAGAAATCTGGTGGAAAGAAAAACTGTGGATAGGCAATCTCCTGATGTATTGCTTGGACGATTTGTAGGAGGCTGATCATCTTGAATTTTTCCTTGAGTAAATGTATTCAGAACCTGGAGGTCCAAGATGGGTTCGAATCTTGCTGTACTTCTGGAGCTAAAAGCAAGGAGAATAAAACTCTAACCTGGTCTGCCAGAATCTCTTCAATAGCCCAATAGCAACAGATTATGCACTTTATTATTTAAATTGCCTGTAAATCCTTAGATTGCACAGAGTCATAACGGCACAGAAGGAGGCCATTCGGCCCATCGAGTCCGTGCCGGCTCTCTGTAGAGCAATCCAGTCAGTCCCATTCCCCCGCTCCATCCCCGTAGCCCTGCAAGTTTATTTCCCTCAAGTGCCTATCCAGTCTCCCCTTGAAAACATTGAGTGTCTCCACTTCCATTGGCAGCGAATTCCAGGTCCTCACCACTCACTGCGTAAATAAGTTTTTCCTCATATCCGCCCTGTATCTCTTGCCCAAAACCTTAAATCTGTGTCCCCTAGTCCTTGTACCATCAACTAGTGGGAACAGCCTTTCCATGTCTAGCCTATCCAAACCCGTCATAATCTTGTACACCTCTATCAAATCACCCCTTAACCTCCTTTGCTCGAATGAAAACAAATCCAGCTTCTCCAACCTGTCCTTGTAACCAAGATCCCCCATCCCCGGAACCATTCTGGTAAAGCTCCTCTGCACCCTCTCAAGGGCCTTCACATCCTTCCTAAAGTGTGACGACCAGAACTGGATGCAATACTCCAGTTGTGGCCTAAGCAGCACTTTATAAAGGTTCACCATAACTATTCTACTTTTGTACTCAATATCTCTATTTGTGAAGCCCAAGATCCCATATGCTTTGCTAACCACTCTCTCAATATGTCCTGCCACCTTCAGGGACCTATGCACATTAACTTCCAGGTTCCTCTATCCCTGCACACTCTTTAAAACTGTGCCATTAAGTGTATATTGCCTCTCCCTGTTCCTTCTGCCAAAATACATCACCTCACACTTCTCTGTATTAAATTCCATCTGCCACTTGACTGCCCATTCTACTAGCCTTTCTATGTCCTGCTGCAGTCGATTGGTATCATCCTCACTGTTTGCCACACCCCCAAGTTTGGTGTCATCGGCAAATTTAGAAATTCTACTCTGTATTCCAATATCCAGGTCATAGATATCAAAAAAGCAGCACTGACCCTTGGGGAACACCACTTCCTACCATCCTCCAGTCTGAAAAACAGCCATTTACGACAACTCGCTGTTTTCTGTCCTTAAGCCAATTCCTTATCCAAGCTGCCATTGACCCACCTATTCCATGAGCCTCAATTTTGTTAACCAGCCTTCTATGTGGTACTTTGTCAAACGCCTTCTTAAAACCCATGTAGACAACATCCATTGCATTCCCTTCATCAATCCTCCCTGTTACTTCATCAAAAAATTCAATTAGATTAGTCAAACACGATCTGCCTTTTACAAATCCGTGTTGGCTCTCCTTAATTAGCTTAAACCTCTCCCAGTGCCCGTTAAGTTTTTCCTTGATTATTGTTTCTAAAACTTTACCCACCACTGATGTTAAACTGACCGGCCTGTAGTTATTAGGATTGTCTTTACACCCTTGAACAGTGGTGTCACATTTGCCATTTTCCAATCCTCAGGCACCTCCCCTGCATCTAGGGAAGATTGGAAAATTATGGCAAGCCCTTCTGCTATCTCCTCCCCCAATTCCCTTAGCAACCTGGGATGCAAGCCATCTGGACCAGGCGACTTGTCCACTCTAAGCATACCCAGCCTTTCTAGTACATCCTGTCTATCAATTTTCACCCCTGCCATTGCTTCTACCTTTTCCACTTCTACCAATATTTTGTCAGCATCCAACTCCTTAGTAAACACCAATACAAAGTACTCATTGAGTATTCTAGCCTTGCCCTGAGCCTGGAAGCATATATCACCTTCTTTGTCCCCAATAGTCCCCACCCTGCCTCTTACTCCCCGGTTACTGTTTACATGCCGGTAGAAGATTTTTGGGTTCCCTTTTATGTTAACCGCCATTCTACTCTCATATTCTCTCTTTGCCAATCTTATTTTCATCTTCACTTCCCCTCTCAACTTATTGTATTTGGTCTGGTTCTCCCTTGAAGAATTCACCTGACATGCATCATAAATCCTCTTTTTTTGTTTCATCATCATCTCTATCTCCCTCGTCATCCAAGGAGCACTTGCTTTGGTTCCCTTACCCTTCCCTCTTGTTGGAATGTACCTAGCCTGTAGTTGGAGCATCTCCTCCTTAAAGATCACCCATTGTTCCATTACAGTTTTTCCTGTCAAGTCTTTGGTTCCATTTTACCCTGGCTAGATCCTTTCACATCCCATTGAAGTTAGCCCTATTCCACAAGTTCCACTCTAGATTATTCCTTGCTCCTCTCCATTGCTAATCTAAATCTTATGATACGGTGATCACTCATACCCAAGTGTTCTCCCACAGACACTTGGTCGACCTGGCCCACCTCATTCTCCAGCACCAGATCTAGCAATGCCTCCTTCCTGGTTGGGCCAAGAACATACTGGTCAAGGAAATTCTCCTGAA
This sequence comes from Squalus acanthias, assembly GCA_030390025.1. Lineage (NCBI taxonomy): Eukaryota > Metazoa > Chordata > Chondrichthyes > Squaliformes > Squalidae > Squalus > Squalus acanthias. The sequence continues at coordinate 77,432,052 of CM059433.1, forward strand.
CACATTTCAGAAATTCTTCCCCGTCCTTTCCCTTTACCCTAGCATTATCCCAATCGATATTTGGGTAATTAAAGTCCTCCAATATCACCACTCTATAGCTTTTGCATGTCTCTGCGATTTCCCTGCAGATTTGCTCCTCTACCTCCCTCTCACTATTTAGAGGCCTATAGAATACCCCCAATAGTGTGATCATACCCTTTTTGCTCCTCAACTCAAACCAAATGGATCCTTGTCCCCTCAAGAACATCCTCTCTTTCCAACACTACAATGTCTTCCTTAATCAGCACTGCCTCTCCACCTCCCAGTTCTCAGGTAACTTATTCCTCTTTTCTATTCCTATATGCTGGTGCCCATCCCCCTGCCAAGCTAGTTTAAACCCTCCCCAACAACACGAGCAAACCTCCCCACGAGGATATTGGTCCCGGCTCTGTTGAGGTGCAACCCGTCCGGCTTGTACAGGTCCCACCTTCCCCAGAAACGGTCCCAATGCCTCAGGAATCTAAAGCCCTCCCTCCTGCACCATCTCTCCAGCCACGCATTCATCTGTTCTATCCTCCTATTCCTGTACTCACTAGCACGTGGCACCGGGAGTAATCCGGAGATTACTACCTTTGAGGTCCTGCTTTTTAATCTCTCTCCTAGCTCCCTAAACTCTGCCTGCATGACCTCATCCCTCTTTCTGCCTATATCGTTGGTACCGATATGGACCACGACCTCTGGCTGTTCACCCTCTCCCCAGAGAATGCCCTGCAGCCGCTCGGTGACATCCTTGACCCTGGCACCAGGGAGGCAACATACCATCCTGGAGTCACGTCTACGGCTGCAGAAACACCTGTCTGCTCCCCTAACTATTGAATCCCCTACCGCTATTGCTCTTCCATTCTTCTTCCCCCTCCCACCCCCGGTGCAGCTGAGCCACCCGTGGTGCCGTGGACTTGGCTCTGGGCTGCACTCCCCAGAGGAACCATCGCCCCCACCAGCTGGTGGGGTAAGGAAGGGTAGAAAGTCAAAACATAGCTTCTGATACATCCCATGAGATCCACAGGAAATTGTGTCAAACACCTGGATATGCCTATCCCATGGAGTGCTGTGATAAAACTAGAGATGAGGGCTGACAGCAGCATGTGCAGTGATTTTTTATTTTGCTGAGTCCTTGCTGGCCTTCCTGATTGGGACATTCTGATCTCAGGGCAAATCCTTTTCTGGTACAAAACAGAGACTGTGTTTCCAAGAGTCAGGCTGTGTATTGGTTGTTTGGATTATATCTTTCCTGCTGAGGTAGGCCAGGAGTGAGCAGGTGTTGCCATTCTAATTGGATTCTTGATTAAGGACCTAGGGACTGAACAAAACAAGAAAGACTCAACATCAGCATCTCAATTATTAAGATTAGTACAAGGAAAACCAGCGAAGGGAGGTTAGACTGAAGAAACTAGATATTAATGGTGAGGAACTTAAGTGTTAGAGGAGTTTATATGCTTGGGATATATGTATGTCTGGCAAAAGGGAATGGAAGAAAGAGGAGAAAGGACACTGAGCTGGATGCATTTTTGACAGAATATGAAAAACAATCTGTAGGAGAAAACACATATCAAGAGACTTGAAAAGGAAAGTGTATGATGCTAGAGTCCAGAACAACACAACACAATTGTATAGTAATGCAAACCTGACCTTGTTGAAGGCACAGAAGCAGAACCTGAGTGCTTTTGGAATATGCTGTGCAAGGGTTGCAGAACATTAGCTAGGAGCAACGAGGAGCAGTCTGAATGCAGCGAAATAGTGTGCTGTAGCAAGGCATTGCAAGTGCGCTGCATGACTGAAAGCAGGTACCCTTAGCAGGTGATGAAATGGATCCCAGTTGGGAAAAGACTACATGGAAATCCAAAGATGAGATGATGGGAACTCCCTCAAATTACTCTCCGAACAGCTTTTTGTTTAACAGGGAATTCAGTCACTTCTGCAAATCAAGTGGAAATGCAGATTTATTTTTATTGCAATTGCTCTCCATTTACAGCACACATTGTTTTATGGCATTTATCCTGCCATCCTTTTTCGATCAATTTTCACCTCTCCCAAAGGGCAAATTGACTCCTTGCTGAGATATTGTTCCAGCGGCACTACGGATGCCCTCTAGTACTACGTATCCATTCTTCATGTGCAAGTAGCCAGTGAGTATTAGCAGACTACCTAAATCACAGGGTACAATACAGTTGAACCCAACCAGGTCCTTACCAAATGTCCACACAGATACATTCCAGTAGCGGTCACTGGATAGATATAAAGGAGGGAATACCCCAGCACTCCGACTGCCACTCTAATATCAGCTAACTTAGCATGGATTGAGAATCGGAGTCGAGACTTTCCTGGTCTGTAACCAGCTAAGCTACTGACAGAGCCTCAGTATCCAGCATACATTGGCACCAGGATGAAGCATTAGTGGGGAGATACAAGGTGCACAGAGGACTGGGAGAGACAAGCAGCATTAGAATAAAGAGTAGTTCAGAAATAGGCGGGATCAGACAGGGGGGAAATGCAAGCCGTAACTAGATGTATTTAGAGTGCATAGAAACAGAAAAATAGGAGCAGGAGTAGGCCATTCGGCCCTTCGAGCCTGCTCCACCATTCAATATGATCATGGCTGATCCTCTATCTCAATGTCATATTCCCGCTCTCTCTCCATACCCCTTGATGCCTTTTGTGTCTAGAAATCTATCTATCTCCTTCTTAAATATATTCAGTGACTTGGCCTCCACAGCCTTCTGTGGTAGAGAATTCCACAGGTTCACCACCCTCTGAGTGAAGAAATTTCTCCTCATCTCAGTGCTAAATGTCCTACCCTGTATCCCGAGACTGTGACCCCTCGTTCTAGACCCCCCAGCCAGGGGAAACATCCTCCCTGCATCCAGTCTGCCTAGCCCTGTCAGAATTTTATACGTTTCAATGAGATCCCCTCTCATTCTTCTAAACTCTAGTGAATACAGGCCTAGTCGACCCAATCTCTCCTCATACGACAGCCCTGCCATCCCAGGAATCAGTCTGGTGAACCTTCGCTGCATTCCATCTATGGCAAGTATATCCTTTCTTAGGTAAGGAGACCAAAACTGCACACAGTACTCCAGGTGTGGTCTCACCAAGGCCCTGTATAACTGTAGTAAGACATCCTTGCTCCTGTACTCAAATCCTCTTGCAATGAAGGCCAACATACCATTTGCCTTCCTAACTGCTTGCTGCACCTGCATGTTTGCTTTCAGTGACTGGTGTACAAGGACACCCAGGTCCCTTTGTACATCAACATTTCCCAATCTATCACCATTTAAATAATACTCTACCTTTCTGTTTTTCCTACCGAAGTGGATAACTTCACATTTATCCACGTTATACTGCATCTGCCATGTATTTGCCCACTCACTCAACTTGTCTAAATTGCCTTGAAGCCTCTTTGCATCCTCCTCACAACCCCACCTAGTTTTGTGTCGTCAGCAAATTTGGAAATAATACATTTGGTTCCCTCATCCAAATCATTGATATATATTGTGAATAGCTGGGGCCCAAGCACTGATCCCTGTGGTACCCCACTAGTCACTGCCTGCCACCCCGAAAAAGACCCATTTATTCCTACTCTCTGCTTCCTGTCTGTTAGCCAATTTTCAATCCATGCAAGTATATTACCCCCAATCCCATGTGCTTTAATTTTGCACACTAACCTCTTATGTGGGACGTTTTCAAAGGCCTTCTGAAAATCCAAATACACCACATCCACTGGTTCTCCCTTATCTATTCTACCAGTTACATCCTCAAAAAACTCCAGTTGGTTTGTCAAACATGATTTCCCGTTTATAAATCCATGTTGACTTTGTCTAATCCCCTTGATATTTTCTAAGTGTCCTGTTATCACATCCTTTATAATAGACTCTAGCATTTTCCCTACTACTGATTTTAGGCTAATCGGTCTGTAGTTCCCCGTTTTCTCTCTCCCTCCTTTTTTTAAATAGTGGGGTTACATTTGCCACCCTCCAATCTGCAGGAACTGTTCCATAATCTATAGAATTTTGGAAGATGACAACCAATGCATCCACTATTTCCATGGCTACCTCTTTTAGTACTCTGGGATACAGATTATCAGGCCCTGGGGATTTATCGGCTTTCAGTCCCATTAATTTCTTCAGCACTATTTTTTTACTAACACTAATTTCCTTTAATTCCTCCTTCTCACTAGACCCTTTGTTCCCTAGCATTTCTGGGAAGTTATTTGTGTCCTCTTCCGTGAAGACAGAACCAAAGTATTTGTTTAATTGCTCTGCCATTTCCTTGTTCCCCATTATAAATTCTTCTGTTTCTGACTGTAAGGGACCTACATTTGTCTTCACTAATCGTTTTCTTTTTACATACTTGTAGAAGCTTTTACAATCCGCTTTTATGTTCCTTGCAAGTTTACTCATACTCTATTTTTCCCCTCTTAATCAATCTCTTGGTCCTTTTTTGCTGAATTCTAAACTGCTCCCAATCCTCAGGCTTGCTACTTTTTCTGGCAACTTTATATGACTCCTCTTTGGATCTAATACTATCCTTAATTTATTTTGTTAGCCATGGTTGGGCCGCTTTTCCTTTTGTGTTTTTGCGCCAGAAAGGAATGTATAACTGTTGCAATTCATGCATTCGTTCCTTAAATGTTAGCCATTGCCTATCCACCATCATGCCTTTTAATGAAGCTCCCAAATGTAAGTAAATGCCCGGAGCGTGGTAAATAAGGTTGGTGAGCTACAGGCACAAATAGCCACATGGGATTACAATATAGTGGCAATAATGGAGAGCTGGCTCAAACAAGGGGAGGAATGGGCATTTAATATTCCTGGCTACAATGTATTCAGGAAAAATAGGGAAGAGGAAAAAAAATGGAGAAACTGTTTCCAGTGGCAGAAGGGTCAGTAAACAGAGGACACAGATTAAAGACGATTGGCAAAAGATCCAGAGGTGACATGAGGAAAAAAAAAACACCGAGTTTTTATGATCTAGAATTCACTGCCTGAAAGGGTGGTGGAAGCAGATTCAATAATAACTTTCAAAAAGGGAGGGAATTGGATAAATACTTGAAGTGGAAGTTTGCAGGGTTGTGGGGAAAGAGCAGGGGAGTGGGACTAATTGGATAGCTCTTTCAAAGAGCCGGCGCAGGCACGATGGGCCGAATGGACTCCTTCTGTGCTGTATCATTCTATGATTGCACAACATACCAGAAGAATCTTGCAGATGAACACAAGTAGCTCTAGTAAGTAATAGTTGTGTTCAAGTACATGGCTTTATCAATGGTTGGTGGATTTGTGGCTGCACCACCAGAGCTTTGAGTTTCCACAATTGAGAAATTGATGCACTTTTTTTTTCCATCTATCTCCTAGGTTACCAGTGAAGAGGCAATGTTACTAATGTGCCAGTCAGCTGCTGGCAGACCTGGTGATGTGGACCAGATTTTGGAGAAGTGCTCTTGATCCAGCCTCAGTGAGTAAATGACTTTTTCCTGCAGTGCCTCATCCCACATTAAAATGGGAGTCTCGCCCGCCACCATCATAACTGGATGTTGTTGATTTTTGAGACACAATCAGCAGGAGATATAAACAGCTGTGTTGGTGGGGGCAATGTAACCTGCTTGGCACTAGCTTTCCATCCACCCCCCCTCCCAACACCCCGCCGCCCACAATGTGCCACATCTCCATCCTGCAATAGGGCAGCCAGTAAAATTCTTCAAGGCCAGAATACTTTTTGTAATTATTCAATAATGCACATCTATTCTTTCCCAATCTTTTCCCCTAAATGTCAGTTACCCAGATCCATCCAGGTATACCAGGGAAGGTTGGGGGAGAAGAGAGAAAGACTAGAAAGAAAGAACATTATTCTCTATTTCGATCAAGAGTCCCACTATTCCACAGTGTAGTACTAATTTAAATTTGAATTCACACTGCATAGAAGGTTTTAAAAACTGGATATATACTGCTACACTCAAGTTACACAAGACAAAATGCCAACTGCAGTACAGAACACTACAGAGCCATCGTAATGTAAACCTCGATATTCCCCAAAAATCCCTTCCTCCACCCTTTCCCTGTTACTGAGAAGTGTGTTGTGGAAATTATTTCAAAATTTGGGAAGTACAAATATCTCAACCAAAAGTTCCAGATTAACAAGAATTGCTCTGCCATAAATTTAAGTCTATAATAGATTTGCTTTTATAGTATTTGTAAACCACAGTAAAATATACCTTTAATTTGAACAGCATTTGGCTATTTTCTTCAATAACAGTGTTTTAGGGTTAATCAGTAATGGCGTACAATGTATTATCTTGTCCCAGTTAAAATGCTAATTCTTAAAATCTGCAACGAAGCACCTTTTTTATCCCAAGACAACAGCAACACAACTCCCATGTTAACTTTTGATATAGGATTTGCCCAAAGACTAAATTTAGTGATTACACAATCCACAAAATGGTAGTGAATAGATAAAATTAAACCATTTCAGAAGACCATCAGAGAGAATAAAGTATGTGATTATTCATAATAATGAAAAGTAAAAGAAAAATCAGACAACCGGGAGATCGAAAATAAACACACATAGGTGCAATCTTTGACTGAAGATGAAAAGATATGAGAAAAATAAATCTCAGTCACAACTATTTATTTTAATATCAAGTGTGAACAGTGGGATGAATTACATGGCATTTCATATAACTTACTGTAGACTGAATGATCACAGACACATTAAAATGTTTAATAAAGTCAACAGAAAGCATAAATTAAATAAGGCAACATCAGTCTGATTGTATAAAAAGCGACAAATTTTGCATAAACCTGCCTATATAATTTAAAAAATAAAACTTAAGCACAAATGGCATTAATACCAATTTTGAATTCATGCCCTAAAATGTTTTTTTAAATTTTAATGTATTGCCTACGTTTTCATCCTCTGTATTAAACCAGAAGTTAGTCTTTTTGATAGTTCCATAAATAAAGTTTAAAATATTTTCCATTCATATTTTAAAACATCACACTCTAGAATTTGTTTAAAAAAAAGCAAACTGCAGAAAATAAAAACAACTACTGATAAGGCTAGTTCAGTTTAAGATACTGCACTTCTAATTTTTTGGATTGAAAAAGTATCAAACCTCCCAGTATCAGAGAGATTGAAAATATTACTCTACACAGCAAACGCACAAGGGCGAGGACCAGTTCCTCTATGCAAATTCTTCATTTCTGATGCGGAGATGCCGGTGTTGGACTGGGGTGGACAAAAGTGAGAAGTCGCACAACACCAGGTTATAGTCCAACAGTTTTATTTGAAATCACAAGCTTTCGGAGCTGCTGCTCCTTCGTCGGGTGAAGTGAAGGAATACGAATCGGCAAAGCATATATAGACAGAGAACAGAATACGCTACACAGGCATTGTTCTCTGTCTATATATGCTTTGCCGATTCGTATTCCTTCACTTCACCTGACGAAGGAGCAGCAGCTCCGAAAGCTTGTGATTTCAAATAAAACTGTTGGACTATAACCTGGTGTTGTGCGACTTCTCACTTTAATTTCTGATGACAGATCAGAGTTCGTTTAAGACTTGTATAAGATTAACTAGGAGTAATCCAACCACCAAAATGAACACTGCTGACAAGTTCCAGGCATAATTTTATTCAAGTAAACAGCCATCATAATAGTCTCTCGCACACATAAAATTTGCCGTAGCTAATTCACCTGTAAAATTCACTGTTTAGCATCAGCCCGAACGTGCAATTTTATTCAGAGTAGTCAGTAGTGATCGGAAGTTTGCCAAGTCCGAAGACCATTTACACAAGGGTAATTTTAGCTTGGTATTAATGTATAATTTGTCGTGTGTGGGGAGGAGGTTGGCAAGATGCACTGCATTAAAGAGCAAAATAGTGCTCCACTAAGGATACAATTTTAGCTGCTTTTATATTGATCTCACAGCCCAGGTCTCCTGCAGTGGGTGGCCTGAAGGTAAAACTACTAAAGCGCTGGACCAGCAGCAGTGGAAGCATTTGCATAACACCCCATGCTGACATCATAATATTACAGCAAGCTGTATTCACACACACACCACCACAAAACTGGATTTATTCCAGTAGACGACACTCATTCGAGGTGGCCAATTTGTCATAACTGCTCTGTGAGTATGCAACCGCCCTACAATACAGTTAGCTGCCAGTTCAAATGGACATCGTTGGCATGTGTGTAGTGTAAATTTTCAAGAGCTACATTCTAACCAGGCCTGTAGTCTTACAATTTAAACAATTGCAGAAATATTTGCAATGATCCAAAAGAGCAAGATAATTGCCAGAAATCTCTGCATGCAAACACAGCTTAGTCCTCTACTGTTAACTACATTCTACACAGGGGCTGTATTAAATCAGCTGCCCACCGACACTGAAAAAAATTACATCAAGCTTTCTGTATTTTAAAAAAAGAGTATTAAAATTACAAAACATTGTTAACATTTTTCTGCTCATCAGGGTGACACTCATCAATATTAGGGAATAAAACAAAATATGTTGCAGTTACACTAGAGTTACCAGTCTCATACACCAATCTGTATAATGTGATGTTCAGCTGGTAGACCCAAATTAAACTATCGGCTGCATTTCGCATTGAATTTAGCGCCAGGTGAAACTCCAAGTGTTGTGAGACAACTTATTGGATGTGATCCCACATTTCTTGTATTACTGCATTGTATAATAGATGAACCAATTTTGCTATTGGCTACTCAGGAGGCTAATTTTAGAATGACTGAGGAATGAATAAAAATGATCAAACATTAATGCAGAATTTGTTTTTAAATTGGAGTTTCTAGCTAACAGAATCTGCTGTAATTAAATCTTCAAATTTTCACTAAATATCATTACAGTTTATATAAAAGGCAAATTAATCAGCTGCACAGATGAGGTTACAACTTTATCATAATCAAAAATGCAATTCTGGCAGGTGCCCTGCAAATGGTAGGCCAGGCTGTAGGCAGAAAGTTTAAAATCTACACAGCCCTTCCAAATGTTACTCCCCTTCCTCATACCCATTGATGTGTTCATTTCTCATTAGGAGTGTTCCCTCCAAATTTTTGAACTATTACATAAAAAAGGTGCATTGCAGTTAATTAAAAAAGATTAACTATACAAATAGATATTTTAAATGTAGAAATGTTATAGGAAAATACATTTGAGTTTATCCACAATAAACAGACGAAACAGACCATCACTTCTTCAAAAGCTACCGGAAGTCACTCATCTCCCAACTTGAGACGTTCCCATCCCCCTCGTATACTCTATTTCCCCTTTTCAGAGGCACTCTTCACTGTATAAACCCCCTCCCATCCTACAGTTCATATAGACACCTTACACCCACTACCCAAAGAGATCAAAGACATCAAACAAGCTAACAGACATTAAGGAACACATGACCTGCTTGACCTCAACTGAATCAGAATCAGCAGCCTCAGAACAGTCTCAACAATATCATCTTACGTTTAGGGCAGATAGGAAAGGAAACTGATGGACTAAAACAAAAGACAAATAATAACACCAACTCTGCAGAGGACATTGACAACACAGGAGATAGAGCAAATCAGGGAGCAGATGAAGGGAAACAGGTCATTTGAAAATTGGTCACTGTTTCTGATACCCAAAAGAGTGAAGATGCTACAGAATGAAGCCGAGTCATTATCTGAGGCAAATACTAGTTATTAAAAAGATTGATGAATAGTTAGGACAACAACCAGAAAGTCTTAAGACAAATAAAACAGCCTAAAAATTAGAAACACTGCCAGTTCCAGCTCCAGCTTGTAACTGATGCTGTTGATTTACTCTACCAGTGGACTCTGTCCCATGTGTGGGAATTCCTGATCTGACAAAAAAACTATTGCAAAATGAGGTAGAGAGACTGCTCTTGGAGGAACGCAGCAGTGTCAAGCAAGAGCTGTAATCAAGACCAGAAGGGAAAACATTAGTGCAGCATTGAGAAGATCAAGCAGCAAAAGTGCCATAGATAATAGATAAAAACAGCTGTTGCTGAATGAGCTCACATTACAACAGTTGATTTGGCACACCAAGGGGATAAAAAGCAGATGCAGTGGTATATGACTGCCTATGCTCCTGTAGCAACCACCACCAACCCAGGGAGCAACACACACTACCCTTTACCAAAGAGCTGGTGACGACCTTGAACAGTATGCAAAAAATCAACGACAAATTTTACAATAAAGAGCAAAAAGTGAAAACATTAAATGGGTTAAAAACAGAAAACTATTCTTCTTAAAAACAGAAAACTATGCCAGAATAGTAACACCAGGAATTTCCTCAGGGCTTCTCCCATTCCATTTATGCATCAAAATTATGGCAGTAGAGCGGGGGAAGCCCTGAGGAAATTTCTAGCATAAAACACTTAAAAAAAATGAAATTCTACAACATAAGCTTATGGGGAGAAAGCAGGGACAGGGTACTGAATTTGGATGATCAGCCATGATCTCATTAAATGGCGGAGCAGGCTCGAGGGGCCGAATGGCCTACTTCTGCTCCTATCTTCTATGTTTCTATGTTTCCATATGCTTATGGAGGGAGTCACAGCACGCAGGGAGGTTCTCTTCCCTTCCAAGGGTGGAAGAGACCTCCCCAGGACACCAGCGCAGCCTGGTTGCACATTGCACAGGAGGGCAAAAGTACGGATGTCGTCAGGGGTCCCTGGCTGCAATGGCGCAAACCTTTCAATGATCTCAGTGGATCACGAAACGTTACTGCAAAGCCACACTCAAACTCATCCTGCTGTACCACTCATCACATCCCCATCATTCTGCCTTCCCTACCCTACTCCTGCACATCCTTACTCACACACCAACTTACCTTGCACCTCCACCCATCCCTCTCTATCTACAATGGCCCGAAAGTTAGACCTAATACGCGAGAGTACGCACTGTGTACTCTCGCGTATTAGGTCCCGAATTGCCGGTTTCCTGCATGCACTGCGCATGCGCGGGAAACCGGCACTTCGTGTATGGCGAAGGGGGCGGTTCCTAAGTGAACCGCGTGCGCACTACAGGCTGCGCGCACGCAGTGCACTTAGTTTTTTTCAGGTTTGAACGCGCAGGTAAGTGGTGAAGATTTTACACATAAAGAAAGCAGGCGTAAGACCCCTTTTAGTACAGGAAACTTTCGTTTATCCGGCATCGACGGGACCGGCGTGGTGCCGGTTTATCGAAAGTACCGGATAACAGAGAGTTATATCTACCGAGGCTATTTTTAACAAAGAGACTCCAAGCAGCACGGGAGAATCTACTCATGCTACTGCAATGTTTCGGACTTGCGACAGCGCCAGGAGGCCGAGTAGTGGCACTTTTGAAAAGTACCCCTACTGACTAAATCGGCGTTCGCGGAGACTCGACTGCGACTCGGCAACATTGCCGGTTATTTGAGAGGAGTTTTCGGAGGATGATTTTTGCCGGTTAAGCGAGAATTCCGGATATTTGGGTGCCGGATAAACGAAAGTTTCCTGTAAGTTGTTAATTAAGTGTTATTTTAAATTTTTTTCAACAGGTTTATGTTTTTTAGAGACTTTAAAGAAAGGTAAGTTTATTTTTATAACTTTTAAAAAGAATTTAAATTTTTTCAAAAATTTAATTTTTTGTTTAAAGTGGTTAGTTTATTTAACTATAGTTATTTTATTAATGTGATGGCTTTTTTTTTTAATTTAATTGAGGTTTAGCTGTTCTTTTGGGGGCTTGTTGTATTCATAGCTTTGACAGCCCTTGCTGTCAAAACTATGAATGAAAGATGGTGTGCTGCCATTGGCTCTAACTGGCCCACGTGATCCCAGAGCTCGCACGAACTAACTGCGCCTCTGGGACACGCAAGCACTGCACGCCGGCACCAGGGAGAGGCCCAGGAACTGAAGTTCGTGTGGGCCCGAACCATAAAGGTAGGCGTGGAGTGCGATATCGCGGGGAATCCTTACCCCTGCGGCAACCATCGAAGTCCAATTTCTGGGCCATTATCACATTCCCATCTCACTAGCCACCTCTCACACTGACCCTCATCCTACTGCAAGCATACCAACTAACAAGACACAAGGGTAGGCACTTGAGGGGTTTAGCCAATATCCATGTGAAGTTTCTGGTAATGTGTTGTCATAGTGAAATCTGTATTTTCAACACTGCCCCTTATTGGACAGATATGTGTGCACCTTGAGAAGTGTCTTATTGAGTTCCAGTGAATGTTGAGACATAACTACCCCACACCGCTATAGTGATGAGTGTGCATGGAATGGCTTGGACGTTATAGGGATGTTTTACGGTGCTGGTGTAGGATGGTGTCAACCTGGCGCATCATGTGGCAGCCAGGGTTTACAGCATCAAGTGAAGTAAATCTGGCCATGGTGATGCCATCACTGGCCTCCTGGGCAGCAATGTTGTCAGGGGCTGATGCCCTGTGTCCTGTGCAGCATCAGGTGATGGCGGAGAAGGTTGGTGATGTTGGTGTTGGGGCTGATCGTGGAAGGAGTCGGAGGACCAAAGTCTGACTTTTTTCAAGGGCATTGATGTTGCTGTAATAGATGGCAGCTGCAGGTGAGATGACAGAAGCGATCTGTCAATGGTGAGAGAGGTTGTTCCAATGAGCTGGCACTGGACATACAGTTGCCTCTAAACACTTGCAAGCTATAGAAATCTCTATATGTATTACAAATGCAGAAACCAACAGTTTCTGCGCTCTGAAACTGACCATCTGCAACATAGCATCCTTTACACCACTTCTGCAGCTGTCAGCTTATCAGATACATCATAGCAGACTCAACTCACGCCAGGGTAACCCATGGAGGAGCACGTAAAATTGGAAGGAAGCCTCAAAATACCATTAAATTGGCTGTTAACAAGCCATTTAATGAACTCAATTGTCTCCCCCGCCGCTTGGTGTCGGGGCAGTTCTCCGCTGACAGACCCGACACCTGGGAGACTCGCGTGGAGGCGGGTTCCCTACCCGGTCAATCTTGGCTATTTTGACAGCAGACCCGCCTCCAAACCCGCCCTCTGAGTAGAAAGGTTTCCCCTTTTTTAAAAAAAGTTTCTAAGATTACCCTACTTCCTTATTTAAGACTTTTGGGATAAAAGGCCCCAGGGGTGGTTTAGCAAAAAAAATCAAAGTGCTGATGCTGGTTTTAAAAGGAAATTACTTCCATTTTCAGTGACTGCGAGGTAGGGTGAAATCATGATTATATTAAATTTTGTCCATACCAACCAGATGGTTTATTCCCATGCTGAGATAATATTGTGGGAAAAAATATAAACTAATCTTTTCCAGGAATGCCAAATATCAAAAATAATTAAACATTTTAATCTGCATGCATACCTTCTACGCATTTTTAGGATCACTGTTTGTGATAAGACTACTGGAACAAGTGAAGTTCCCTTGGATGACATATTTGCAGTTGTTCTGCTTGCTTACTGAGGAAGCCACACAGATTAGTGCATAAGAAATCTTGATGGAAAGGCAAGGTACAGCATGCAACAATTTAATGTAGCTCCAATTTCATGAGGATGTATTCAGCAAACTGAAAATCCAAGTCTAAATTATCTAAACAGTCACAACTAAATATCCTGCTGCCTAATTTATTTAACCTTTTAAATCTAAAAGGGAGACTCTCTGCAGTCACTCAAGATCATCAGGAACACAGATGAAAGCCATATGTGTGAGCGGTCAGATCAACATTACACAGAAGTAGCTGGTGTCATTTTGCTTCCTAGTCGATTATGAATACATTAGTCATGTAGAATTGATTGATCGGGTCATTAATAAAAGTGCAGAGAATACTCAAAGTAGGTTGATACTTTACATTTTTATATTATAGAAACTTGCAGCACAAAAGGAGGTCATTCGGCCAGTCGTGCTTGTGCTGGTTCTTTGAAAGAGCAGTTGCACTTAGTCTCACCCCCCGCTTTTTGTCCGTAACCCTGTAAGTTCCTTATTCTCGAGTACCTGTCCAACTTTTGTTTAAAATTATTTATGGAATCAGCTTCCACCACCTTTTCAGGCAGAGGATTCCAGATCCCATCAACTCTCAGTGAAAAGAAATCTCATCTCCTTTTGAGATCTTTTGCCAATGATTTAAAATCTTTGACCTCTGGTTAGTGACCCTCTCGCCAGAGGGAAAAGTTTTTCTCCAGCTACTCTATCAAAACCTTTTAGCATCTTGAAAGCCTCTATTAGGTCTTAACTTCTTAACCTTCTCTGTTCCAAGGAGAAGTCTTAACTTTTCCAACTTCTCATAACTGAAGTCCCTCATTCCTGGTAACATCCTGGTAAACATCCTGGTAAACCTCCTCTGTACCCTTTCTAAGGCCTTTACATCTTTCCTGAAGTGTGGTGCCCAGAATTGTCCACAATACTCCAGCTGAGGCCTAATCAGTGATTTATAAAGTTCTAGCATGATCTCTTCGCTTTTTTATTCTATTCCTCTATTTATAAACTCAAGTAACCCATATGCTTTTTAACCACCTTATCAACTTACTCTGCCACATTTAAGGATTTGTGTATATGGACACCAAGGTCTCTCTGCTTATCTACACTTTACAACATTGTGCCATTTATACTATACTGTCTTTCCATGTTCCTCCCAAAGTGCATCACTTCACACTTTTCCGCATTAAACTCTATCTGCTATGCTTCTGCCCATTTCACCATCCTGTCCATGTCATCCTGAAGTCTATCCACCCTCATTCCACCAATTTCCCTATCCTCCCATTCCTGTTTATTCTCCCCATTACCACCTATACCTCCCCCATATTTTTCCTCTATCCCCAATTTGTCCTATTCCCCCATCCCCCCCATTCCTGCTTATTCCCCCATTCCTCCCCCACTCTCTCTCCTCCCACTCGCGCTATTTTTAGCTGCCGACTCCCATGAAAATAATTTACACATACTTTTGAAATGAGTTAAAAGTACACAAGCTACCCAGATTCCTCTCGTGTCGTGTCCCGTAATGTACTGTTCATCATATATTCTCACCAGTCTCATTACTTTGCATTTTTCTACATTAAATGACATGTCATTTGTCAGCACCATTTATTCTGATCATCCTATATTTGGTCTATTTGTTTCCCATTATTTGCAAACCTCCAAGCTTTGTACCAGTTTTGTGTGTCCCTATTTCTAATTCATTTACAATGCAATACGAACAATAATAATCCTAGCATCAACCCCTGGAACATGCCGCCATCACGTACAACTACCCTTTGTTTGATCCAATTTCTGATGTACTCTAGGATCTCTTTTCAACCCCCACCCCCCCATTTATTGCCACTGAATCTTGTACTGCTGGTTACTTTGTGGCTGCGTGTTAAAAAGTATGAATTTTCCCATAAATCTGAGTATGCATCAAACCACAGGATTTGAGATGAATTGGTGTCTGTGCAGATCTATGTATGCCAGCTTCTCCTCCTCTTCCCTTTTATTCTTGGTAGTTATCATTTTGATGCTTCACCACAACGAATCAGTTAAATTGGCAACCAAACTAATCCAAAGGCCGGAATTTTCCAGGGGGGTCAGCGGGCGGGATCGGTGGCGGGTCGGGTGGGAAATTTGATTTTTTTGTCACAACGCGCCTTTCCCAATGGTGCATCTGTGATCTCGGATAGGACCCGACCCGCAGAGGCAGGCGACCCAATTAAACCAATTACTGGCTTGTTGACAGACCCTTAATAATGGTTTTAACCGTACCTTTTTAACTGCTCACCCACGGGGTCCAC
The DNA here is from genome assembly GCA_030390025.1 of Squalus acanthias. Taxonomy (NCBI): domain Eukaryota; kingdom Metazoa; phylum Chordata; class Chondrichthyes; order Squaliformes; family Squalidae; genus Squalus; species Squalus acanthias. The sequence goes on from CM059433.1 coordinate 77,447,817, forward strand.
GCTGCTCGTGGACCACGTCTGTTAACCTGCAGCGGGAGTTGAATGGCCATTAAATCAGCTGATTAGTTGACAACTTGAAATGTACTATAAAAGCTCCCACCTCACAGCTGTTCACTTTCCAAGCACAGAAGTTGTTGCTTACTCCATTTGGAACACAGATTGAGCTTTATGCAGGCTGCAAGTGTTTGGAGCAAACTCTCTATCCAGTGTCAACCCATGGGAACAACCTCTCTCACCACTGACAGATTGCTTCTGTCATCTCAACTTCACCTGCCACCTATTCCATCAGCATGGGTACCGTTTATACTGTTTCACCTTGGTCTTCAGAATCTGACCATGATCAGCCCCAACACCACCAACCTTCTCCACAATCACCTGATGCTGCACAGGACACAGGGCATCAGCACCCAAACACATTGCTGCCCGAGAGGCCAGGGATGGCCTCACCATGGCCAGATTTACTTCACTTGACCCTGTACACCCTGGCTGCCACATGATGCGCCAGGTTGGCACCACCTCACACCAACACCATAAAGCATCCCTACAATGTCCAAGCCATTTCAGGGGGTACCGTTATGTCTCACCATTCACTGCAAACTCACTAAGCCACTTCCAAAGGAGCACACAAATCTGTCCAAGAACGCAAAGTGTTGAAAATAAATGTTTCAACGTTTGATAGCACATTAATAAAAACTTTACATGAACATTGGATAAAACCCCCAAGTGGCTATCCTTGTGTGTTGTTAGTTGGTATGATTGCACTAGGATGAGGGTGAGTGTGAGGGGTGGCTAGTGAGATGGGGAAGTGATAATGTAGATAGAGAGGGATGGGTGGAGGTGCAAGGTAAGTTGCTGTGAATAAGGATGTGCAGGAGTAGGGTAGGGAAGGCAGAGTGATGGGGATGTGATGAGAGGCACAGCAGGATGAAGGTGAGTGTGGCTTTGTACTCGTGTTTCCTGATCTAATGAGATCGCTGAAAGGTTTGCGCCACTGCAGCCAGGTCCTCCTAACGACATCCCTGCTTGTGACCTCCTCTGCAATATGCAACCAGGCTGTCTTGGTCTCCTGGGGAGGTCTCTTCCGTCCATGGGGAGGGAAGAGGACCTCCCTGTGTGCTGTGACTCCCTCCATAAGCATATGGAGGGAGTCATGGGAGAACCTGGGTGCAGCCCTGCACCTCTGTGCAGTGATTGTCAGTGTTTGCAGCCCTTCAATGCTGTAGAACACTGACAGCATAAATGTCAAAAGTAAGGTGGACAAAATTGAGAGGTCGCACAACACCAGGTTATAGTCCAACAGTTTTATTTGAAATCACAAGCTTTCGGAGCTATCGCTCCTTCCTCAGGTGAAGTAAATTGGATACAGAATCGCCCGAGCATATATAGATGGAAAACAAAGCATGTGTACTTTACAATTGCAGACCAAAAGTAAGGTGGCCATGGTCCCTTTAAGGAAACCGGCTCAAGACGCGTCATGAATGACATCACCAGATCCGCTCCGTATAATTGGGCCGGAAAATGCACTGGGCAGGCTTAACAAGCTCCATTGAGGTAAGTTCATTTTCTACAGCGGGATGGAATCAACAGCGGGGCTGCGACCCACCACAGACACCGGTCCCGCCAAGGTGAGCAAAATCCCGGCCAAAGTGTCTGGGGTGCTTAAAACAGATTCACAATAAAAACTAGCATCAGAGAGATGCGACACACCTGCTGCATAGCAGCTCACAAAGCAGACACTGAATTGTCAAAGGTTCAGACAGGCTGCATTTATTGGCGAGTAGTCCAATTGGATCCTCAAAATTCTACAAGTGGAACTGTTCAAAAGAACTGAAACTTAATCTTGCAATAAACAAACAGGTCTAGTGCTACGACATTAAAAATGGTAATTAATTGTTATCTCTTCCCATTTACTCTCATCACGCTTTACTTTTGCACACATCCCATTCCAATCAATTAATAAATATTTCCTCTCCTGCTTCTGTTCCATTTTGGGCTCTCCCCTCCCCCACCAACAAAAACCATTACCCTATTGTTTGGCTCTGTTGTCAATGTAAATAGGTTACCAACCACTCCCCAAAAATATTCCTATATGGATTTAAATATCTTTTTGGATGTTGTCAAAAGCCAAGCACACAAAGATAATATGGAAACGGTGAATCTGGGAACAGTGCAACTGTGTTGTTTTGCTAAATTATGAATTAACATAAATGCAGTATTTTAAATATTTCATTGACAGTTATTTCCTATTGAATAAAACAGCACAACTGCAATGTTTCTAAGCTGCCCATGGAACAGATGTATCTACCGTGTTGATCTGGAGAGAAATGGGACCACATGGTCCTCCACCTCAAATTTAAAATCATTAAACTCCTCCACGGCCCGACCCTATCCCACACCCTTATCCCACCTATATTAACGCTCCCCCACCCACCCCCAACCCACCCATGAACACTCCGTTTCTATGACTCCAGCCTCTTGTGCATTTTCACCCCTCTCCCTTTGCCTGCCACTGGTGACAGATCCTCAGCCTGCTGGGTCCTACTCTTGAATTCTCTCCCTAAGCCCTGCTGCTTTTCCTTCGGGAAAAAACTCTCCGACACCTCAAAGGTGACACCTTATCTTTGACCAAGCTTTTGGTCACTCTTCATAATCTCTGCTTCCCTGGCTCAGTATACATTTTCCATACCCCTATCTGTAAAGGGGCTTGGAACATTCTTTACATGAACGGTGCGATAGAAAGTTGTTGGTACTGCAACCGTAAGAAAGAGATTTTCCCCATTGTTTTGTAAATACAAAAATCAAGGAGGCGATGTTAAACTTGTACTTGCATTGGTTAAACTACAGTATTGTGTGCAGTTCTGGGGAGGATTATAGGAGGAATATTGAAATTATGAATAAAAAAGATGGTTTCATAGGTTGGTGAATCAGTAACAAGGAGCACAAACTCAGGATTATCACTAGAAAATTGAAGAGGGAAATTGGAAGAAATGCTTTTACACAGAGGGTTATGAAAAGGAATGCTTTACTATTAAAGTGACTATTTAGGCAGAAACTACAACACATTTAAAAGGGAATTGTATTAGTGTTTGAAAGAGCGTGGAAATGGGATTAAAGTAGACAGTTCTTGTAGAAGAGCTAGTACCAGCACAAGAATAATGGGCCAAACAGCCTCCTTCTGTGCTGTATTTTTTTTTGATTCGACAATTTATTTGCCTCAAGGAATTTCAAAAGATTTGTGATACATAACCTTTTGCTATTAAATATTAATCTTGATGTCCTTCGTTCGCTAAATGCTAAGTGATAGCAGGTCTTAGAATGCTCCAGCACTTTCCCAACAACTAATTTTAGGCTTAACTGATCTAATTTTGGGGTTAACGTCTTACTTTTGTGAATAGCAGGACAATATTCGCTATCCTCAGTTACAGCAGCTATCATGTTGAGTGACCTCAAGATTTGAAAGGTAAGATGCCATTAGGTAATGTTGTGTATGCAGTGTTACATGACTAATTGATTACAATGGGCTGCGTCTAACATTACCTTACAGCCCTTTTACTGAACTCTCAATAATTCCATTGTCATCCTCAGAGAGAATAAAAATCATGGTTCTGGTAACCCAGGATATGTCCAGTTGAGCACAGCAACGAGTTGAAACATCAGTACAGTTAGAAACCATCCCCCATTGCTTCTCAAAGATCTGGAGTTGCCGAAAGCGAACCTTGGCCTTTAAAGGCTCGGACGATCAATTTGTATTTACAGTGCAGATGAGCATTTGTGGAAGGCAGGATAAAAGCTTGAGTGGAAGCATAAAAGCATGCAAGTAATTGTTGAATATCCGTAAACTAAATAATTGCTTTGTGGCACATCAAGAGAGCAAGGATGGGAGGAATAAGCAAGGGGGAAAAACATCACCCAGACATACCCCAATCTATCCCATTCCCCAATGAACACATAAAAGTTCACCCCCACCCGATGCACAAAAGATCGCAAAACCTTGCCAAACTGAATATAGATAACTGACCCCCCTCCGTCACTGAGCACAAATAATGACGATCATCCCCCACAGAACAGAGATTCCCACCCCCCCCGCCAACTCACCCTGAACAGAGATCGCAACACTCTCTTCTATCCCCCACCCAACAGAGCGGAGATCACACCCACTAAGCAGAAATTTCAGCATCCACCCTACTCCCAATAATTGGAAATTAAATCACTGAAGTGATGAATCATGGAAAGTAGTGGTGGCCTGGCCCTAGCCCTGAATTCCCATCTTTCTCTAGTTTCTCTCCCATCTCCCCTCGTGCCCTCTCTGAGCTCATCTTGTCCGAGACCCAGCTCTTGCTCCCTCGACCATATTCCCACCAAACTGCTGGCCACCCAACTTCCCTTCCTGGTCCCCATGTTAGCTGATATTGTTAATGATTCTGTCCCCCTCTCCTTCAAATCTGCCATCATCACCCACTCAAAAATCCAACCTTTGACCCCTCTGTTCTTGCCCTTATCAAAGTTACAAATAACATCCTATATGACTGTGACCGTGGTAAAATATCCCTCCTCATCCTTCTCGACCTCTCAGCAGCCTTTGACAGAGTTGACCACACCATCCTGCTTCAACGCCTCTCCTCTGTCATCCAGCTGGTTCCATTCTTATCTATCCAGTCATAGCCAGAGAATCACCTGCAATGGCTTCTCTTCACGTCCCCACACCGTTACCTCTCGAGCCCCCCCAAGAATCTATCCTTGGCCCCCTCCTATTTCTCATCTACGTGCTTCCCCTTGGCGACATCATCTGAAAACACAACTCAGGGTCCACATGTACGTTGACGACACCCAACTCTACCTCACCACTACCTCTCTTGAACCCTCCACTGTCTCTGATTTGTCACACTGCTTGTCCGACATTCAGTACTGGATGACCAAAATTTCCTCTAACTAAATACTGGGAAGACCGAAGCCATTGTTTTCGATCCCCGCCACAAACTCCGTTCCCTAGCCACTGACTCTATTCCTCTCCCTGGCAACTGTCTGATGTAGAACCAGATCGTTCGCAACCTTGGTGTCGTACTTGACCCCGAGATGAGCCTCTGACCACATATCCGCTCCATCACCAAGACCGCTCCATCACCAAGACCGCCTATTTCCACCTCTGTAACATCACCCGTCTCCGCCCCTGCCTCAGCGCATCTCCTGCTGAAACCCTCATCCTTTCTTTCAAATCCCTCCATGCCCTCGCCCCTCCCTACCTCTAAACTCTTCCAGCCCTACAACCCTCCGAGATCTCTGCGCTCCTCCAATTCTGGCCTCTTGCGCGTTCTCGATTTTAAATCGCTCCACCATCGCCTCGGGACTCAGCTATGAAATTCCCTCCCTAAACCGCTCTACCTCTCTCTCCTCCTTTAAGACGCTCCTTAAAACCTACCTCTTTGATCAAGGGGGGGGGAAGGGGAGGGAGAGAAGAACCTGGAAGAGGGGAGGGGTGAGGGGGAGCGGGGAGGAGGGGGATCCAGTTGTCGTGGTCCACGTAGGAACGTACGACATAGTTAGAACTAGGAATGAGGTTCTGCTGAGGGGGTTTGAGGAGCCAGGATCCAAATTAAAAAGCAGAACCTCAAAGGTAATCATCTCTGGATTATTACCTGAGCCACGCGCAAATTGGCATAGGGACGAACACATTAGAGGTTTAAATGCGTGGCTCAAAAAGAGTGGTGTGGCAGGAAGGGGTTTCAGTTCATGGAGCACTGGCACCAGTACTGGGGAAAGAGGGAGCTGTTCCGTTCGGACGGGCTCCACGTAAACCGGGCTGGGACCAGTGTCCTGGCGAGCCGAATAACTAGGGCAGTAGACAGGGCTTTAAACTAGTGAAGGTGGGGGGTGGGAGGATTCAGGAAAGAGTAAATTTAAAAACAGCAGGAGAAATGTCAAGGCTCTAGAGCAGAGTAGAGTTTTGGGTAAATATAAGCAGAGTGGGTCAGAAAGGGACAGAGAGAGTAACAAAGGTAATAAGGCATCAGTGACTAAAGTGACATCAGGGAAAAATAGAAATAAGTCAAAGCTAATGGCACTATATCTGAATGCGCAAAGCATTCGCAACAAAATAGATGAATTAATAGCGTAGATAGAAATTAACAGGTTTGATCTAAAAGCCATAACGGAGACGTGGTTGCAAAGTGGCCAAAGTTGGGAACTAAATATTCCAGGATACTTAACTTTTAGAAGAGACAGGCAAAATGGAAAAGGAGGAGGGGTAGCCCTGATAATAAAGGATGGGATAAAGACAGTAGAGAGAAAGGATCATAGCTCTGAAAATCAAGAAGTAGAATCAGTTTGGGTGGAACTAAGAAACAGCAAAGGACAGAAAACATTGGTGGGAGTTATTTATAGGCCCTCAATCAGTAGTTGTAATGTAGGGCAGAGTATAAATCAGGAAATTAGAGTTGCATGTAATAAGGGTAATACAGTAATCATGGGGGACTTTAATCTACATTTAGACTGGGCAAACCAAATTTGCAGTAATAGTGTGGAGGACAAATTCATGGAATGTATGCAAGATAGTTTTCGAGATCAGTATATTGAAGAACCAACTAGGGAACAAGCTATTTTAGATCTAGTATTGTGCAATGAGAAAGGGTTAATTAATAACCTTGTAGTAAAGGGGCCTTTAGGGAAGAGTGACCATAATATGATAGAATTTTATATTGAGTTTGAAAGTGATTTAGTTAAATCCGAAACTAGGATCTTAAATCTAAACAAAGCAAACTACATAGGTATGAGGGGCGAGTTGGCTTAGGTAGATTGGGAAACTACATTAAAAGGTACGACGATAGAGAAGCAATGGCTAGTATTTAAAAAATTAATGCATAATTTACAATAAATATACATTCCTTTAAAGGCACAAAAACCCCACAGGAAAAGTGGTTCAACCGTGGCTAACAAGAGAAGTTAAAGATAGTATTAGATCAAAGGAAGAGGCTTATAATGTTGCCAAAAAGAGTAGTAAGCCTGAGGATTGGGAGGATTTTAGAATTCAGCAAAAGAGGACCAAGAAATTGATAAAAGGGAAAATATAACACGAGAATAAACTAGCGAGAGACATAAAAACAGACTGTAAAAGCTTCTATGGGTGTGTAAAAAGGAAAAGATTAGCGAAAGTAAATGTGGGTCCCTTACAGGATGAGACAGGAGAAATTATAATGGAGAATAAGGAAATGGCAGAGAAATTAAACAAATACTTTGGCTGAAATTTTGCCGGCGCTCAGGGGGCTGGTTTGGAGGCGGGACATCCAGCAAAATCACAAATATTGACAGCCTAGTGGCGGGAAGAGGATTATAGGCACTTAACTGCTTCTTAACAGGTTGTTAACAGGCAGTTAAGAGGCTTTTTGTAATTTTGACAGGTCAGCTGCGGGCTTCCAGACGTCCGGACACCACGCCAGGGTAAGTGTGGCGTGCTGTGGGTCTACTGTAATGTTTCTTCATTGATGACAGCTGCAGAAGTGGAGTGAAGGATCTAATTGTACGCTGGTGAGTTTCAGAGGTAAGAAAATGTTGGGAAAATCATTTTTAATGTATTTAGGCTTTTCTGTAGGTCACAAGTTTTGAAGTATTTGTGTAGTCCCACCTCACTGGGAGAACCTCTCACCAGTGACAGACCGCTTCTGTAACCTCACCTGCAGCTGCCATCTGCTCTAGCCTAAGGAGGGAGTCACTGGAGAGTCTGGGTGCAAGGGCTCACCTTTGTACAGTGATTGTCAGTGTTTGCAGCACCTCAATGCTGTCAAACACTGAAAAATCACCTGTCAAAAAAAATTGAACGTGGCCCCTTTAAGAAAACCGGCAGATGACACGTCATCAACTGATGTCATCTGACACCGGCTTTCTCCTAATTGGCCGGCAAGCCCGCAAGGCGGGCTTAACAAGGTCAATTGATGCAAAATAATGTCTGTGCGTCGGACGTCGTTGGGGACAGGATCGGAACCTGGAAGGAAGCTGTCCCGCCTCTAGGCCGCACCGAAAGGTAAAATCCAGCCCTTTGTGTCTGTCTTCACAGAAGAAGACGCAAAAAACTTCCCAGAAACAGTGGTGAACCAAGGCTCTAACGAGAATGAGGAACTGAAAGAAATTAGTATTAGTTAAAAAAAAAAGTACTGGAGAAATTAATGGCACTGAAAGCCGATAAATTCCCTTGACCTGATGGTCTACATCCTAGGGTTTTGAAAGAGTTGGCTATAGAGAGAGTGGATGCATTGGTTGCCATTTTCCAAAATTCCATAGATCTAGAATGGTTCCCGCGGATTGGAAGATAGGAAATGTAACCCCACTATTTAAGAAAGGAGGGAGAGAGAAAATGGGGAACTACAGACCAGTTAGCCTGACATCAGCAGCAGGGAAAATGCTAGAATCTATTATTAAGGATGTGGTAACAGGGCACTAAGAAAATAATAATAGGATTGGGCAGAGTCAGCACGGATTTATGAAAGGGAAATCATGTTTGACGAATCTGTTAAGAGTTTTTTTGAGGTTGTAACTAGCAGAATAGATAAGGGGGAAACCAGTGGATGTGGTGTATTTGGATTTTCAGAAGGCATTCGATAAGGTGCCACACAAGAGGTTATTAAATAAAATTAGGGCTCATGAGATTGGGGGTAATATACTAGCATGAATTGAGGAACGGACAGAAAACAGAGAGTAGGAATAAACAGGTCATTTTCGGGTTGGCAGGCTGTAACTAGTGGGGTACCATAAGGATCAGTGCTTGGGCCTCAGCTATTCACAATCTACATCAATGATTTGGATGAGGGGACCAAATGTAATATATCCAAGTTTGTTGATGATACAAAGCTGGGTGGGAATGTAAGTTGTGAGGAGGATGCAAAGAGGCTTCAAGGGGATATAGACAGGCTAAGTGAGTGGGCAACATGTTACATGGCAAATGGAATATAATGTGGAGAACTGTGAAGTTATCCACTTTGGTAGGAAAAATAGAACAGCAGAGTATTTTTTTTTAAATGGTGAGAGATTGGGAAATGTTGGTGTTCAGGAGGGACCTGGGTGTCCTTGTACACAAATCACTGAAAGTTAACATGCAGGTACAGCAAGCAATTAGGAAAGCAAATGGTCTGTTGGCCTTTATTACAAGAGGATTTGAGTATAAGAGTAAAGACGTCTTACTGCAATTATATAGGGCCCTGGTGAGACCACACCTGGAGTATTGTGTACAGTTTTGGTCTCCTTACCTAAGGAAGGATATACTTGCCATAGAGGGAGTGCAACGAAGGTTCACCAGACTGGTTCCTCGGATGGGGGGGGGGATTATCCTACGAGGAGAGATTGAGTAGACTAGGCCTATATTCTCTAGAGTTTAGAAGAATGAGAGGGGAGCTCATTGAAACATACAAAATTCTTACAGGGCTTGACAGGGTAGATGCAGGGAGGATGTTTCCCCTGGTTGGGGAGTCTAGAACCAGGGGTCACAATCTCAGAATAAAGGGGTCGGCCATTTAGGACTGAGATGAGGAGAAATTTCTTCACTCAGAGGGTGGTGAATCTTTAGAATTCTCTACCCCAGAGGGCTGTGGAGGCTCAGTCATTGAGTATATTCAAGACAAAGATCGATTGATTTTTGGATATTAAAGGAATCAAGGGATATGGGGATAGTGCAGGAAAGTGGAGATGAGGTAGAAGATCAGCCATGATCTTATTGAATGGCGGAGGAGGCTCGAAGGGCCAAATGGCCGACTCCTGCTCTTATTTCTTATGTTTTTATATATGTATGTATATGCTATATAAATGCAAGTTGTTGTTGTTATTGGAAGTACACAAACTGGAGCAGTTACTGTTTGTTCTTCTCTACCAACCAAAGTAAGAAACTCGAAGACCATGGGCAGGAAAAGCAAACAGGAAATCCTCTGAAGCATGAGTCACCCACTGATCCCCCCCACATTACCCACTATGAGCACAAATCTTTGTAACTACCCACACGCATCTCCCATTGACGAGAAATCAAGTCACCCACACCCCATGCAGGAGCAGAAATCGCCCCTTCTCCACCACCACGCAGAAATCTCTTCATAAACCTCTCCACCCTGGCTACGGGAGCAGCAAACAACCTACACCCACCAATTGGAAACAAGCACACAAATCCCTCCAATCATTTTCAAATAGGCCAGAGCTACTGAGCTGAAGCCCTTCTACCAACAACCCCCACACATGAAAGAAAACAGTCCACAAATTACCCACAGTACACAGAAAACCCACAAACTCTGCCCCAAATGAACAGAGATGCCACCAGAACTGTCTGTGTGGAGTTTGCACATTCTCCCCGTGTCTGCGTGGGTTTCCTCCGGGTGCTCCGGTTTCCTCCCACAGTCCAAAAATGTGCGGGTTAGGTTGATTTGGCTATGATAAATTGACCCTTAGTGTTAGGGGGGGATTAAATATGTGGGGTTACGGGGATAGGATGGGATATGTTAGGGGGAATTAAATATGTGGGGTTACGGGGGTAGGGTGGGATATGTGTACTGTGGGGATTAAAGCAGGGACAGGGTACTGGATTTGGATGATCAGCCATGATCGTATTGAATGGTGGAGCAGGCTCGACGGGCCGAATGGCCTACTCCTGCTCCTAGATTCTATGTTTCTATGTTTCTATGTTTCTAACACCATCTGCTTCCCCTCCCCACCCCCTCCACGAATAGAAATCTGTCTACCAACATAGAATCACAGAATGATACAGCATGGAAGGAGGCCAATTGTGGCTGCGCTGGCTCTTCGAAAAAGCTATCCAATTAGTCCAACTCCCCTGTTCTTTTCCCCATAGCCCAAATTGGTTTCCCACCTCGTTGGGCTGGAAATATACTGATCAAGAAAGTTCCCCTGTACACATTTCAGGAATTCCTCCCCTTCTTACTGTTATTTTCCCAGTTTATATTAGGATAATTGAAGTGCCCCATTACCACTACTAGTTCTTGCATCTTTCTGCAATTTGCCTGCAAATTTACTCCTCTATCTCCTTCCCACTATTTGGTGGCCTATAGTATACTCCCACCAGCATAATAGCTCCTCTATTGTTACTTAATTCTAACCAAATAGATCCTGTCTTTGAACATGTCACATAAGATATTCATCTAAACTTCATACCCCTACCGAGAACAAAGGGGTCCCGCTATCCACCCATCTTCAGTGCGGACAAATCTGGCCTTTCAGTCCGTCTCCTCCATCACCGCCCCCACAGAAGGAAAATGGCCATCATCCTTCTGTCTCTGAGCATGAACTTAAGAACAAATCCCACCCCCAAAGAACAAATCTAGGGCTATTTCTCTGCATCCTGAAGCAGTGACTCACCCTCCACTCAAGAAGAAGAAATGGGCCCTGGCCCAATGCCATGCACCTAGTTATTATCTTCTGTTGCTCCCATGTTTCCAACCCCTCCTCATGCACTGTCTCTAACATCTCCCCCTCCCCATCTCCCGTCCCACTGCTTTCCAACATGCTTGACCTGAACACTGGACAGTCCATTTTGTGTGCAACACCACAGGAGACGGACTAGTGTTTATAGAACTCCGAAAAATATAAAAGCAGAGTCTTATTTCCTGAAGGATTATTTTATGTACGCCAGGTGGTCTGTATACATTTAGTTCCATAAATTTCTTCAAATACAGGGTGTATTGACATCTATGTTATAGATTCGAGAGCTAAAAATCATTTCCTAAATGGACAAGGGCCCAGAGTTTAGCAATGCAAAGAATCAGAAAATAAAAAGACAATTGCTCTCAGCATAGCTGTTATACTGACAGCTGGGGAGGCAAAAAATTCACATTGATAGATAGTGTGGGCAACTCTTGTAAGGTTGGGGTTAAGGCACATTTGAGGCACAGAAAAGGGAACACTTCATTGAATTTTTCCATAATGCACCTGACCTAAGAGTATTCCATTCCAAAAAAGGAAAAATCTTGCAATCTCCAATACCATTATTCCATCCACAAAATAACAGATGACTCACTTGTCACTGCATCGCACTAAGTACCAGTCTCCTTTCTCAGAGAAATAAAGTGCATATTCCATATAAAAAGCACAGTATTTACTATGTTCCATACCTACTCTAGATATTGATCAACAAGCTTATCCCATTTACATTTAATTCACATCAAAGCAGTGAAAACATGTAATGCTCCCGACACACAAGCACTTTTGTTCTGTAGGTTTTTTTCCCCCCCCATAATGTTTTGTTTCTGTTTTAAATCCTTTGCAACAAATAACATTAAACCCAAGTATTGTGCACAACAAATTTCCACAGTGTACAACAGATAAATATGTGGAAGATTTTACCTGGCAAAATAACCTGGTCTTCTTTCTTTTTTCAACTCTTTAGTCTCCATGGTAGAATATTTGAAAGCAGCTTATTTTTTTTTCCGTACTGTGCAGTAAATTGCTTTTGCTTCCAGGTTTCTTGTCATCCACATAGAAATAGTGCCTGTAATGACATAATCTTGTGACTCAAAGACTATTGTTTACTTGTAGATGAACTTTACTCAAGAACTCCAGTCACATGTTTTTACGTTCTGCAAAACCTTCTGATGCCACTGCTAATATTTTAAGATTGTGAAAATTGCTTCACATCAACACATTGTACTAATTGAAGATAAGCAGTGTAACTGAACTTTAACTCTGTCACATTAACACCACCTCTAGCCTTGCATATCTCTTAATGTCTCTTAATGTCTCTTCATCTCCTCCTTTGTTCCTTTATCCCCTCCCCCTTTTCCCAGCTTTACCCTGGCCTTAAATCTATTTGATTTCCAGCTCTTCCCAGTTCTGATGAAAGGTCATCGACCTGAAACGTCAACTCTCTTTCTCTCTCCACGGATGCTGCCTGGCCTGCTGAGTTTTTCCAGCGTTTTCTGTTGTTATTTTAACTTTGTCAAAGTCACTTTACTCCAGTTCCCAATGACGTGAGACCAATTAAAGCAGATAGTTGCTGTAATTAAATTATTTTTAGTGGGATGTTAGTATCATGAGCTCCCAAGATGTGACACCTGCATGTCAGAAACCAGGTCACCGAGATCCCACTAGTCGGATATAAAAGCAATAGTAGAGTGCAACATGCAAGGATCCCTACAGGACTAATGGTCTTAATTGCAGAGCAGGCCAACAAGCATTCTGAATTAAGTGAAAAAATATAATTTGGCAGTTTCCAACTCCAAACACAAGTAAAATGCATTAAATTGTTGATTGTTAATTAGTGACATGAAGCACGTGCAACTAAAATGCGAGAGTCATATTTCGAGGGGGAAAGACAGCACGGACGATACTGAAAAATCAGTGATGCTTGCTGGGGTTGGGGTGGATCAGGAAATAACTAATACAGACAGATGTCTCACCAGTTATATGCGAGTGGCAGCTGTGATGGAAAGACCTGAAGAAATTAAACTGGGATAATTAAATAGAATGGATCTTACTATGTTATGGATTATGCAGCTAACTTGCAGCCCTGATGCCTGAGCCGGCATGTTTATGTCATCTTCATAACACATTTCAGCAGAGATCAGATCCGCTTACCAAGCCAGAACGAGCATGCAACCTTTATGGAATAGATGTGGTTGGGAAATAGATTTCCAACACCCTATCATACATTATGTCAAGGTGTCAGCCGTGCCTCAGTGGGAGCACGCTCGCCTCGGAGTCAGAACATTGTGGGCTCAAGTCCCACTCCAGAGACTTGAACACAAAAATCTAGGCTGATACTCCAGTGCAGTACGGAGTTGCCGTCTTTCAGATGAAATGTTAAACAGAGGCCCTGTCTGCCCTCTCAGTTGGACATAAAAGATCCCATGGCACTATTTTGAAGAAAAGCAGGGGTGTTCTCCCCAGTGCCCTGGCCAATATTTATCCCTCAACCAACAAATCAAAAAAAAAAACAGATTATCTGGTCAGTATCACATTTCTGTGGGAGCTTGCTGTGTGCAAACTGGCTGCCGCATTTCCTACGTAACAACAGTGACTACACTTCAAAGTACTTCATTGGCTGTAAAGCACGTTGGGATGTCCTGAGGTCACGAAAGGCGTGATATAAATGCAAGTCTCTTTCTTTCTGTTCCAAGTTAGCACTGTCTGGGAGAATGTGCCACAGGCAGCAGAGGCAGTGTGGTAAGTTTTGCTGCTGATATCTTGTGCAGGCTTTCTGGATTGAGGTATAACCACAGCAAATTGCGTCTTTGCATGAATCTATGGCTTAAACTGCTCAGATCTTTTGTGCTGTGGAGGAACAACACCCCAGCTGCATCTCTCCAATGTGGTAGAGTGGGTCATAGGATGGAGGCCATTTTCAGCTTAGGTCCAGAAGCAAAAAAGGAGCTTTGCTGCAGCCTGCCACAAAGGACTAGGATATGCCATCAACTAGCAGGCTTCGCAGATCACCAACTTGCTTACAGTGAGAAGAAAGGCTAAGCTTTCTTTTAACACCTTTTCGAGACATCTTCATAACTCATTTCAGCACAGGTCAGATATGATTAGCAAGCCTAGGCGAGCTTGCAGCCCTTGAGTAGATATGGATGGACAATAATATAGAACTCATTATCCTCTAAAGACTTAAAGTATGGTCTTTTTCATTGTTGAAGATACACCATTATTTGTCCACCATATTCTGTTCTAAATAGGTCTAAAATATTTGGTCTCTAGTGGTTCAGGGGAAAAGGTAACCACTCCTTGATGTTGACATCATTAAACAAAACATGACTTTTAACAATGCAATTAGGTCACTGATGAAGATGAAAAAGAGAATGGGACTAAGCACACTTCCAACCAATCCTTCCTCAGGTGTTATGACAAAATGACTGTTACGGATTAGGCTTTTTAAACACTTTATCTTTCAATAGTTGTACAGCATTTCCCATAAATGGATCTAGTCTCTCTCCCCAACAGGAAATGTGCTCCTTATGAGCTCTGCCATAGCAGAGGCTAATATGGCTCAGGTCTAATATTAGTACAACTGCGGTAGATTGTATATTGATATTTACATAGGATTCCCACCATATACTGTATTTTGATCTGTTCTGAAAACAAATACATCACACTCAGGACCAGACTAGTACAATCTATGATTACTATGCATACAAACTGACTAACAGTGAAACATACAAAAATGCAGTAACTACCGACATCACATCACCACTTCAGAGCACAAATCATTTTGCCCATAAGGGTTAAATTTACCATTCCCACGAGATCTGTTGCAGCAGAACTTGGGAAACAGTCGTTAAATAATTGGAAACACAAACTGTCCAACAGATATTCCTCCAGCAAGGTTGTGATTGTTGGAGACCAATCATCTCAGCCCAGGACATCACTGCAGGAGTTCCTCAAGGCAGTGTCCTAGGCCCAACCATCTTCAACTGATTCATCAATGACCTTCCCTCCATTACAAGGCCAAAAGTGGGGATGTTTGCTGATGATTGCAGTGTTCAGTTGCATTCGCAATTACTCAGATAATGAAGTAGTCTGTGTCCACATGCAGCAAGACCTGGACAACATCCATGCTTGTGCTGATGTATGGCTTGAATGTTACTCACCACTTAAGTGCCAGGCAATGACCATCTCCAACAAGAGTCTAACCACCTCCCCTTGACATTCAATGGAATTACCATCGTTGAATCCCCACCATCAACATCTTGGGGTCACCAGTGACCAGAAACCAGCCACATAAATACTGTGGCTACAAGAGCAGGTCAGAGGCTGGGTATTCTGTGGCGAGTGGCTCACCTCCCAACTCCCCAAAGCCTCTCCACCACCTACAAGACACAAGTCAGAAGTGTGATGGAATACTCTCCGCTTGCCTGAATGAGTGTAGCTCCAACAACACTCAAGCTCAACACTATCCAGAACGAAGCAGCCCACTTGATTGGCACCCCATCCACCACTTTAAATATTCACTCCCTCCACCACCGGTGCAATGTGGCTGCAGTGTGTACCATCTACAAGCTGCACTGCAGCAACTTGGCAAGTCTTCTTCAACACCACCTCCCAAATCCGTGACCTCTACCACCTAGAAGGACAAGGGCAGCAGGCGCATGGGAACACCATTACCTCAAATTACCCCTCAGAGTCATATACCATCCTGACTTGGAAATATATCACTGTTCCTCCATCGTCACTGGGTCAAAATCCTGGAACTCCCTACCTAACAGCACTGTGGAAGTGCCTTCACCACACGAACTGCAGCAGTTCAAGGCGGTGGCTCACCACCACCTTCTCAAGGGCAACTAGGGATGGGCAATAAATGCTGACCCGGCAAGCGGTGCCCACATCCCGAGAATGAATAAATTGAAAAAATTCAACAGAATAAGTCTGACTATGTTACAGATTTGTCCTTTCTCTGCAAGGCTGAGAATGAACCAAAATTTTGCAGCTTAGTCAGTTCTGAACTCAATTTTTCTTTCACATTCTTGAAGTTGGCTTTAGAGCCAACTTTGAATAAGACCAATCATTTTACCTTCTTCTTCTTCTTCAGTCCCTCGGAACCGAGGATGACTTGCTTCCACACTAAAAATGAGTTCTCAGGTGACTGATGAGTCCAATGCAGGACCTACAGTCTCTGTCACAGGTGGGGCAGACGGTGGTTGAAGGGGCGGGTGGGTGGGGTGCGTGGGTTGATGTGCGCTCCTTCCGCTGTTTGCGCTTGGCTTCCACTTGCTCCCGGTGAAGAGACTCGAGGTGTTTGCCGCCTTCCCGGATGCTTCTCCTCCACTTTGTGCGGTCTTGGGCCCGGGATTCCCAGGTGTCGGTGGGGATGTGGCACTTTTTCAAGGAGGCTTTGAGGGTGTCCTTGAAGCATTTCCTCTGCCCACCTGGGGCTCTCTTGCCGTGTCAGAGCTCCGAGTAGAGTGCTTGTTTTGGGAGTCTTGTATCGGGCATGCGGACGATGTGGCCCGTCCATCGGAGCTGATCGAGCGTGGTCAAAGCATTGATGCTGGGGATGTTGGCCTGAGCGAGAACACTGACGTTGGTGCGCCTATCCTGCCAATGGATTTGCAGGATCTCGCGGAGGCAGCGTTGGTGGTACCTCTCCAATGCTTTGAGGTGTCTGCTGTACATGGTCCATGTCTCTGAAGCATACAGGAGGGCGGTATCACTACTGCTCTGCAGACCATGAGCTTGGTGCTGGGTTTGAGGTCCTGGTCTTCAAACACTCTCTTCCTCAGGCGACTGAAGGCTGCACTGGCACACTGAAGGCGGTGTTGGACTTCGTCATCAACGTCTGCCCTTGTTGACAGTAGGCTCCCGAGGTATGGAAAGTGGTCCACGTTGTCCAAGGCCTCGTCATGGATTTTGATAATCGGGGAGCAGTACTGTGTGGCGGGGGCAGGTTGGTAGAGGACCTTTGTCTTACGGATGTTTAGTGTAAGGCCCATGCTCTCGTACGTTTTGGTGAAGGTGCTGACGATGGTTTAGAGTTCGACCTCAGAGTGTGCGCAGACGCAAGCGTCGACTGCATACTGTAATTCGATGACAGAGGGTGGGACGACCTTGGATCTGGACTGAAGGTGACGGAGATTGAACAGTTTCCCGTTTGTTCTGTAGATTAGCTCCACTCCAGCGGGGAGCTTACGGAGGGTGAGATGGAGCATTGCAGCCAGGAAGATCGAGAAGAGCGTTGGTGCGATGACACAGCCTTGCTTGACCCCGGTCCGTACATGAATTGGGTCTGTGGTGGAACCATTGGTCAGGATCACGGCTTGCATGTCGTTGTGAAGCAGGCGGAGGATGATGACAAACTTTTGAGGGCAGCCGAATTTGAGGAGGACACTCCATAATCCCTCACGGTTGATGGTGTCGAAGGCCTTTGTGAGGTCAAAGAAGGCCATGTACAGCGGTTGGTGCTGTTCCCTGCATTTCTCTTGTAGTTGACGCGCGGTGAAGATCATGTCCATTGTGCCCCTTAGTGGGTGGAATCTGCATTGCGACTCTGGGAGGAGCTCTTCAGCCACTGGGAAAAGGCGACTGAGGAGGATTCTTGCGATGACTTTCCCCGTGGCAGACAGCAGGGAAACTCCTCTGTAATTACCGCAATCGAACTTGTCACCTTTCTTGAAGATGGTCACGATTACGACGTCTCAGATCCCCTGGCATGCTCTCCTCCTTCCAAATAAGAGAAATGAGTTTATGTATTCGCGCCAATAGTGCTTCTCCGCCATGTTTTAGCGCCTCGGCGGGGATTCCATCTGCTCCTGAGGCCTTGTTGTTCTTCAGTTGTCGGATGGCCTTTTCAACCTCATGCCGGACTGGGGTTGTGCTGAGATGGTGGCAGGTAGCATGCTGCGAGATGGAGTTGAGGACACTTGCACCAAAGACAGAGTCTCAGTTAAGGAGATCTTCGAAGTGCTCCTTCCAGTGGGCACTGACTGCCTCTCTGTCCTTGATGAGTACCTCTCCGTTCTTGGCCCGCAGTGGGGTAGGACCTTGGGTGCTTGGGTAGGTGGTCTTGACTGTGCTGAAGAATCCACGCACGTCGTGGTTGTCGACTAGCTGCTGGATCTCTTGCGCTTTCTCCACCCACCATCTGTTCTTTAGGTCGCGAATTTTTTGTTCGACCTCGGCCTTCAGGCGTCTGTAGAGCTGCTTTCTTGCTCTCGAGTTCTGTTGCTGTTTCCAGATCAGGAATGCCTTGCGCTTGCGGCTTATTAGCTCCTGGATCTCCTGGTCGTTCTCGTCGAACCAGTCTTGGTGTTTCCTGGTCGAGTGACCGAGCGTCTCTTCACAGGTGCTGATTATGGAAGCCTTGAGTGCAGACCAGGCTCGTGTCTCTGAATCACTGGGAGTCATCAGGTTGGTTGTGAGGCGCAGGCTGAATAGGGCTTTCTTAGCAGGGTCTTTGAGTGCTCCAGCGTTGATTTTCCTGCGGCATTGCTTCTGTTGCCGCCGCTGTTTTGGGGCTACGTTGATGAAGATGACAGAGCGGATTAGGCGGTGGTCTGTCCAGCAGTCGTCAGCTCCCGTCATGGCGCGGGTGATGCGGACGTCCTTGCGGTCCCTCGCTCGGACGATGACGTAGTCCAGCAGATGCCAGTGCTTGGAGTGAGGGTGTTGCCATGAAGCCTTGTAACTGTCTCTCTGACGGAACAAGGTGTTGGTTATGACAAGGCCATGTTCTAAGCATTTCGTCAGGAGGAGGGTACTGTTGGAGTTGGCTTTCCCTACCCTCTCTCTGCCGATCACACCTCCCCAGAGGTCTGTGTCCTTTCCAACTCTGGCGTTAAAGTCACCAAAGAGGATCAGCTTGTCGCCCGTTGGGACTCGGGACAGGGATTGTTCGAGGCTGGAGTAGAATTCCCCTTTGGTCTCGTCTGTGGTTTCCAGTGTTGGGGCGTACGCACTGATGACCGTAGCGCACTGGTTCCGGGCTAGGGTGAGCCGTAGAGTCATGAGGCGTTCGTTTATTCCACAAGGGGAGTCTCCGAGATGTTCAACTAGCTCATTTTTTATGGCAAAGCCTACCCCATGGAGGCAGTGTTCTTCTTCAGGTTTGCTTTTCCAGAAGAAGGTGTAACCACCGCCTTGCTCCTTGAGCTGGCCTTCTCCTGCCCGCTGGGTCTCGCTTAGGGCAGCGATGTCTATGTCAAAATGTCTGAGCTCCTGGGCAACGATAGCAGTACGGCGTTCCGGTCTGTCGCTGTTGGGGTTGTCCATGAGAGTCCTGACGTTCCAGGTCCCGAACTTCATTTTAAAGGGTGAAAGATGCCTATGCGTGAATTCTTTTAACCTGGGGTGGCCGTTGCACACCAGCTACCACACGGGCTTGACAGAGCAAGGTCTTGGTCCAATGGCAAGGGGATCCAAGACGATCCACACTCAAACAGCAGCTAACCTGCAGTTCTGAAGCCTGAGCCAGCACCTTCGTCTGTAGCAGGTGACGACTCATTTCTTCCTCCTCCAACACCCCACCCCACCCCCGCGAAGTCATTATCGAAATACAGCGGCTAGCATTACATACATTCCCGTTTAAAACCAGTTAATTTACCCAAGGGTTAAAATTAGCCTTCCAAATTCTCAGAATAAACTGCTCTCATCTGCCATCTTAATCTAAAGAACAGAATGGAACCAATTTTAATTCTACTTGCAAGTGTATGTAACAATATACACAAGTATAGCAAAGCAAAAATTCTTATTTTCTTCACAATTAAGATCATTATAGCCCAATGTTTGCATCCTCTGAGAAAGTTCAAATCCAAACCAAAAGTGCCAGCTACTTATCAATCAAAGGCTCCAGGAACGTTTAGCATTATTGCTTGCACTTCATTCCATTTCCAAGACAGAGTCTAGTACGTCAACTGATTTGTTCTGAAGGCAACTAGACTGACATATTGCAACAGGTTCTCATTCATTATGGCTTCCACAACCGGTTACAGAATTGATCATTGGGACACTGCTCTGTAGTTATCAGGCCTGACTTTGATCATTTCTTGTGAATAGGCATGATACTTTCTACTTGGTGACTACACCAGTCGACAGCAACATTTAAGATAGTTAAGCCATAGGAGCAGCCAGCTCCTACTTTGAAACCCTGAATACTTGTGCCTTCAGGGTCATTAGCTTTTGTGGGATCAAGATTTTGAGAACTATTTTACTTCTTTGGGCCTCATCTGGATTTCCCCCATATTTAAGCATTTTAACTAAAGGTTGGAGTATCTTTCAACAAATCATGCTGGTGAGCCAATGTCAGTGTTCATCTGCCTGAATGGGATATTGGCACTCAATCTACAGCACTAAGTATAACCTGCTTGGTCTACACTCAGATGAAGTTTGGACTTACAACTGATAATACCAATAGGAGTGGTAGCTTACTGCTGGAGACCATTCCAGTTAGCCAAGTCATGCAGCCAAACCATACACTTAATTCAATTTTCAAATAAAATACTGTATGGATGTAGACCAAGCATTGTCTGGACATGCCAATTGGAACTGAGTGCTTTCAGATTATCATGGGAATTGGTCAATGGTAAACCTAAGTAAGCATCACCTCTAGCTGAATAGAAAACCAGCCAAATAATGACCTTTAACAACCACAAAGGAGAACACAGCACTGCCATGGTGGTCTGTTATATTCCATTCAAATGAACTTCTTGGAAGAAAATGAAGTTACTGATCAGGAGATGACGCACTTAGGGGGAAATCATATTCTATCAATATCTGTCATTTAATTGAACATCAGAAGCAGAGTAAATTTTATGTAATAAAATTAACAAGGTGGTTTAAGAATTTTACCAAATACTGTCATCCCTGGATTTTCTTGACATATCACTGCAAACTCGCATTATGTAGAATTTCCACTGAGTCTGCATGGAAATTAATCAGGATGATTGTAAACATACAAATAAAACTAGATTACAAAATAATCAACGGTATGGATTTAAAAAATTGATGAACCTAGTTTGGGATTCCTCATAGTTCAACATTTAATTCTGATCATCTCAGTATTGTAGTCGGGTAATTTAAAAAAAAAATCTGTAAATAGGTTATGCAACCAGTTTCCACAAACAATGCTGCATCAATACAAATCTGTTCCAGACACTTGGGACACAAATAGATAATACTTAAGACATGATAAACAAACGGGACTTGTTGCGTTGTATTTTCTTTAAATGTGTGGTTGAAGCCAAATCCACAGCCCTGCCCCTTTTTATTTGGTGGGGTAGGAAAATGCTGCAATGGCACAATGCTTCCATATACAGTACTGGGCCAGCTGTAAATTCAGAAGAGACAACCTTAAATCTCACTGTTCCCCAATATTTTAAAAAAAGTTCAAGGTATGTTTGAAACTAAAATGCTTCCAAAAACAGTTTGCGATGTCCTAAATAATGAAATGCAACTTCTAAAATGGCTTAGCATGTCAGAATCCTTCACATTACATGCAAACCATGTTCAATATATTGGAAATCTACATCTCTTTAATTGGATTAATGTTAACAAAACTACTTGACTTCAGCAGAACCAATGGAGCTGATAAAACGGTAGTAAAATATGTGCGTGTTTTGTTTAAATATTCGTTCCCAGCTTTAAATGCTGCACCTGAGGCCAGGACGTTTCCAGATGTCCCAGTTCAGCCAGTCAGACGCGAGCTCCAGTCGCCCCGGATAGCGGGGGGAAATCCAGTTGCAGTTTCGGGTAACTCCCAACGTTGCCAGTGACGGCGGTCGTGCCGGATTAGGAGAGTCCCTCGGGGCAGGTGTTCGGTCAACAGTCGGGAAGCAAAGCCCGCCGACTGTTGTCCGGTCATCAGTTTCAGCAGCTGCTTGGTCCCGGTCCCGGTCCCGGTCCGATCGAGGCCCTCCCTCTGCCCGGCCCCGCACTCGGACACTTACACCGCTCGGCACACGGTGCGTCACTCCCGCCTCCGGCCCGTGTCTGGGCTGCGCACCGAACCGCCGCGATCACATCCTCCTCTCGAGCCGGGGGCTGACCGTTAACCTGGCCCGGAAGCCTCGCTCGAAGCCGCCGGCACCTGCCGACCGTTACTGCGATCAGCCGCAGTGCCGCCTGTTTACGCTCATCTGCGCCTGCGCGCCAGCTCGCGTACCTGCGACGTAACAGTGGCAGCGAACGTCCCGGCCAAGGTTCCAGCTCAGGGCAACAGCGTCCCGCGCGACACCCGCAGCTCAGCCTGCCTTTGGTTACCTGTTTTTTAAAAAAAAAACTTTCCCCTCCAATTTCTTCTTTTCCTGATAAAGAGCAGACAGTGTCACAAGTGCTGGTACCTTCTCACCCAAACGGCCATTCATTATTTGTGAGCCGAGAAAGTGAACCTTGGCAGACTGACAACGAAGCACATCACAGCCAAACCCAACTCAGGCCTTCGTCAGTGCTGTCCACTTTAGATTAAGGAATCACTAGACGGCAATTGGGGACAGAAAACCTGACTCATTTTACCCTCTATATCCCAGGGCATGTCTACCACTGAAATAACAACAGAAAACGCTGGAAAAACTCAGCAGGCCAGGCAGCATCCGTGGAGAGAGAGAGTTAACGTTTCAGGTCGATGGCCTTTCGTCAGAACTACCATGTCTACCACTGCCCTCGCCAAGGACTCTGTATGACTTGGGGCCATCATGTTCTAAAAGGTTCTCCGGTTCAGTGTGTGTGTTTTACAGTGACTTCTAAACAAATACACTTTTGTAAGTGATAGTGCAATGAAACCTGAAACTTAAAACTAAAAGCTACAATAGGGCATTATGACCTCGGATTAAAGCACTCTCAATGTTATGTTATGTGGACTTTAATATTAATGGTTAATATGTTCTGGATTATTTCTGGTACTTGTTGCATCCAATACACTCTGGGGGGAAAAAATAACATTTTAAACAATCTTTGTTTATATCCAAATTACAAACATACGAAAAAGACAGACTGAAAAAGACCTGTTGGTCCATTGAGTCGGGCCCATTCAGCCTTGTTACAACTGGGCAACACAGCCCCCAATGCTCCCTACCCACCAGCAAACATGTAAACACCTGGAAGAGGCAAAAAAAAAATCCTAGGCCAATTTAGGGAGGAAAAGAATTCTGGGAAATTCCTCTCTGCTTCCAACAGGCAACCAAAAAGGAGTTCCAAGAGGCATCAGTGACCACGATTTACATCACCCAATAGCCCACCTACCTTTTGTACGCTGAAATTTACACAACAGAGTGACTGCTGCCAACGAACCAGAAGCTGCGCAGAAATGTTAACTTTCATAAGCCGCTAGAAACACCAATTCAACTTTTAATTTTTATTTTATTTTCGGCTCAGTTCGGCAGCGCATAAATGTTAATTTTCTCTCTCGGCTCAGGTTCGGCAGCAGCGATCTCTTTCCCCCAACCCCTCCCTCCTTTTCTCTCTCAGCTCAGTTCAGCAGCACGTAAATGTTAATTAAACTTTTAATTTTTATTTTCTTCTCAGTTCAGCAGCAGCGGTCAATTTTCCCACGAGCGGCTCAGTTCGGCAGCAGCGATCTCTTTTCCCCACTCCCTCCTCTTCTCTTTCACCAATCTGTAGGAGATCCAGTGAAAACATCCAAAAGACCACTGGAACTGCGCATGCGCAACTACTTTATTTCATTGGCAGCAGTCGTGTCCTTTAAACAATGGTTTGCAACACTTACTCCTCGCAGTACGTGTTCCTCTGTTTAATTCACTTTTATCTATCTCAGTCTCATCCTTTGCAGTATAATTAACTGTACAGTGAATGCCACTCACCTTAATGCTCTCTTTATGTTCCTCTGAGAACCCCTCTTTAAATATGTCTTTCTGTATCCGCATAACTTACTGAACAACAGAACATTTTGTTCACTCTTTTCCATTGGTTCATAATGTGCACATCAGCCATCCAACCCTGACACTGATGTAACACAATGCCACACAACAGTGTCATGGTACAGCAACTTTTTAACAGCATTTCTGCAATCATATGCCCTCACATAATAAATCTATGTTCTTTATTTTCAAAATTAACTTAAAGTGCTAAAATCATGTTTGGTATAAACAAGGTACAAAATATGACTCAGTTATTTAGGGAAAAATAAACCAACACTGGGTTGGAGCTGTAAATTGTATGCCTTTTTTCACTGAATGATTACTCTTTTTTGGTTTGAGCACTATGCTCAGAATAATTTATTCAAAATTTGTGTAACCTTATACTACATGGTTTAAAAATAATACTCTTTGAAGAACACAATGATGTGCAGGAAAATGATTTAAATACATTGAGTGATTTCCTACATTACAACAGTGACTCCACTTCAAAAGTACTTCATTGGCTGTAAAGCGCTTTGAAACGTCCAGTGGTCGTGAAAGGCGCTATATAAATGCAAGTCTTTCTTTCACAGCAAATAATGTAGAAGTCACAAAAAAGTCTGTTTTATATTCAACATTTCTCTCTGACAAAAAATAAAATTGAGCTCTAAGGGATTAGTTCTTAAGAAGGTATTATTTATTTCTCCATAACAATAATGACAAGTATGCTGGTGAATACCATATTGTAATTGTGCACCTCGAACCCTCCATTCGCCACTCATTTAGGTGACCTACTTTAAATATTAATCATTAACCACAAGCCATTCTGATTTTGAGAAAGTGGAAAATCTACAGACACAGATGCCCTCAAAAGAGGAAAATAAATATAATTTGTAGTTTTATTGTCAGGTAATAAGGCAAGAAAGTATCATTAGCAGGCTTGTCCATTTATTGTCTAGTGTTTTCCAGAGAGAGTAAAGGGACATGGTTAAGTACAGTAAAAATGTCACAAAGAAAAGCAGTGTTTCAAGTGGTAGTTGGTTTTTCTTAAACCATGCGTGATTGATGCTAGCATGGCTTACTTTCAGCAAACAGCATTTGTAGGTTATATATAGTCTGCACCATGGTGTGGTTTGTTTTCTGTAAACTATAACTGTGTGCTATGTATCTTTGAGTTAATCTGTGTTTATGAACAGATCATTAATCTACAAACACATATCACAATTTTAAATAAGATGACCATAATTTTAAATGTCTGTGTCTGTGAAATTACCCACTTCTTTCATTTTTATTTTCATTTTCCGTGCTGTGAGCCCTAAAGAGATGTTCCAGAACTGTGCATCATGGGAACTATAGCTTGTGCTGACAGAAACGTTACAAGCATGTAAGAGCTGTGTTAGAAAGTATCAATATTAAATTTGAAACAGAAGTATTGACATTAGTGCACTTCCACTGTTATTTTGTCTATCCTAACTTATTTTGCTCTTGACACGTTTTGAGGAAATGACCTATTTTCAAATTCGTTTCTCAGCCCTTTTGCATTCGTGGGCCGTACATGCCTGTACAGGAGCAAAAAGGTGTAACGTGAATTTACACTTTAACTTGGGGAATTGCCTTTTTATATCCTCAACATTTAATTTTATTTTTAACTTAATGGGCTTTATTTCCTAAAGAAACCTCAGGCACAAACCATGACTTTATAAAGAAAACAATCATTTATTATTAATACACTAGAAGATTGACATTAGAATTTAAACAACATCTTGGGTTTTTGCATGAATTAGAATTACTTTAACAACAATACAACAACAACTTCTAAATTGCCAAAATGCATAACCTTTTGGAAATCAAATATCTGCCTTAGACTAACCCCATAATGAAAATTATATACACATGGTTGGCTCAAGCTTGTCTGTAAGATTCAAGCATTTTGATGGATACCGTTGTCGTGCAGTGTAGCTTTCTCTTGTAGCCATGTTATCTGCTTCACAGGCAATCTGTAAGCCTGCATAGACATGAAGGTGTGAGGTGGCGAAGATACTAGGTGAGGTGGTGGCGCTGGGAAGCGAATGGCATGGCAAGGTTGGAGCAGTCGTGGTAGAGTTGTGCCTCTTTCCACTCTGAATTCTGCCTAGCTTTAAAAGACCTTTTTAAAATAGAACCACACCTCTGGGCGGTGGATTGTCAACAATTGGTTCTTACAAATACAACCCACGATTGATTGATACTTCACTTGTTTTCTCTCAGTGTCCGCAACATAAGTATACAGGTGTTCAAATGACCTCCAGCCAGCCTGCACTCCTTCTTGTTACTATGGCGATCTGTCCTCCGCTGTGTGGTCTTTTACAGTGTGTCCTATTAAGAGTCCTTTTCCGGACTGGAGCCGATTTAGTATCAGGCTTTCGTTTATCAGATGAATTTTCACTACATATCCCATCTTGAGATGCAGGGGTAAACAGGTTTATCTTTGCAAACCTAACAAGTTACACTAGTAGGTCTTGCATTAAGATAGTGAAGGAAAAGTTACAATCGGCATACGGGTGTATTCCACCAATGTCTAACATAAAAAATATACAAAAAGCACAACACCAGGTAACAGTTCACTCCTTCTCCTCTGATCCAGTAGCCTGGATTTTCCCTGAGGATCATAGGGTTTGAGCTGGTACATGTGCAGGATCTGAATTGTAGTCCAGATCTGGTTATTCTGGTGCACAGTACAGGAAAGTCCTTTGTAGCCTTTGGAACCACATCTTTCTTTAGTACATAGTGTGGTCAGTTTATTTTGTTTCAGTGAAGTTGTTGTTTGCACCACACTGGGCCTCATGGCAATGAACTCAGGAGCAGCTGCTGTTGAAGCTCTCTGTCCTTTGTTCAAATTAAAGGTCATTTTTTTGTTTCTCTTTTCAATTCTGTAAAGACTAGAGCATACTCCTCTTTTCCTTCTTTTAAATAGTTCTTCAATAAACTTGGCATTGCTTTCTTCATCAGCATATTTAACATTTCTTACACAAATCTGTAAGCTATTATGGGTATTCTGTACTGTCGCACAAACTTAGCTTTTTTAGGATCTGTAGGTATTTTATTCACTTGCAGATCCTATGCATATTTGGCAAAAAGATCCTTAAACTGCTGAAATACTTCCTTTAATTGTTCCCTTTGGGAATCTGATTCTAAAGCATCAGCAGCTTCAATTTGCTGTTGCCGCTTGGTCAAATTTAAAAGAATCTTTGTCCCCTATTCCAACTTTCCCTCAATTTCTTTTGAAAAATCTGCCACTGTAACTGAGTATAGATTGCTTTGATTCCACTGTCTGACTGGTCTTTCTTTACCATTCCTTCAAACAGAATTAGGTAAAAAGGTTCTGTTTTACATCAGCAAGTATGGTCCACATCATAAGGGCAGATCAATTGAATTGTTATTAAACCTGTAGGGCTGGTTCGCACTCTTATCAAATTGACCCCCTCTAATTAAGCTTTCTGGCAATTTCCATAACTAGTACAGCTTGTTTTAAATCACAAAATTATTCTCCAATCAACACTCCAATTTCAGTGTCTTCTCTAGAACAATAGCTTTGGGGTTAGTATTTTAAATCAGCAAATGTGGAATCTTTATTCACATCTAAACAAGGGGTTTTGAATTTCTAAACCTACATCAATAAATTGTGTATTGGGTTTAAACGTCACTGAATCAAAGATCTCAGCCTCACATTCAACGGATCATCCTCCGCCATTTCCGCCACCTCCAACGTGATCCCACCACCAAACGTATCTTCCCCTCACCTCCCCTTTCAGCATTCCGTAGGGACCGCTCCCTCCGAGACACCCTAGTCCACTCCTCTATCACCCCCAGCACCCCTTCCCCCTCGCCCGGCACGTTCCCGTGCAAGCGCAGGAGATGCAACACCTGCCCTTATACATCCCCCCTTCCCACTCTCCAGGGCCCCAAACACCCCTTCCAGGTGAAACAGCGATTTACTTGTACTTCTTGCAATCTAGTATACTGTATTCGCTGCTCACGGTGTGGTCTCCTCTACATTGGGGAGACCAAACGCAGATTGGGTGACCGCTTTGCGGAACACCTCCGTTCAGTCCGTAAGGGTGACCCCGAGCTTCCGGTCGCTTGTCATTTTAATTCACCCCTCCACGCCCACTCAGACCTCACCGTCCT
Source organism: Squalus acanthias (assembly GCA_030390025.1). Taxonomy (NCBI): domain Eukaryota; kingdom Metazoa; phylum Chordata; class Chondrichthyes; order Squaliformes; family Squalidae; genus Squalus; species Squalus acanthias. Next base: position 77,476,235 of record CM059433.1, read on the forward strand.
CGGCCTCTTGCATTGTTCCACGGAAGCTCAGCGTAAGCTCGAGGAACAGCACCTCATCTTTCGTTTAGGCACTTTACAGCCTTCCGGACTCAATATCGAGTTCAACAATTTCAGATCATAACCCCGGCCCCTACCAACATATGGTCCGTGCCTTTTTCCCTTTTTTTTCTCTCTCTCCCCCTACGGCAGCTGTCTCTCATTCTGCCAGCATTTCACACCTCACCTTTTGTTTCTTAACCTGTCCCATTACCATCTCGTCTTGCCTTGAGCATCTCTTAATGTCTCTACTTACCATAGACCACCCCTTTTGTTCTTTTATTCCTCCCCCCAGCCTCCCCCTTGCATTTTTATCTGTTTAATTTCCTGCTCTTCTCTCAGTTCCGACGAAGGGTTTCGACCTGAAACGTTAACTCTGTTTCTCTCTCCACGGATGTTGCCTGGCCTGCTGAGTTTTTCCAGCGTTTTCTGTTGTTATTAAAGATCTCTTGCCCTTGTAACTCTTTTGTTAACTCAGCGAGAATTTTTCTTTACATTGCCGGGTATGGCTACTGCAAATCATTAACTACCTGACATGCTGATATAGACTCCATTGTACCTTTAAGAGACTTTGGATTATTTTCCAATCGAGATCACAAGGCACAGTTAATCAAATTTACATAGGATCCCATTCTTATCAGACAATCCGACCCAATACAAATTGGAAAATTTAGCCTCAACTACTTGAAAGTAGTGCAATATATTTTTATCTCCAATTTGAACACAGATCCCAGAGCTTACCAAAGTCTTATCTCTACAAGGTACCTTTGGAACCCAGTCTTTTTCCTTTTTACCCAACAATTTTAATTTCTTATGTTTGCAGTGGGTTTTTAACTTCTCTCTTTTTTTTCTAATCCCTTTCCTATTCTTCATGTGTCCAACCCAGGGTTTCTTATGCAACTCTTTCATAGCCTTGATCTGCTGTAAAAGGGTTATTAACTTTCCGTCACAACCTCTTTTTTAAAAATTATAATTTTCTTGCAGTTGGGCACTCAAACCATGCACAGAGGCAATAGCAATCACTGACTGCATTTGACCCACCTCCTTTTGGCAGGATTCTACTGAACAGGAGCTCGCATTGTTTACTGATTCTTGTCTTTTGGGTTTCAGCTCACTCTTAACAACTCTTTCCTTTGATATAGAAACAAAATTAGTTCCATCTCTCCAAGTTTCTAACTTTTCTGATTCTCATAGCACTAGCACAGTAGGCTCTATGGAGCAAACAGAGTTCAATTTCAACATGGAATCTTCTTGTTCAATAAAACAGGTTTCTCCCTTTTTCTCATGAGTTTCTACTGTTTATTCATGATCTTGGAGATATTTTCCATATGGTATGGACCTTTTAATGACACCACAGGACTTTATGTTGTATTGTGTAATGAGACAGGATTAATTAGTAACCTCATAGTAAAGAATTCTCTGGGGCAGAGTGATCATAATATGTTAGAATTTCACATTAAGTTTGAGAGTGACATATTTAAGTCCAAAACTAGAGTCTTAAACTTAAATAAAGCCAATTAAATAGGTATGAGGGGCAAGTTGGCTAAGGTAGATTGGGAAAATAGACTAAAAGGTATAACGGTGGATAAGCAGTGGCAAATATTTAAAGAAATATTTCAAAATTCTCAATGAATATACATTCCATTGAGAAATAGAAACTCCACGGAAAAAGCGATCCATCCATGGCTAACTACAGAAGTTAAGAATAGTATGAGATGAAAAGAAGAGGCTTATAATGTTGCAAAGAATAGTAGTAAGCCTGAGGATTGGGACAGTTTTAGAAACCAGCAAAGGATGACCAAAAAATCGATAAAGAAAGAGAAAAGAGAATATGAGAGTAAATTAGCAAGGCATATAAAAAACAGCTTCTACAAGTATGTAAAAAGGAAGAGAATAGCAGAAGTAAACATTGGTCCCTTAGAGGCTGAGACAGAAGAAATTATAATGGGGAATAGGGAAATGGCAGAGGCATTAAACAAATATTTTGTATCTGTCTTCACAGTAGAAGACACAAAAGGCATACTAAAAGTAATGGGGAACCAAGGGGCTAAAGAGAGTGAGGAACTTAAAGTAATTAATATCAGTAGAGAAAAACTATTAGAGAAACTAATGGGACTAAAAGCCAACAAATCCCCTAGACCTGATGACCTACATCCTAGGGTTCTAAAAGAGGTGGCTGCAGAGATAGTGGATGCATTGGTTACGATCTTCCAAAATTCTCTGGATTCTAGAACAGTCCCAGCGGATAGGAAGGTAGCAAATGTAACATCGCTATTCAAGAAAGGAGGAAGAAAGAAAACAGGGAACTACAGGCCAGTTAGCCTAACATCAGTCATCGGTAAAATGCTGGAATCCATTATTGAGGAAGTGGTAACAGGGCACTTAGAAAATCATATTATGATTGGGCAGAGTCAACATGGTTTTATGAAAGGGAACTCATGTTTAACAAATTTATTAGAGTTTTTTGAGGATGTAACTAGCATGGTAGATAAAGGGGAACCAGTGGATGCAGTATATTTGGATTTCCAAAAGGTATTCGGTAAGGTGCCACATAAAAGGTTGTTACGCAAGATAAGGGCTCATGAGGTTGGGGGTAATATATTAATCATAGAAATTTACACAGAGGGTTATGAAAAGGAAAGCTTTACTATTAAAGTGACTATTTAGGCAGAAACTACAACACATTTAAAAGGGAATTGTATTAGTGTTTAAAAGGGCATGGAAGTGGGATTAAAGTCGACAGTTCTCATAGGAATTTACAGCACAGAAGGAGGCCATTCGGCCCATTGTGTCTGTGCTGGCCGAAAAAGAGCTATCCAACCTAATCTCAATTTCCAGCTCTTGGTCCATAGCCTTGTAGGTTACAGCACTGCAAGTGCATATCTAAATACTTTTTAAATGCACTGAGGGTTTCTGCCTCTACCACCCTTCAGGCAGTGAGTTCCAGACCCCCACCACCCTCTGGGTGAAAAAAGTTCTCCTCAATGCCCCTCTAATCCTTCTACCAATTACTTTAAATCTATGCCCCCTGGTTATTGACCTCTCTGCTAAGGGAAATAGGTCCTTCCTATTCACTCTATCTAGGCCCCTAATAATTTTATAAACCTCAATCAAGTCTCCCCTCAGCCTCCTCTGATCCAAAGAAAAAAACCGCAGCCTATCCAGTCTTTCCTCATAGCTAAAATTCCCCAGTCCTGGTAACATCCTCGTAAATCTCCTCTGTAGCCTCTCTAGTGGAATCACATCTTTCCTGTAATGTGGTGACCAGAACTTACGCAGTATTCTAGCTGTGGTTTAACTAGTGTTTTATACAGTTCCAGCATAACCTCCCTGCTCTTATATTCTATACCTCATCTAATAAAGGAAAGTACCCCACATGCCTTCTTAACCACCTTATCTACCCGTCCTGCTACCTTCAGGGATCTGTGGACATGAACCCCAAGGTCCCTTTGTTCCTCTACACTTCTCAGTATTAGCATGGATAGAGGATTGGTTCACGGACATAAAACAGAGAGTCGGGATAAATGGGCCATTTTCAGGTTGGCAGGCTGTAACTAGTGGAGTGCCGCAAGGATCAGTGCTGGGGCCTCAGCTATTTACAGTCTACATTAATGACTTAGATGAAGGGACCGAGTGTAATGTATCCAAGTTTGCTGATGATACAAAGCTAGGTGGGACAGTAAGCTGTGAGGAGGACACAAAGGCTGCGATTTCCTCAACCTCGGCGGGTCCGGTGCGGCCGGGGTCGGTGGTGGGTTGCGACCTCACTGCTGGCTCCAGCCCCCTGTCCAAAGTGATTTTATGTTGATTGGGCTTGTTAAGCCCACCCAGCGTGTTTGCTGGCCAATTGAAGGAAGCGGGTCTGATGACATCACTTGATGACACATCTTCAGCCGATTTCCTTAAAGGGACCATGCGCAAATTGATTTTGACAGTTGTGCCGTCAGTGTTCTACAGCATTGAGGTGCTGCAAACACTGACAAGCACTGCACAGAGGTGCACAGCTGAATCCAGGCTCTCCCATGATTCCCTCCATATGGAGGGAGTCACAGCACGCAGGGAGGTTCTCTTCCCTTCAAATGGGTGGAAAACACCTCCCCAGGAGACCAACGCAACCTGGTTGCACATTGCACAGGAGGACACAAGCAGGGATGTTGTCAGCAGGATCAGGCTACAGTACCACAAACCTTTCAATGATCTCAGTAGATCACGAAATGTTACTGCAAAGCCACAATCAACCTTATCCTGGCCACTCATCACATCCCCATCACTCTGCCTTCCCTACCCTACTCCTGCACATCCTTACTCCCACCAACTTACCTTGCACCTCCACCCATCCATCTCTATCTACATTATCACTTCCCCATCTCACTAGGCACCCCTCACTCTCACGCTCACCCTAGTCCAATCATACCAACTAACAACACACAAGGGTAGGCACTTGGGTGTTTTAACCAATGTTCATGTGAAGTTTCTGTTAATGTGCTGTCAAACATTGAAATCTTTATTTTGAACACTTTGCATTCTTGGACAGATTTGTGTGCACCTTTGGAAGTGGCTTAGTGAGTTGCAGTGAATGGTGAGACATAACGGTACACTCCCCCCCACCCCCCCCCCCCCCACCACAATGGTGATGAGTGTGAAAGGAATGGCTTGGGCATTGTAGGGATGCTTTATGGTGTTGTTGTGGGGTGGTGCCAACCTGGGGCATCATGTGGCAGCCATGTTGTACAGTGTCAACTGAAGTAAATCTGGCCATGGTGAGGCCATCCCTGGCATCACGGGCAGCAATGTGCACAGGGTGTTGATGCCCTGTGTCCTGTGCAGCATCAGTTGATTGCGGAGAAGGTTGGTGTTGTTGTTGGTGCTGCTGGTGTGCCTGGTGCTGCTGATCGTGGTGGGATTCTGAGGACCAAGGTGAGATAGTTTCAAGGGCACCGATGCTGAAGTAATAAATGGCAGGTGAAGTTGAGATGACAGAAGCGATCTGTCAATGGTGAGAGAGTTTGTTCCAATGTGGTGACACTGGATACAGAGTTTACTCCAAACACTTGCAACCTGCATAAAACTCAATCTGTCTTCCAAATGCAGTAAGCAATGGATTCTGAGCTTGAAAAGTGAACAGCTGTGAGATGGGAGCTTTTATACCACACTTGCAGCTGTCAAGTAAAGAGATCAGTTCATGGTGACACAACTCCTGACCTGCTTACCTGAAATGATCCTCGAACAGCGTGGAACCCCTGGGTGACCTCGTAAAATGTGAAGGTGAACTCAAAATTCTCTTTAACAGGCTGTTAACAAGCTCTTAATCACCTAAATTGCCTCCCCCACTGCTTGGAGTCGGGTCTGTTCAGCCCTGACAGACCCGACATCTGGGAAACTAACGTGGTGGCGGGTTGACAGCGGGTTCCTTACAGCAGGGGTCGGGGTTCATGGGGTGGGGGTCGGCCAGAGATTGGGCGGGGGAGGGGGCGGTTGGCCGAGGATTGCGGGGGGGGGTGGGGGGTGGGGGTGTCGACCAGGGACCAGGGGATGGGAGAGAGGATCAGGGCCGGCCTCATCATCGTTGGGTGGGAGGCCTGGGGGTGTGGGGGCGAGGCCTGGGAAGGCGATTGGAGGCCTCGTGGTGGGGTATGGTCAGGACCCTGGATCCAGAAGGTAAGTACAAAGTCACTTACCTCCTGGATGCAGCGGTCCCCACCTTTGTTTAACTGCCAGGTTTCATGAATTGCATGAAACCCGTCCACAAGCAGTTAAACACAAAATGGAGGGGGAAAAAAGAGGCTTCCAGCCTCATTACAATATTTAAATTGAGCTAATGCCCCCTGGCAGCAGGTTGGCTGCCTGCCCCTCATCCCGCCCCCGTCCCGCCTTCGGTAAAACTGGAAGTTGGTGGGTTGGAGGAGGGATCAGGTCGTAAATCCCATTTTTAACACTTTAACTGCCCCCACACTCCAAACCCACCTGTTTTTTTAGGGGGAAATTCCAGCCAAAGCGGCAGATGGAGTATAATGTGGGGAAATGTGAGGTTATTCACTTTGGTAGGAAGAATAGAAAAACAGAATATTTTTTAAATGGTGAAAAACTTTTAAATGTTGGTGTTCAGAGAGATTTGGGTGTCCTCATACAAGAAACACAAAAAGTTAGCATGCAGGTACAGCAAACAATTAGGAAGGCAAATGGCATGCTGGTCTTTATTGCAAGGGAGTACAAGAGTAAGGAAGTCTTGCTTCAATTGTACAGGGCTTTGGTGAGACCACACCTGTGCACAGTTTTGGTCTCCTTATCTAAGGAAGTATATATTTGCCTTGGAGATGGTGCAATGAAGGTTCACTAGATTGATCCCTGGGATGAGAGGGTTGTCCTATGAGGAGAGATTGATCAGATTGGGCTTATACTCTCTGGAGTTTAGAAGAATGAGAGGTGATCTCATTGAAACATATAAGATTATGAGGGGGATGGACAGGGTAGATGCTGAGAGGTTGTTTCCCCTGGCTGGAGAGTCCAGAACTAGGGGGCATAGTCTCAGGATAAGGGGTCAGCCATTTAAGACTGAGATGAAGAGGAATTTCATCACTCAGAGGTTGTGAATCTTTGGAATTCTCTACCCCAGAGGGCTATGGATGCTGAATCGTTGAGTATATTCAAGGCTGAGATAGATACATTTTTGGACTCTAGGGGAATCAAGGGATATGGAGATCGGGCAGGAAAATTATCTTATTTAATGGTGGAGCAGGATCGAGGGGTCGTATGGCCTAATCTTGCTCCTAATTCTTATGTTCTTATGTTTATGGAAATAATCCATTAATGGGGAGAGTCTTTGTAGCAATTCATTGCCTATCAAGAACTCATCTCCACACTTATATGTGACATACACAGGGTGAGGGACAGATATGTTCCCTATTTTAACTTTAATCCACACTTTTTCATGTGGCTTTTGGGAATTTCCTCCACAATCTATCACATCCAGATCACACGGAAGGATTCTAAAATGCCTCTTTTGATCAACAGTCTTGACTAATTTATTAAACATGCACCTAGTAAATGAAGTTACTTCTGAAGTTGTGACTATTAAAGAGTCACAACTATATCTTTCACGTACATCAGTTTTTACATAATACCTCTCACCTTTCAGAATAAGCTTCCCAATGAAAAACTTAGGTTTCTTTAATTCTGTCAATTTTAAATCTTTATTTTGGTTGGCGTCCACGGTCATCTGGTTGGACTGAGTTTGATTTAAGAGGAACCTTTGCTGACTAGAGCTCTGCCCATATTGGTAATCTCCCTCTCTGGTATAATTTGTTCCTCCAATACGAGTTCCCAGACTGCCCATATTGTTGATTTGACTGGAGTGACTTGCTCGGTCTATTGCCTGGTCCCCATTTCCTATGTATTGGAGGTTGAGGATTTAACTCTCCACCTTTCGTTACAAGGAAAGGCTTTATACTAATCTCACTCACTTTTACCCCAGGATCGAATTTTTCTTTTCTTACACCTCTTACCTTTTGAGCATTATCATAAAGAATTTCTGCTTCTGAAATTATCCATTCAATGTTTGGTTCATACCTTTCTATATCCCTAGTAAGTATACTTTTAAATGGCAGGGAGTCAAAATATAGGTCCTTAAATTGCCTTTCCTCAACATTGGGGTGTCTTCGTCCCCAAAATACACACGTTTAAGTTTACTAAAATAATCCCTAGTGTGTTCATCAGGTCTGCATGACATTGCATAAGCTGCTCTTTTGCTGCAGTGCTATTGCAGTATGTACCAAATGTATTTCTCAATATTATGCAAACAGCTTCTACCGTTTCTTTTGCCTCTAATGGTAACTGATCTAATCACTCTCTAAGTTCATCATTTAAGGACAACTCAAACATTTCAACTTTTTCTCTGAATTTATTTCAAGAATGCTCAGAGTCCTTTTTACACTACTGATGTGTTCTTCAATGGAAAATTTTGACTTATCATGTGAGTATTGTTGTCCTATCAAATACTTCAGGTAACGGATTTTCTTTGCCTTAGCCATGGCAGGGATCTGTTTTCTTTCAAAAGTCAGCAAATGCCTGAATGTTCTATACAACTATTCCTAATTCTTAATTGGAACATAAAACATCTCAGGATGTAAAAAATAAGATTTCCAAAATTAGAATTAGAAAATTAGGATGTGAAAATTTAGGATGCCAGCCTTCGCCACCAAAATATGTATGAGCAAAAAGGTCTAACATGAATTTACATTTTAATTTGGGGAGTTACCTTTTTATCTCCTCAAGATTTAATTTAATTTTTAACTTAATTGGCTTTTTTCCTAAAGAAACTTCAGGCACAAACCATGACTTTATAAAGAAAACAATCATTTATTATTAATACACTAGAAGATTGACATTAGAGTTTAAACAACATCTTGGGGTTTTTTGCACGAATTAGAATTGCTTTAACAACAATACAATAACACCTTCTGAATTGCCAAAATGCATAACCTTTTAGAAATCAAATGTCTACCTTAGACTAACCCCATAATGAAAATTATATACACATGGTTGGCTCAAGCTTGTCGGTAAGATTCCAAGTATTTTGATGGATACCGTTGTCGTGCAGTGTAGCTTTCTCTTGTAGCCATGTTATCTGCTTCACAGGCAATCTGTAAGCCTGCATAGACATGAAGGTGTGAGGTGGCAAAGATACGAGGTGAGGTGGTGGCGCTGGGAAGCCAAAGGCAAGGTTGGAGCAGTCGTGGTAGAGTTGTGTCTCTTTCCACTCTGCATTCTGCTGAGCTTTAAAAGACCTTTTTAACATAGAGCCACACCTCTGGGCTTTGGCCTGTCATCAATAGGGGGGGGGAAATTGGGTGGGCTTGGGCCTCTCGTTAGCAGCCCCAGGGGGCGCTAACAGGGCGCAAATCCCCTAGCGCCCGGGTGCGGCGCCACTAACGCCTCCCGCGAAATTCCCTTGCCCCTTTGACCTATCGCTGGACGATATGTGCGACAGGATCAGGGGGCGGTTTTGCAGCGGCGGCGGCGCAAATTAAAGGGCAGATGTCGGACGGCCATTTTTATTTTGGCCGACTGCTAGCACCTGCCCCCTTTCGCTTTTGTATGCAGGGTGCCGGCCACGATCGCTCAGCCCGGCACTCCTCTTGAGTTTTCGCGGCACCCCGCTCCCCGGTGGTCCGGCAGGGCCCCAGTGCGTGCAGCGCTAGGCCCCTCCCCTTTAATCAGGGGAGGAGGCCTGCAATGATGAGGCGATACGTGCCGCTGTGCTGGTGTGGTTGCACGTAGCACAGCGGAATTCAGTAGTAGCGCCCCAAGCAGTAGGTGGAGGGCTTTCCAGTAGCGCCCCACCTCCTGCTTGGGCGCTACTACTGAATTTACGGCGGAGGGGCGCTAAATTTTTCGGGGCACTAAAATTAGCGCCCCATCGACGTTAGTGCCCCAAAATGGGCACCACCTAATTTTTCCCCCTAGGTTCCTACAAATACAACCCAGGATTGTTTGACACATCACTTCTTTCTCTCAGTGTCAACAACGTAAGTATGCAGGTGTTCAAATGATCTCCAGCCAGCCTGACTCGTTCTTGTTGCTATGATGATCTATCCTCTGCTGTGTGGCCTTTTACAATGTGTTGGAGTCAGAGGAGTTCAACTAAAATTTGAATAAACCAGTTGAGTGCCCGTGTCACTAGGGGCTTTATGTTAAAAAAAATTGCAAAATTCAGTGGGGTATGCCTGCAATGTTGTGGGCAGCCGGGGTGGGGTGGGGTGAGGGGGGAGGGGGTGGGGGTTGGGGGGTTGGGCACGGAGGCAGGGATGCTGGGCCCATCCCAGAAAGATTACCACTGGATTTTAGAAAGCTTCTCTGCTGTCCTTGTTTGGGGATGACAGGGGCTTCTCCCCAAGCAAGGTTCTATGGAAACTTCTGACTTTTGGTTAGGGTCATTTTACTGCTGTGGGTGGGGTGGAATCCTGACCGGAGAGATTCAAACAGAGAGTTGCGAGAGAGATGGGCACAGATCTGGAAAGCAACAATACTTCCAAGGACTTTGGAGTGGAAAAGGATGTTGGAAATGGGGTGATAATTTGTAAGGACAGAGGGGTCATGAGTGGATCTTTTGAGGATGAGGTGATGATACTGGTTTTTAAAGGGAGGGGAAGAGTGCCTGAGGAGAGGAAACTACTTATAGTGTCAGCTAACATGCGGGCCAGGAAGGGAAGTTAGATGGTCAGCAGTTTAGTGGGAATGGGGGTAGAGAAAGAACTTTAATTGATATAGCACTTTTCATACCCTCAAGCTCTTCACAGCCAATTAATTATTTTGAAATGTATCCACGGTTGTCATGTAGGCAAACATGGCAGCCAATTTATGCACAGCAAAGTCCCTCAAACAGCAAATTAAATAAGTAATCATTTAATCTGATGTCGGTTGAAGGATAAATATTGGCCAGGACACCTTTGAACAGTGCCAAGGGATATTTTATGTCTCATCTAAAATACAGCACCTCCAATGATGCAGCAGTCCTCTCCCTTTGCCTCTTCCCTCTCTTCCTCTCCCCACCCTCCTTGTCTCCTCCATGTCCTCCCCTGCTCAAAAGTGAAATCTTACAGACGACAATTCATAATTAGTTTACTAAAGCAAATATCACAATCATGGATTGGCTGCTGGTATTACTATTGTTCTGAAGAGAGGATTCCAGTTTTGCACCTAGAAAGTACTCACTATTTGTTATTCCAAAATATGTGTAAACTTGTTAACTAATTGAACTTGTGTAGCAAAAATGTTAACTACAAAAATATATATCAACAGGGTCTTTAATAATGATTTAATGGAGCATCATTGTACCTTTAGTTCCTGGTTTGCCTCAAGCTCCAAATTTTTATCTTACTTATTTTCTTTAAATAATCTAAATACAAAGCAATTCAGCAACCTTCTGGTTCCAACCTATTGATTAGTCATCTTTTCAAATTCAAATACATTTCTGGAAACAGCAGTTCTACTGACTCATAATTGGGTTTACTTCTGATGAGAATTAAAATGTAATTTAATCCCTGATGGCTCAATAAATTTATCTTGCCTGAGCCAGGAAAATCTCAGCTTCAACCCTTAGTCTGTGCTGAGCTAGCTGATCTCTGCTGAAGTGGCAGTAGGGACATTATTCCACTGCAGTTTTCCTCACAATGAAATATGGCTGTAGACAGCAAAGACAACTTGCAAATTAAAACAGATCTTGGCTTCTGAAATGCTGAGCCTAGTTTTATAGCTGCTTTTAGCTACAGCTCTCAAGCATCCTGGATTGTCTGGGACAGCCTGATTCCAGTGGTGAAAAAGCGACTTGTGCTACATGCACAGAATGCATCCATTTCACAATCCAGTGCTTTTTCGCTTGTTCGGCGAAAGTAAGCAAGAACATGGTTTGGAGGTGGGGGCTATCTCAACAAACAAAGTAACGCTCTCTATGAAATCTATAAATGAGGTCTATGATTTCAGTAGAGTATTTTTACTTGAGTTACAGGTGCTGGGATAGCCTCAAATTCATAGTGACAACTCGTCTAATAACCTTTTTTGCTGTCTGTGGCAAACAATATTTGACTAAAAAAAAAGTTTCATTTTATCGTGCATTTAATGCTTACCAGCCAAATGCTAAAATACAAAGCTGGTATATTTGAACCATTCTGAACTCATTTAGTCAAATACAGTTTTCCTACATCAACAAAGAATTATACTTGTAAAACAATCTTTGGATTTCTTTTGTTCATTTTAAGGATCTAACGTGAAAAATACAAACTTTGTTTTGGGATACTACATAAGGAAGTTATATAAGAGAAACTCTAAAAAACATTAGGATAGAGTTTCCGCTTTGGGCCACGGTACTTTTTCCCTCTTTCTCCCATTTTTCCCTCCAATTTTGTCTTTCCCCTACAATTTTCTTCATGATCCTTCCATTCCCGAAAGCTGTGACTCATCCCACAGTATATTTCAAACACTGTCTGTCAGTAGCCCTTTGATACCTCACTGAAGTCGCCATTTCTCTTCTATGACTCTGGGCAGTGAGTGGGTTGAGGTCTGGTGTGTGTAGGTAATGGTGTTGGGTATTGAGACAACAAAAATATTTTTTTCTTCACCACTGTCTGCAACAGTTATTATCAACACAGTGGCTAAGAGAGGAGGGCAGTATCTGGCTACTTTGAGACAAGGGGCTCACCCCTGACCTCTGAAAGTTTCTCCACAATCTACAAGGCTCAAGTCAGGGGTGTGATGGAATACTCACCACTTGTCTGGATGTGCGCAGTCACAACCACACAAAAGTTCAGAGCAGTTCACTTGATCAGTGCCCCTGCCACGGGACTCAATAGCCACCTCCTCCACCACGAGTGCACTGTAGCTGCACTATGCTACAGAAAACACTGCAGCAACTCACCAAGCTTACTGCGACAGCACCTTCCCAAGACTTGTGATCTCTACTACTGAGAAGGACAAAAGCAGCAATATCATGGGAACACCATCACGTCCAAGTTCTCCTCCAGGTTACACATCAACCTGACTTGGACATGTAACACCGTTCCTTCACTGTTGCTGGCTCAGTAACCTGGAATTTCCGACCAAACACCAGTTAGAGTAATATCACCACAAGGACTACAGTGATTCAAGAAGGCCCACCATCAACATTTCAGGGCAACTAGGGATGGACAATGAATGCGGCCTCGTCAGTGTCACCCACATTCCCTGAACAATTTTTTTTTAAAGGCAATTGGGAGCTTTATATTGTCTTTTAAAGATTAAAAGCATAATTTCTTCCTAATGTAAGGACTTACCATATGATAGATTGCTTTATGCTCCATGATTACATGGTTGCTGCATTGTTATGTGGTCACATGACAGTTGGCAGGATCAGTGCGGAGATGGCTGGCTAGTCTGTGCATTGTGAAGCGATAGAAAATAGTGGGCAAAGCTTTAATTATCTATATAATTAAACGCCTTGCATGTAACGTGTTCAAAGCATCCCACCTTTGGAAAGTGTCACATCTAGAAGTGTGGTGTCATAGGTGTCATGCCTCAAAAATGTTATACCTCAAGTCATCTCATCTCCAAAGTGTCACACATTCATAGGGAAAAAAATCTTAATTGGCTCAAATAACCACTTATCTGTTAAGTTATTAATAAAATATAAACGTGAGCAAATCAAAAGCAGCAGAAAATAGCTATGTGGTTGAGTAACTAACTGAATCAAGTGCCTCAAATCTTCTCAAAGCTACCGTGCGGAAACCAGGAAATGCAACAAAACCGACCAATCAAATTGCTCAATTTCATCACAGTGTTTTCAGCCACCAATTTTCTTATTCACTGAGGTCAGTATATACAGCCAGAAAAAACAATTCTAATATAACAAACACAGAATTACAATTCCAGAAATAATCAGTAACCCTACCCATAAGGTTGGCTATATAATGTTAAAAATGTCTGCAAGAAGTTTTGTATGTATAGGGCTGCCCCTTTGTGTGGAGTCTGTGGTTTGAGATGAAATTTTCACCTGGTGGCCTTGGGTGCTGACCATATTGGCTGTTGATCACTGTCATGTTTTGGGATTTTTGATCTTTTTTTTCTTCATGGAAAGGATTTGGGGATTGAGTTATGTTTAAGGATTAGGTTTTAAAACAAAGTGAATTTGTACAGGTTTAAAAAGAAAGGCCACATGCTTAGGCATTGATGATTTATACTAAACCCCGATGAACCAGTATGTGGATTGTCACAACTCACTGTCTGTTTCAACCTTAAACAATGAGATTCTATTGTCTCTTCCCAGACCCATTAGCCAAGGTAGCTGGGGACATTAACCAATTCATAATTTTGTCCCAAATAGCCAACAAACATTCACATTTATTGTGGTAAGATCAATTCAATTCATATGGACCTGGCATGAGGTACAGAGAGCTACAGAGAGTTCCAGAGAATAGTAAGTGGGTGGCCATCTGGCAGGCAGTGCAGGAATACTCCGAGAGTGTGGCACTTTCAAACCAGTTTTCAGCGCTGAATACCAGTGAGGGTGACGGCACCTTGGGGGAGTACAGTCTAGAGCACATCTACAGCACTGTGGGGCAAATGACTGCACATGGAGGCACAGCAAAATGTAGAAATGCAGTGCTGATAGGGGATTCGATAGTCAGGGGGGTCAGGTGTTTCTGCAACCGCCGAGGTGAGTCCCGCATGGTATGTTGCCTCCCTGGTGCAGGGTAAAGGACATCACTGAGAAGGTGCAGAATATTTTATTGGGGGGGCGGGGGGGAACAGCCAGAAGTCGTGGTCCATGTGGGAACCAATAACATAGGAAGGAAAAGGGTTGAGGTCCTGCAGTCAGAGTTTCAGGAGCTAAGGATGAAGTTAGAAAGCCGGATCTCAAAGGTAATAATCTTTGGATTACTCCCTGTGCCACGCACTAGTGAGTATAGGAATAGTAGGATAAAACAGGTTAACGTGTGGCTAAAGAAATGGTGCAGGAGGGAGGGCTTCAGATTCCTGGGGCATTGGGACCAGTTCTGGGGCAGGAGGGACCAGTTCAAGGTGGACAGGTTGCACCTCAACAGAGCTGGAACCAATGTCCTCGCAGGAAGGTTAACTAGTGCTGTGGGGGAGGGTTTAAACTAATTTGGCAGGGGGATGGGCACCAGGATGAAACATTAGAGAAGGAAAACAAGGTGCACAGAAGACTGGGAGAGGCAAATAGCACTAGAGTAAAGAATAGTTCAGAAATAGGAGGGATCAGATAGGGGGCAAATGTGAGGCAATCTGAAATGGGTTTGGGGGTGCAGAAGAGATTTACTAGAATGGTACCAGGGATGAGGGACTTCGGTTATGTGGAGATACTGGAGAAGCAGGGGTTGTTCTCCTTAGAGCAGAGATGTTTAAGAGGAGATTTGATAGAGGTGTTCGAAATCATGAATGGCTTTGATAGAGTAAATAAGGAGAAAATGTTTCCAGTGGCAGAAGGGTCAGTAACCAGAGATCACAGATTTAAGGTAATTGGCAAAAGAACCAGAAGTGACATCAGGATACATTTTTTTACACAGTGAGTTGTGATCTGGAATGCACTAGCTGAAAGAGTGGTGGAAGCAGATTCAATAGTAACATTCAAAAGAGAATTGGATAAATACTTGAAGGGAAAAAAAGTTATAGTGCTATGGGAAAGGAGCAGAAGAGTGGGATTAATTGATAGCTTTACCAAAGAGCCGGCACATGCACGATGGGCCGTCTGTGCTGTATCATTCTATGATTCTATGGGGGTGATTTTGCCAATGGGGACGTGATGGAGGCGGGACTGCTGCTTGTCGGGTTTTAGTCCCGCCTCCATCGACGTCCAGGCCAACCCACGCTATTTTCCCTTGATTGACTTTGTTAAGCCCGCCCAGTGGTCTTAGCAGGCCAATTAAGGGAAAGCCGGTTACTGGTGACGTCAGCGAGTGACGTTTAATCTGTCAAGAACTTTTGACAGATGAATTGTCATTGTCTGAGAGCTCTGTGAAGCTGTCAAACACTGACAATCTGTCTTCTAAGTTGAGACCTGGGACACAGGCTCACTTAGAGATCTATCCTGAGCAGAAAGCAGAAGGCTGATGCATTTGAGAATGCAGCAGCCATTCTGCTTTCTCTGCCGGTGAGATGAGGGACTCCCGAGACCTGAAGGGTTGAAGCCTGGAGGAAGAAGCAAAGGTAAGTAAAGCTTTTAAAACACTTAAGACTCACCTCACACACTTACCTCTGCACACATGCACTCATCACTCACTTGCACGCCGGACATCTCGGCCCCTCCGACCCCCGCAGACCCACGGCTCGCCTCGCTGACCCTGGCGAGATTCGGAGCCGTCGGGAAGCCCACACTTTTGGCGGCAAAATAGGGATTATCCAAAAAAACTGCCTGTTAACTACCTGTTAACAGGCAGTTAATTGGCACAAATCCCCTTCCTGCCTCGAGGTACCCGCTTCCTGGGAAGATGGCACGGAGGCGGGTTGGGGGCGGGATGGGTACCCACCCCCAGATTTGCCATTTTCCCAGCAGTCCCGCCTCCATACCCGCCTCTCCAGGACTGGGAAAATTCCCCCCATAGATTCTATGAGGTGTCTGCAGAGAATATACTCCTGGGAGAGGGGTAATCAGTTTGGTTGTAATGCCTGTTGGCAAATCCCTGCACAGGGAGGTGTCTGAGTGAAAAATTTGGTAAAGATTTCGGGGGAAAAATTCAGTCGCGCCCCCTTTGGGGCACTAACTTCGCCGGGGCACCACTTTTAGCGCCCCAAAAGAGTTGGCGCTCCCGCACCGTAAATTGAGTGGTAGCGCCCCAAGCAGGAGGCGGGGCACTACTGGAAGCGCTCCCACTTCTTCCTGGGGCGTTACCATTCAATATCGCGGCGCTACGTGCAACAGCGCCACGCACATCGGCACGTAGCGCTGCGGTACTGCAGGCCTCCCTCCCCTGATTAAAGGGAAGGGGCCTATCGCAGCGCGCACAGGGGCCCTGCTGGACCACCGGGGAGCGGGGTGCCGGAAAAACAGTCCGGCACTCAAGAGGAGTGCCGGGCTGACCGATCGTGGCTGGCACCCCGCATGAAGAAGTGGGAGGGGGCAGGTGCTGGCAGGTGGCCCAAAAAAAATAGCCACCCAGCTCCTGCCCTTTAATTAGCGCCACCACGACCGCAAAAACGCCACCCTGACCCTGTCGGACATATCGTCCGGTGGTAGGTCAGGGGGCGTGACCGAAGTTTGCGGCCGGGGCGCTACGCATGGCGATGACGTCATCGCCGGAGGCACAGGGCCACGGGACGCTACCGGCTACCGCTGCCGCTAACCTCCCTCTGAATTTCGCGGGAGGCGGTAGCGATGCCGCGTCCATGTGCTAGGTGCTTTGCGCTCTGTTAGTGCCCCCCCCCGGGGCGCTAACGGGAGGCGCAAAGCAACCCAATTTTTCCCCCTAAGTATCAATCACCACTTCCTCCAGCTTAACATTGGGAAGACTGAAACCATCATGTTCAGTGCCCACCACAAACTCTGCTTATTTGTTATATTTAACTTATTTGGGGGGAAAGTGCTGAATAAGCACCTCTTTAACTGCAATTCTCAGAAATCATCAGCTCATCATAAAACTTTTCTGCTTCAATTTAATGTGCAACTAACAGTGAAAGATATGTATGTCTGATTGGTTTTGACAACTTCCAGTTCTGCCCACTAATTGATCTGATTAGTTCGACATGGCTGCAGCCTGACCTTCAATTAATCTGATTGTTTTTGACAGCCTTTAGTCCCACTTTCTAATTGATCTGATTAATTAATATGGACAACCTCCAATCCTAGTGAAAAATAGCTGATGTTTCTTGTGAAACACAAACAAGGTGAGACATTGGTTGAAATGCTGACTGTTGGCTTTAAAATGTCAACCTCCATCCCATATCTTGAAACAGCAAAGCAACAGGAAGTGAGAAAAGACCTAACAACAATGAAAATTCATGGGTCCAGTGCAGACTATCTTGCACCAATTACACAATGGCATTATGCCATGATATGCAAGTTCATTAGCTAAACATATTGATCCTATCATCAACTTGTCTGCAGCCAATGCCTTAGCTCTATGCAACTCAGGAAAGTCCCATTTACAGCTCTTTTGAGTTTGACAGGATTGTTTTTAATTTTAGTTACATAGAAACAGACCATTTGACACAACTGTGGCAGATTTTCGAATTATTGTTGTAAATGTGGGAGGTATTAAATTCTAATATAAATGTGACATATACTTCACATATTGGGCGGAACTTTCAACTTTGGCACGGCGTAAAACTGTCAGTATTAGATTGGTTGCACGTTATACATAGAATCATAGAATGGTTACAGCACAGAAGGAGGCCATTCAGCCCGTGGAGCCGGTGCTGGCTCTCTACAAGAGCACTTCAGCTAGTCCCACTCCCCCGCCCTTTCCCCGTAGTCCTGCAAATTTTTTTCCTTCAGGTACTTATCCAACTCCCTTTTGAAAGCCACGATTGAATCTGCCTCCACCACCCTTTCAGGCAGTGCATGCCAGATCCTAACCACTCACTGCGTAAAAAAGTTTTTCCTCATGTCGCCTTTGGTTCTTCTGCCAATCACCTTAAATCTGTGTCCTCTGGTTCTTGACCCTTCCGCCAATGGGAACAGTTTCTCTCTATCTACTCTGTCTTGACCCCTCATGATTTTGAACTCCTCTGTCAATTCTCCTCTCAACCTTCTCTGCTCTAAGGAGAACAACCCCAGCTTCTCCAGTCTATCCACGTAACTGAAGTCCCTCATCCCTGGAACCATTCTTGTAAATCTTTTCTGTCCCCTCTCTGAGGCCTTTACATCCTTCCTAAAGTGCAGTGCCCAGAATTGGACACAATACTCCAGTTGAGGCCAAACCAGCGTGTTATAAAGGTTCATCATAACTTCCTTGCTTTTGTACTCTATGCCTCTATTTATGAAGCCCAGGATCCCATAAGCTTTTTTAACCGCTTTCTAAACCTGCCCTGCAACCTTCAACGATTTGTGCACATATACCCCCAGGTCTCTCTGTTCATGCACCCATATTAGAATTGTACCCTTTCGTTCCTATTGCCTCTCCTCATTCTTCCTACCAAAATGTATCACTTCGCACTTTCCTGCATTAAATTTCATCTGCCACGTGTCTGCCCATTCCACCAGCCCGTCTATGTCCTCTTGAAGTCTATCACTATCCTCCTCACTGTTCACTATACTTCCAAGTTTTCTGTCATCTGCAAATTTTGAAATTGTGCCCTGTACACCCAAGTCCAAGTCATTAATATATATCAAGAAAAGCAGTGGTCCTAGTACAGACCCCTGGGGAACACCACTGTCCACCTTCCTCCATTCTGAAAAACCATTCACCACTACTCTCTGTTTCCTGTCACTTAGCCAATTTCATATCCATGCTGACACTGTCCCTTTTATTCCATGGGCTTCAACTTTGCTGCCAAGTCTATTATGTGGCACTTTATCAAACGCCTTTTGGAAGTCCATGTACACCACATCAACCGCATTGCCCTCATCAACCCTCTCTGTTACCTCAACAAAAAACTTGATCAAGTTAGTTAAACACAATTTGGCTTTAACAAATTCATGCTGGCTTTCCTTAATTAATCCACACTTGTCCAAGTGACTGTTAATTTTGTCCCGGATTATCGTTTCTAAAAGTTTCCCCACTACCGAGGTTAAACTGACTGGCCTGTAGTTGCTGGGTTTATCCTTACACCCTTTTTTGAACAAGGGTGTAACATTTGCAATTCTCCAGTCCTCTGGCACCACCCCAGTGTTTAAGGAGGATAGGAAGATTATGGCCAGTACCTCACCAATTTCCACCTTTACTTCCCTCAGCACCCTAGGATGTATCCCATCCGGTCCTGGTGACTTATCTATTTTAAGTACAGCCAGCCTTTCTCGTACCTCCTCTTTATCAATTTTTATCCCATCCAGTATCTCAACTACTTCCTCTTTCACTTTGATTTTGGCAGCATCTTCTTCCTTGGTAAAGACAGATGCAAAGTAGCCATTTAGTACCTCAACCATGCCCTCTGCCTCCATGCTTAGGTCTCCTTTTTGGTCCCTAATTGGCCCCACTCTTCCTCTTACTACCCGTTTACTATTTATATGCCTACAGAAGATGTTTGGATTCCCTTTTAGGTTTGCTGCCAATCTATTCTCATACTCTCTCTTTGCCCCTCTTATTTCCTTTTTCACTTCCTCTCTGAACTCATGCCTGGTTCTCACTCTGTCTGATTTTTCTTTCCATTTACTTCAATACCAGAGTTAGTTGTAGCAACATAAATGTGGGAAGTCATCACACAGATGTCTGTCTCCTGTGAACCAAACTGAAGATATGCCAAAAGTGCTTGTGGATAGGACCAGATCAGTCCATTGGCAATCTCTCAACAGAAAAACAAAATATGGCAGTGGATTCCTCACAGAGAGGAAGGAGGACATTTGGAACAAAATGAGGATAGCGAGAAAACGTTTGCCTCTAAAGAGTTTGTTTTTCTGCAGCAGTAATTATGCATCTCAACAAATTACATTTTGTTGGAGGTTTATGAAATATGATCAGTGACTTCCTATCATAAGTTTATTTACGAGAAACCACATGTGGATCAATATTTTCACATACAAATACCAAGGTGGGGGTGGTGGGCGATTTTCACTGCCAACGGGGTTCCACTAGTTATGCTTATGGCTGTATGAGGACCCGCCGATTTTAACTATAAGGCCAGATTAGCACTTCTCAGCTTTTCAATTCTATTCCTCAAGAAATGAACCCCAGTGCTTGGTTTGCTTTTTTTTTACAGCCTTATTAAGCTGCACCACTAGAGCCCTTTGCTCCTCTACCCCATTTAGACTCTTATTTTCCAAAGAGTGTGTGACCTCCTTATTCTTCCGACCAAAATGCACCACATCACACTTGAATGTTGTACTGTATTATCACATGATTTATCACATGGTTTAGTATGAGCATGCTCAGTTTGCTCTGGCCTAGTAAAGCAAGCTCATGAACTAGCATCTTGTGTCTCTGTCCTTTATTTATTCTCCCCACATATATTACATTTTTGGCGACAAGGATGGGATCCCAAAGCTATTTTTAGGGAACATGGAAGGACACAGTGTTCAACCTTTGAGTGGAAAAGTTTAAGGTGAATTTGTGACACCTAAACTGAATTTTTTTGCTATGTTTTACTATTAATGCAGATGTAGAATCGTCTGTGCTTCGCCTTTGTGTGTATGTATACACAGCAACAGCAGCGTTGATTCTCACATGTACACAGGTAGCGTGCTGAGTCACTGTTCAATGGGATCGGGATAATCATGGCCGCGCCTATGGGATTCATCGGAAGCCTCGGCATGTATGACCGAGCTCGCGAACCATTCAGTTCTTACATTGAGTGGATAGAGATGTTTTTTAAGGCCAATAACATTCTTGAGACTGAAGGTGCAGATGAGAATGTTTAAACTCAAAATAAAGTAATTCGTGAACGTAAAAAAGCAATTTTTCCAACAGAGATCGGGCCAGATGTCTATGGAACGTTGACAAACCGACTCTCACCAGGGAAAGCGAAGGATTGTCATTGTCGAGAAACTCGAGGACCATTTCGACCCAAAGCCATTAGAACATAAGAACATAAGAAATAGGAGCAGGATTAGGCCATATGGCCCTTCAAGCCTGCTCCGCCATTCAATAAGATCATGGCTGATCTTATACCTCATCTCCACTTTCCTGCACCTTCCCCATGTCCCTTGATTCCCTTAATATTCAAAAATCTATCGATCTCTGTCTTGAATATACTCAACGACTGAGCCTCCACAGCCCTCTGGGGTAGAGAATTCCAAAGATTCACCACCCTCTGAGTGAAGAATTTCTCCTCATCTCAGTCCGAAATGGCCGACCCCTTATTCTGAGACTGTGACCCCTGGTTCTAGACTCCCCAGCCAGGGGAAACATCCTCCCTGCATCTAACCTGTCAAGCCCTGTAAGAATTTTGTATGTTTCAATGAGATCACCTCTCATTCTTCTAAACTCTAGATAATATAGGCCTAGTCTACTCAATCTCTCCTCATAGGACAATCCCCCATCCCAGGAACTAGTCTGGTGAACCTTCGTTGCACTTCCTCTATGGTAAGCATATTCTTCCTTAGGTAAGGAGACCAAAACTGTACACAATACGCCAGGTGTGGTCTCACCAGGGCCCTATATAATTACAGTAAGACGTCTTTACTCTTATACTCAAATCCTCTTGTAGTAAAGTCCAACATACCATTTGCTTTCCTAATTGCTTGCTGTACCTGCATGTTAACTTTCAGTGATTCGTGTACAAGGACATCCAGGTCCCTCTGAACACCAACATTTCCCAATCTCTCACCATTTAAAAAATACTCTGCTTTTCTATTTTTCCTCCCAAATTGGGTAACTTCACATTTCTCCACATTATATTCCATTTGCCATGTTCTTGCCCACTCACTTAGCCTGTCTATATCCCCTTGAAGCCTCCTTGCAACCACCTCACAATTTACATTCCCACCCAGCTTTGTATCAAGAGCAAACTTGGATATATTACATTTGGTCTCCTCATCCAAATCATTGATGTAGATTGTGAATAGCTGAGGCCCAAGCACTGATCCTTGCAGTACCCCACTAGTTAGAGTCTGCCAACCCGAAAATGACCCATTTATTCCTACTCTCTGTTTTCTGTCCATTAACCAATCCTCAATCCATGCTGGTATATTACCCCCAATCCCATGAGCCCTAATAACCTCTTGTGTGGCACTTTATTGAACGCTTTCTGAAAATCCAAATACACCACATCCACTGGTTCCCCCTTATCTATTCTGCTAGTTACAACCTCAAAAAACTCTTAACAGATTTGTCAAATACAATTTCCCTTACATAAATCCGTGTTGACTCTGCCCAATCCTATTATTATTTTCAAATTGTCCTGTTACCACGTCCTTAATAATAGATTCTAGCATTTTCCCTACTACTGATGTCAGGCTCACTCGTCTGTAGTTCCCTGTTTTCTCTCTCCCTCCTTTCTTAAATAGTGGGGTTACATTTGCTACCTTCCAAACCGCGGGAACCATTCTAGAATCTATGGAATTTTGGAAAATGACAATCAATGCATTCACTATCTCTATAGCCACCTCTTTCAAAACCCTAGGATGTAGGCTATCAGGTCCAGAGGATTTATCGGCTTTCAGTCCCATTAATTAGAAATAGCAGTGAGCTGTAAGTGTGGTACCAGAAACCAAAAAGAAAGTGAAACCATCAGTGAGTACATTGTAGCTCTTAAAAACCTGTCTTTGCATTGTAACTTCGGCACATTTTTGGATCGTGCATTGCGAGATAAATTTGTGTGTGGACTGGTAGATGAGCATGCACAGTCCAAATTACTGAACACTCCGAACCTAACGTTTGACATAGCATGCAAAATTGCCCTATCTATGGAGGTGGCGTCTAAAAATGCTACAGAGCTCCATCCAACTCAAGTGACTAGTGCAGCTGAAGTCTACAGTAACAAAGCCATCATCGAACCTAAAGCTGTGAGACGAAGTCAAAGCATGTCAGTGAGAGCAGTTCAGTGAATTGGTATTGCTGCAATAGAAATCACTCACCACAGACCTGCGAATACAGAAATGCGAAGTGTTTTCACTGCCAGAAGCAAGGCCATATTTCAACAGCTTGCAGAGCTAGATCGAAAGCAGGAAGTAAGAACCATACTAGTGGCAAGGCAAAGCAACGACAACAAAAGCGAGGAATTCACAATATTGAAGTGAACGCACCTGATATTGAAGAACTAGGCATCTACAGTATCTATGCCACTAGCAGCAATGCTAGCAGTCATGAGAAAGACTTCCATACAAAACTTTTGATCAATGACCAATATATTGATCATGATGCGGAGATGCTGGTGTTGGACTGGGGTGGACAAAAGTGAGAAGTCGCACAACACCAGGTTATAGTCCAACAGTTTTATTTGAAATCACAAGCTTTCGGAGCTGCTGCCCCTTCGTCAGGTGAAGTAAAGTATTCTTTACTTCACCTGACGAAGGGGCAGCAGCTCCGAAAGCTTGTGATTTCAAATAAAACTGTTGACTATAACCTGGTGTTGTGCGACTTCTCACAATATATTGATATGTGTATCAACACGGCAGCGGACTGCTCTATCATGAGTAAGGATACATATAAGAGTATGTTTAATCAAATACCACTTATAAAGAGTACGATAGAGTTAAAAACCTACTCCGAAGAAATCCTAGAGACATGTGGACAAATGGAATGTACAGTTCAGCACAACGGCCAGTCAGTAAAGCTGCCTATTATTGTAGCGAGTTACAACAACAGGCCAACCCTCATGGGCAAAGACTGGTTGAGAAAGTTGAAACTAGATTGGAAAAACATCTTCAGTGTAGATGCTTCAAAGAAGCAACTCGACACAATGCTGAACAAGTATAAAAGCATGTTCTCAGACAGTTATGAGGGCATCACTGGGTATGATGCACATATCCACATCAAGTCCAACGCGAAGCCTGTCTATTGTAAGGCAAGGCCGGTCCCCTATGCGTTGCAATGTCAGGTGGAGGAAGAGCTAGAGAAACTGAGAGAAAACGGAGTGCTAGTAAAAACTGACAAAAGTGAATGGGCTATCCCGATTGTGGTAGTGCCCAAGGCAGACAAAACTGTATGCTTGGGCGGTGACTACAAAATTACTATCAACCAAGCAGTTGACGATGAGCAGTACCCATTACCTACATCACAAGATTTGTATGCAGCACTCTCTGGGTCAAAGGTTTTCTCTAAGCTTGACCTGTCGCACGCTTAAGCTCAGCTGAATGTTGACAAAGAGAGGCAACAGTATCTCACTACCAACACACACAAGGGACTGTACTCATACACCAAGCTGCCATATGGTGTAAAGTCCTCCCGCAAAATCTTCCAGGCTACGATGGATTACATTTTGCAAGGAATTCCAAATTGCTTATGCAATCAAGATGATGTGCTGATCGCAACAAGCAGCGAGGAAGAAAATCTAGAAGTGTTAGATTTAGTGCTTTAAAAGTTGAATTCCCACAATGTCAAATTGAAAAGGAGCAAATGCGCTTTTGTGCAGCCTGAGGTTGTGTACCTTGGTCTGAAAGTTGATACAAATGGCTTGCAACCAGTTGAGGAAAAGGTTGATGCTGTCCTCAATGCTCCAAAGCCACAGAACATGTCTGAATTAAGATCTTTCCTTGGAATGGTCCAGTACTACGCACATTTCTTACCTGAGTTAGCGACCATGTTAGCTCCATTGCACGAGCTCCTCAAGAAGGATGTCTAGTGGAAGTGGACAAAAGCGCAACAGGAAGCTCACGATGCTTGTAAGAGAAGTCTCTCTAGCGATCCTCTACTTGTGTACTACGACACAGAGTATGAGCTTCAGTTCGCGTGTGATGATTCTAGCTATGGTGTGGGAGCTGTCATAAGCCATGTAATGGATGACAGCCAAGAGAAACCAATCGCGTTCGCATCGCGAACCCTCACAAAGAGCGAAAGATATTACGCGCAAATTGAAAAGGAAGCGCTCGCCATAGAGTTTGGAATCAAGAAATTCCAACAGTTCCTGATCGGCAGAAGCTTTACCCTGATAACCGATCACAAACCGCTCCGAGCAATATTGAGGCCCAAATCTGCCATCCCTGCAATGGCCGCATCAAGAATGCAACGTTGGGCAGTGCTGTTGTCACAATATGACTACACGATTCAATATCGCACTTCAAAGCAAAACGTAATCGCAGATGCCTTGTCAAGGTTGCCACATGAAGACTCATGTGTTGGGAGTGAAGGTGAGATTTTCACACTAGGAGCAGTTGACAAAGACTTTCCCGTGAATGCAACTGAGATTGCAAATGAGACTCAAAAGGACTCAGTACTGAAAAGATTGCATGAAAACACCTTGAATAGATGGTCTGATCAGTGTCTGGACACAGAATTGAAACCATTCCATAACAGTCATACTGAATTGTCTTGTGAGCAAGGTTGTATCAAGTGGGGAAACAGTGGTGGTACCTACTTCTTTGAGTTCGGAACCAGAACAAAACAGCCCGACAATTGGTTCAACACCTTAACCTTTTGTAAGGAGATCAGGAAGACTCTGCAAACCTGTTATTAAACTGGATTTGTAGTTCATTTGTAGCATTTGTAGTTGATTTAAAAGAAAAAAAGCCAGAAGTTTTGTTATGTGGTACATGTAACGCTGGGAAAGATGGGACCATAGTTTTGTTGTATTTGAGAGGGGAATATGTACATTTTTTTTAGGGCAAAGCAGTGTAATGTATTATCACATGGTTTGTCACATGGTTTAGTATGAGCATGCTCAGTTTGCTCTGGCCTAGTAAAGCAAGCTCATGAACTAGCAACTGGTCTCTCTGTCCTTCATTTGTTCTACCCACATATATTACAAATGCCATTTTAGTCTGGCTAAAGGCAAGCTGAGCTCTCAGCACTCCCATTGAAATGTTTTTGTATGTTCACATTTCTGGCCTGTACAGATCTGCCCTCAACATTCGGGAATGTGCACAGCTAACATTTTCAAGTTGCAAATGTAACATAGTAAAACGTCCCAAGGTGCTTCACAGGAGTATTATAAGACAAAAAATTTGACACTGAGCCACATAAGGAGAAATTAGGGTAGGTGACCAAAAGCTTAGTCAAAGAGGTAGGTCTTAAGGAGCATCTTAAAGGAGGAAAGAGAGGCAGAGAGGTTTAGGGAGGGAATTCCAGAGCCTAAGGCTTAGGCAACAGAAGGCACGGCCACCAATGGTTGAGCGATTATAATCAGGGATCCTCAAGGGGCCAGAATTAGAGGAGCGCAGATATCTCGGGGGGGGGGTTGTGGGGCTGAAGGAGATTACAGAGATAGGGAGGGACGAGGCCATGGAGGGATTTGAAAACAAGGATGAGAATTTTGAAATCGAGGCGTTGCTTAACCGGGAACCAATGTAGGTCAGTGAGCACAGGGGTGATGGGTGAACGGGGCTTGGTGCGAGTTAGGACACGGGCAGCCGAGTTTTGGATGACTTCAAGTTTACGTAGGGTAGAATGTGGGAGGCCAGCCAGGAGTGCGTTGGAATAGTCAAGTCTAGAGGTAACAAAGGCATGGATGAGGGTTTCAGCAGCGGATGAGCTGAGGCAAGGGCGGAACGGGCGATGTTACGGAGGTGGAAATAGGCGGTCTTAGTTATGCTGCGGATATGTGGTTGGAAGCTCATTTCAGGGTCAAATATGACACCAAGGTTGCAAACAGTGTGGTTCAGCCTCAGACAGATGTTAGGGAGAGGGATGGAGTCAGTGGCTGGGGAACACAGTTTGTGGCCGGGACCGAAAACAATGGCTTCGGTCTTCCCAATATTTAATTGGAGAAAATTTAGAGACCGTGGAGGGGTCGAGAGAAGTGATAGTGAGGTAGAGCTGGATGCCATCAGTGTACATGTGGAAACTGACGCTGTGTTTTCGGATGATGTCTCCAAAGGGCAACATGTAGATGAGAAATAGGAGGGGGCCAAGGATAGATCCTTGGGGGACACCAGAGGTAACGATACGGGAGCAGGAAGAGAAGCCATTGCAGGTGATTCTCTGGCTACGATTAGATAGCTAAGAATGTCAAAAATAATACCTACTCAGTATGGATTCTCAGTCAAATTGAATATCTTGTGCAATTTTTCAATTAACATACGAGATTTCTGAAATGCTTTCCTAAATAAATTAAACCATAGGTTTTTTCAAACTGGCGATTCTGGACCCTTGAGAGTCCCCAAGGCAATTAGAGTTAATTCCATTCGTTAACGGGTTTCTGTATTTTTCTATATTTGAATGCTCTTTCTCTTGCTGGATTTAAAATAATTCTGCAATTAGAGCAATTTTTTCTTTTGGGTAGCGGACAGTGTCTTTTGAAGTTAGGATAGGGTGTCAATGGGAGTATGCCAATATTTACAGGGGATCCTTGAAAACCACTGAAAAAAACCCACAATCTGCTCCTCTTACTTTGAAGTTGCTTAATTTGAATTATCTGATAATGCAATTTTTAAGCACAAAAAACAATTAGCAGGAATACTGTATCAATCCAATTAACAACAATAGGTTTGTCTTTCCCAATAAAATGGTGGAAAGATTTTAACCACTCACAAAGAAATATATGAAATTGTCTGGTGAGGGACAAAACAATTTGCTTGTACAAGTCAAACTTAGTATTTAAATGATTCAGTATCTTCACAATTGCACAAACCAGTTATTTGTAACACAAGAAGCTATCGGGTAGGCCATCTGCTATTTAAATTACAAACACTATTTGAATGCTACAGTTAAGAAGAAAAATGGTTTGGACTCTCCTAGCAGGGTAACTAACACTGTATACAAACATGCACACTTCCTCCTTGGCAGAAAATCCCCTGTTGTAGTGGAGCTTGTTTTGCAACTGCTTATTTTTCGCTC
This sequence comes from Squalus acanthias, assembly GCA_030390025.1. Lineage (NCBI taxonomy): Eukaryota > Metazoa > Chordata > Chondrichthyes > Squaliformes > Squalidae > Squalus > Squalus acanthias. Next base: position 77,504,278 of record CM059433.1, read on the forward strand.
CCAGGCTGGTCACTAAGATGACCAAGCAGAATAACTCTGAACTGGGGTGACAGGGGAAAATGTCTCTATGAGGAGGAAGAAATCTTCTGTGAAGGAGGGGAGTGCCTCTAAGAAACAGTGTGACTGTTCAGGTAGCTTTTGCAGTCTAGTTGGAATTCTGAATATAGATGAACACCAAATGTCACTCTTTTTATATACTGGACTAAAAATTCGATTGCCCTTGAAAACGGGCATGGGGATCACGATGCGTGATCAACCCGCGCCCGTTCGTTCCGATGCAGGCAGCACACAATCAGCCCAGTGCTGAACACGCTGCTGAGTGGCTGCACGCTCAGCAGGAGGCCCAAGTTCGTGCAAGGCTAGCACCAATTAAAGCCAGCCTGCACTGGTTAAAGCCAGCCTGCACGTCTTAATGTAGAGCTGCAGTTTGACGAGAGCAGGTACTGGAAGTCATTCCAGAAGTGAGTTTGACCTGGCAAAAAAAAGAAAGACTTGCATTTATATAGCGCCTTTCACGACCACCGGACGTCTCAAAGCGCTTTAGAGCCAATGAAGTACTTTTGAAGTGTAGTCACTGTTGTAATGTGAGACAAGAAACAGGAATGGCACAACATGCTAGAGAGTGGGCTCCAAGGATCTCCGATGCAGCACTGGAGGCCTTAGTGCAGGAGGTGGACAGGAGGAAAGAGGTCCTCTATCCAAAGGGAGCCAGGAGGCCTGGCTGACAAACTGTTAGAAGGCATTGGGACCAGATAGCCGTTGCAATCATTGCGAGCAGTGTAACCCTGACGACCTGGATGCAGTGCCGCAAGAAGTTTAATGACCTCACACAAGTGGTCAAGGTCAGTGAATTCATCTTCAAATGCCATACCCCACAAACTGCATCACTAGCCTCACACACACTGCTCAATGCACCACATCCCCATCAATCACCTCCTAACAATCTCTATCAAACAGGACTCATACCTCACATTCATATGCTCCATCTCACCCTCACACACTTACCACAGCTGCAAGCCTCACACCCACATCTCACAGCTTGCACACACTGCTAGCTATTCAACCACGACAACCACATCAACCAAACACATTGCACCACACTCACTGACACATTTCCCTCTCTCTTGCAGGAGAAGGTGGTGCACAACCGCAGGCAGCAGCAGCTAACTGGAGGGGGACAGGCTCGCCTGCATATCCTAACCCCAATGGAGGAGACGGTGCTTTCTATTATTGGAGTGGCCATGACTGAGGCCGTGGCCAGCGGCGAGGCTGAAACCATTGAAGATGACGGTATGCTCATACCTAATCCTCCTTCTCACATCCCACTTCCCCCTCATCCCACAATCTCTTCTGATTTACAAGCTGCATATGGTGTAAGCATCCAGCCACCCCTCACCACAACCCTACCGTGTCTTTCTCCTTTCAGACACCCAAGAACCTCAACCTGGGCAGGCAGTGGTAGAAGAGGAAGAGGAGAGTGATGAAGAAGAAACACTGTCACTTGATCTGACACTCGCAGCCACCAGCTCAGATACAGGCACTGCACGTACTTTAGAGGGTAGCATAGAGGTGGGATCTGCATATGGTGAGACACCGGGCACGAGTGGGCTGCAGCCAGGGCAGGGGGAAAGGGTAGCGCAGGTGCCAGCTGCCCGGATGGCGAAGTTGCACACGACTTCTGCTGCACAGGACTCAGATGAGGACTTTGATGGGGCGGCCTATAGAAGAAGGCTGATGGCTATGCACAATGAAATGCTTGGTGCATTGGCAGACCTGCCAGAAAGCCTGAGCGCAATGTCAAGGAGCATGGAGGAGACCGGCACCAACCTTGCACAGGACTTTGCGCAGAGCTTGGAGCCATCCTTTCCAGTGTGGAAGGGCTGGGCATACCCATTAGCACACTTGTGGAGCCAACCACCATGCAGCATCTGATGGTCGATGTCTTAGCTTCCATTGCAGGGCAAGCAGAAGCCACCCAACATCTGAGTGCTGCAATGGAAGCTCAGACTGAAGTCATGCAAGCTCAGCTTGTTGCTTGTTACCACACAAGCACAGACTGCTGCCATCATGGTTGTGGTTACCAGTGCTAAAAGGGGCTTGCTGGGTGTCACAGCAGTCCAGCAATCTGTCCTCCAACAGTATACTAGGATTGCTGAGGCGCCACCCCGGAGGAGTGCAGTGGCTCCGTGGAGGATGATCCTGCTGTCCTCTCTCAGAATGACAGCATTCGGCCTCTCACCACTGCCACACCACCAGTGCCCTTGCTGTTGTCTGTCAGCTAGCCAGCCCAGATTTCTTGCTGCCATGCTGAGGTAATGCAGTCAAAGCCAGGCCTACTAGGCCCAGAGCTGCTCGAGGTCGTCCTGCAAGGCCATCTGCAGTCTCCCTCACTGAAAGTCAGCAGCCTTCCACCAGCCATGCTGCAGCCACTGGGATAGCACTTTGTAGGAGCACTAGGACAGGCAGAGGCAAACGGAAGACAGGCACTAAGGGCATGTACAAGGGTGATTAGTTGACTTTTGTATGAAATATTGGAATGTTTTGATTTATAAATTTGGTTTGCAATGCTTGTTTTGTGGTGGTCTTTATTTTAGCATTGTGGTCAAGACGACACTGTGATGGTCAGTAACAGAGAGAAAGTAGGGTGTAGAGTTGCACTGGTACCACAGCTGGATGAGTCAATCATGGACAGCTCAGGCAAAAAGGGGCTGTGCTGGTTGCCTCCTCCTCTTCCTCCTCAGCTGGTCGCTGTATGCCTGGTGGCAAGGGCTGTTCCCTCATGACGGCGAGGTTGTAGAGCATGCAGCAGACCATGACGAATTTTGAGATGCGCTCTGGCGAGTACTGCAGGGCTCCTCCAGAGCAGTCCAGGCATTAAGAACATAAGAAATAGGAGCAGGAGTAGGCCATTCGGCCCTTTGAGCCTGCTCTGCCATTCAATGAGATCATGGCTGATCTTCTGCCTCAACTCCATTCACCGGCCCTATCACCATATTCCTTGATGCCCTTACTAGTCAGAAATCTATTGACTTCTGTTTTGAATATACCCAATGACTGAGCCTCCACTAGCCCTCTGGGGTAGAGAATTCCAAAGATTCACCACCTTCTGTGTGAAGAAATTTCTTCTCATCTCAGTCCTGAATGGCCGACCCTTTATCCTGAGGCTGTGGCTCCTGGTTCTAGACTCCCCAGCCAAGGGAAACATTCTCCCAGCATCCACCCTATCAAGCCCTGTAATAATTTTGTATGCTTCAATGAGATCCCCTCTCATTCTTCTGAATTCAAGAGAATACAGGCCTAGTTTACTCAATCTCTCCTCATACGACAGTCCCACCATCCCAGGAATCAATCTCATGAGCCTTCGTTGCACTCCCTCTATGGCAAGTATATCCTTCCTTAGGTAAGGAGACCAAAATTGTACAGTGTACTCCAGGTGTGGTCTCACCAAGGCCCTATATAATTGGAGTAAGACTTCTTTACTCCTGTACTCAAATCCTCTTGTAATGAAGGCCAGCATACTATTTGCCTTCCTGATGGCTTGCTGCACCTGCACATTCACTTTCAGTGACTCATGTACAAGGACACCAGGTCCCTTTGAGCATCTGCATTCCCCAATCTCTCACCATTTAGGAAATACTCTGCCTTTCTGTTTTTTCTACCGAAGTGGATAACTTCACATTTATCCACATTATATTCCATCTGCCATGTTCTCGCCCATTCACTGAGCCTGTCGAGATCCGCCTGAAGCCTCTTCACATCCTCTTCACAACTAACACTGCCACCTAGCTTTGTATCATCAGCAAATTTGGAAATGTTAAATTTAGTCCCCTCATCCAAATCATTGATATAGATTGTGAATAGCTGGGGCCCAAGCACCGATCCTTGCGCTACCCCACTAGTCACAGCCTGCCATCCTGAAAAAGACCCGTTTATCCCTACTCTTTGTTTTCTGTCTGTTAACCAATTCTCAATCCATGCTAATATATTACCCCCAATTCCATGTGCCCTAATTTTGTTCACCAACCTCTTGTGTGGGACCTTATCGAAGGCCTTCTGAAAATCCAAATACACCACATCTACCAGTTCCCCTTTGTCTACTCCACTAGTTACATCCTCAAAGAACTCCAATAGGTTTGTTAAACAGGATTTCCCTTTCATAAATCCATGTTGACTCTGCCCAATCTTACTATTAGTTTCTAAGTGCCCAGTTATTGCATCCTTTATAATAGATTCCAGCATTTTCCCAACTACTGATGTGAGGCTAACAGGTCTGTAGTTCCCTGTTTTCTCTCTCCCTCCTTTCTTAAATAGCGGGGTTACATTTGCTATCCTCCAATGTGCAGGAACCGTTCCAGAATCTATAGAATTTTGGAAGATGACAACCAATGCGTCCACTATCCCAATGGCCACCTCTTTCAAAACCCTAGCATGTAGGTCATTCGGTCCTTGGGATTTATCGACTTTTAGTCCCATTAATTTTGCTTGTACTGTTTTTTTACTAATAATAATTTCTTTAAGTTCCTCATTCTCGCCCCACCCTTGGTTTTCTCGTATTTCTGGGAGGTTTTTTGTGTCTTCTTCCATGAAGACAGAAACAAAGTATTTATTTAATTTCTCTGCCATTTCCTCATTCCCCATTATAAATTCTCCCGTCTCTGACTGTAAAGGACCTACATTTACCTTCACCAGTCTTTTCCTTTTCACATACCTATAGAAGCTTTTACAATCCGTTTTTATATTTTTCGCTAGTTTGTGCTCATATTCCATTTTCCCTTTCTTTATCAATTTCTTGGTCCCCCTTTGCTGATTTCTAAAAAGATCCCAATCCTCAGGCTGACCGCTTTTTCTGGCAACTTTATAAGCTTCCTCCTTTGACTTAATACTAGCTTTAATTTCTTTTGTTAGCCATGGTTGGATCACTTTTCCTTTTGGGTTTTTTGCGTTGTTTCAGCACACCAATTGCCTCCCCGATCACATTCCGTGTGGCACCATGGCTTTCGTTATATGCTTGCTGGCCACATGTGGTTGGGTTGAGCACCGGAGTCATGAGCCAGATGGTCAGCAGATATCCTTGGTTGCCCAGTAGCCACCCTCTGGTTTGTCGTGTTGGCTCAAATGCAGATGGTACAGCAGATTGCTGCAAAATGAAGGCATCATGGCTGCTGCTAGGATACTGAGCATTGACTTGCGTGATGCGTTGAGTATGGTCACACACCAGCTGGATATTTATAGAGTGGAATCCCTTCTGGTAGAATCATCGAATCGTTACAGCACAGAAGGAGGCCATTTGGCCCATCAAGCCCGTGCCAGCTCTCTGCAAGAGCACTTCAGCTAGTTCCACTCCCCCGCCCTTTCCCCGTCGCCCTGCAAATTATTTTCCTTCAGGTGCTTATCCAATTCCCTTTTGAAAGCCACGATTGAATCTGCCTCCACCACCCTCTCAGGCAGTACATTCTAGATCCTAACCACTCGCCTTTGGTTCTTTGGTTGCGGTAAATCCCTGAGTTCACATGCGGCACCTGCAAAGCAATGTGTGTGCAGTCAATGGCACCCTGCACCATGGGGAAGCCTGCTATCCTTCCGAAGCTGTGTGCTTGCTCTGCTTGCTTCTCTCTGGCAAGAGAGAATGAAATGTATTCACCTCTTTTGCATACAGAGCCTGAGTGACCTCCCTTACGCAATGGTGAACGGCGAACTGTGAGATGTTACAAATATCACCTGCTGCAGCTTGGAAGGAGCCATGCATAAAAATTCATGGCCACGCTCACCTTCACAGCCACTGGCAATACTGTCCTCGCCCTGCTCTGAGGCTGCGGGTCTACCTGCAACATGTGGCAGATTTCAGTGAACACCTCCTTAGTGAAGCGGAGACATTGCCTGCACTGTTCCTCGCTGAAGTTGAGGTGGGAGAATTGCTCCCTGAAGACCCTGGCTGGATATGGCCTCCTGCTGAGAGCCCTTCCCCCCCTCCTCCTTCTTCGAACAGCTTGTCCTCCTCTGTGTCGCCTCTGCTCATTCTTCCTATCATACTGCAGGCCAAGAGGGTTACAAACAACAGCACCCATGTCTGGGAGCAACTGGTCTGAGCAGAAGCCTTGAAGTAACCTGCTGCACCACTCCCTTGAAACTTCAGCAACTTCAAATAAAACACCAAACCAAGAAACACCTCTGCAAACTCACCAAGAGCCAGTACAAATCAATCAGCAACTAATCTGAAAGGGATGATCCTTTTAAATAGCTCTGGTGGGGGGTCCTTCCTGCTGCTGAACGCATGTTCAGCTGTGGGGGGTTAAGAGAGGGCGTTAGGTCCAGTGTTGAGGTCAAAAATGGCAGCGCTGGTGTCAAATCAGCGCTACATGTTGATTGATGTCACGATCTGGGTACTCTGCATACTTCCAGCGCGCATGTTGATGCAGACAATCTCACCAAAATGCCACCGGGCACGGCCCGCACCAGAAGTGTGCACGCATGGCGTGGACCCCGCTTTCGACACAAAGCGGGATGTAGGCGTAGACTTCATCAACTGTGAAATTAAAAAAATTAACCATTTTAATGTAAAAAAAATATTTAATGGCGGAGCATAGCACATACCCACTAAAAATGCACCAGAAGGGGGCAGGATTTAGGAATTTACAAATCAAATCTGTTGCCAAGGGCCCTGAAACAACAGTGCAGGAAAATTAAAAAAAATAGTTGTTGAGCTTCTCAAGGTTTGTCTGCTGGTTCCACGTTAAGCAAGCGGCGACTGGGCTCTGAATGGTTTTCATTCTATTTTATGGAAGCTCATTTGTAAGTGTCAAGTATACAGTTTTTTTTTCGAGGAAGACAAAAAAATGACGAAACTTTTAATTGCCCGTCCTCAGAATTAACCGAACGGCAGGCAGCCTTTCTGTGCACAACGCGTGAGCTGCAGATTCTTGCAGCACTTAAGGAAAACTACCTGCGCCAATTGAAAAATAAATATTGTCAGGTTCTTCAAAAATATATACAACTGGATATTGAACTAAAACCTGGTAACTTTGGTCTCTGGATCCCGGGGCCGCCCCCAGAATCTGCAGCAGGTGTCTCGCGCACAGGGTTGGATACATTGTGGGACCATTCCACGGGGCGTCAGCAGCTGAACGCTGCGATATCAACAGGCAGCTGAATTTGATGCATCAGCTATACTCTGTCAGAGTCTTTGTAAAATCCTTGGGGCCAAGTACTTTCGAGCTCCCTGGTGGTCTAGTGGTTAGGATTCGGCGCTCTCACCGCCGCGGCCCGGGTTCGATTCCCGGTCAGGGAAGCGTGTTTTTTTTTTGTTACTTTATTTTAAATTAATACTTAAAACTATGACATACAATATGACTTTTTTTTCCAAATTTAGCTAACTTGTTCTTATGCTTGTTGTTAGTGGAAGTTAATGCCTCGTTTTTGTACAAAGAAAATCGCCACTATACAATACATACTCATCGCATTATGCTATTGTTAATACAAGTGGGCTGGTAAGGCAGGAGCTAAAAGTACAAATAACACTAAATTACAAGTATTATTCAAGTGGACAGTTCATGAAAAAGCAATTTCTGCTGCCATCTAATGCTGATGTTATCCAATGCAAGAATTTTGCTGGCATTTCCTGCAAATTCCAAATTTTAATTTGTCATATCCGTCTTCTTCCCCCCCCCCCCCTTTCCCATGATTTGTCATTATGTTATTTTTTACTTATCAGATATATGATCTTCATATTTTTTAGTTATTTTTGCATTATTTTACCACACACTATTTATTTTACTACACACACCACTTATTTCTGCTTCATACTATCACAAAATAAGAATATAGCTGGAGTCAAACTGGCATCATTTTGGTATTTGCGTCTGTAATGAGATTTTTTGATAGTTTAAATTAAAGATGGTTCCTTCATTGGGACCCAGAATAGTGGTTGGCACAGGCACACTTGGTGAGATCCAGTAAACTAGCTAACCTAGCAACAGCTGTGGGGGCCACCTGGAGGTCCAGGCGGGATTGTGATCTAGACTCCCTAATATTTGCCTCCAAATTTTTTTTTCTGTTAAGTTTTACAAAGGGGGAACATAGGAACATTTAGCCCCTCGAGCCTGTTCCACTATTCAATGAGATCATGGTTGATCTGTGACCTAGCTCCATATACCCACCTTTGCCCCATATCCCTTAATACTTTTGGTTGACAAAAATCTATCAATCTCAGATTTAAAATTAATAATTGACCTAGCATCAATTGCCGTTTGCGGAAGAGAGTTCCAAACTTCTACTGCCCTTTGCGTGTAGAAGTGTTTCCTAACTTCACTCCTAAAGGCCTGGGACTAACTTTTAGACTATGCCCCCTAGTTTTAAACTCCCCAACCAGTGGAAATAGTTTCTCTCTATCTACCCTATCAGTTCCCCTTAATATCTTGAAAACTTCGATCACATCACCTCTTAACCTTCTAAATTCCAGGGAATACAACCCTAGTTTGTGTAATCTCTCTCGTAATTTAACCCTTGGAGTTCAAGTGTTATTCTGGTAAACCTACGCTGCACTCCCTCCAAGGCCAATATATCTTTTCTAAGGTGTGGTGACCAGAACTGCTCACAATACTCCTGGTGTGGTCTAACCAGGGCTTTGTATAGCTGTTGCATAACTTCTACCCCCTTCTATTCTTGTCCTCTAGATATACAGGCCAGCATTCCATTAGCCTTTTTGATTAATTTCTGTACCTGTCCAGGACATTTTAGTGATCTATGCACATGGACCCCCAAGTCTCTTTGGACCTCCACTGTTTCTAGCTTTTCACCATTTAGAAAGTACTCTGGGCCATGGAGGACAACTATACTTTGTTTCTAGGGGGCTCCTGATGATCCCCCACACCCCCAGCTGGGCCACCTGCTTGACCTTGCTGCAATGCCAGTCACCTCAGATGCACCCCCAGTGGCACAGACACACAACAATGTTAGGCAAATAAAGGAACCTCCCCCAATCCAGTGAACTTTGGTAGGGTCAGCACAGATGGGTGGAGCTCAGCACTTATACTAAAGTGCTGCCCCCCCCCCCCCCCCCCGATTTTGGGGACCATTGTATATGAGATTTGTGCATCATACAGAAGTCATATGAAATTAATCTGAGTATTTTCTTGTTGCACAATACAAAGTGTTGCTTTATGATTTCATTTATTCATTTTGCAACATTGTTAATGTAAATGGTATACCATACTTTAGTGTGAAATTTGTTTTGAAAACTTAAGTTAAGTTGAAAACATTTACTTTTTATTTAAAAAGCTCCTGATTAAATATGACTCATGATTGTCTCAACAATTAAAAAAAAGGTAGCAAACTTACTATAACTGTTTTGGGATAATGTAGTCAGGCCCATTGCACCAACAGTAGATCTAAAAATACAGTATTATTTTTGCAATTATCCCTAGGGATCTAGTTTGAAGGCAGGGGGCATCCTTGGAGTCTAGTGATGAGTAATTTGATTCCCGTTGAACTAGCAAAATAGTATGTTCCTTGACAGTCTAGAATAAAAATGGATCCAGTCCTTAGCACTCTATTGTTATTATGATTCCTGGCAGTCCTGTGGTTGTGTTGTTTTTACTTCAGTTTAGCTACTCAAGGACCTGAATCCCTAGCCAGCTGAAGTCTAAAGAAAGCCAAACATTCATTCCTGCAGCGGTCACAAGGTCAAACTCTACTGCTTTGAAAACAGGCTCTGCATATGGAAGCCAGTGAAAGAAACCGGACATGTAATCAGGAACCAGGTAACGAGCCAGAGGTCATAGCCTGTTCGCCAGGGCCACATGTGAACCATTCAAATTATATCTAGAGCCAAGAAGGTACCAGTTTGACTCCAGGATAAACTCTACAGCCACTTTGGAGCCACTCAGATTTAATATTTGCTCCAAAGTACTTTCCTGTGGCCATCCTGACCGACACCTAAGCTTAAGTATAATGTGGTATTTTGGTGTTTGTAGAATTTAAGTCTAATTTCCAGAGTTTTTTGGGGGATGCAAGAAATTCTAATTGAGTAGGACCAAACCAGGCTGGTTTTGTTTAAAATACTTGCAGGAGATGTATATTTTCTTGTTTCAGCTTTTAGCCTTGGATCAGCTCTGTTGTTTAAACTGGAAAATTCTCATACTTTATGGACAAGCAATTTTACATCAAAGCATTTCAGCTCAAAGCAGTTTGCTTTGATTCTTTGTGTCATGACTCAGGTTCTTGAAACTACAGATTCGGGCTCTACAAGCATCAACACCACATTGGTTGTTGGTTCGGTTCAGTTCCAACTTGTTCATCCTGCCAGATTTGATACTAACATCTGATCTGAATAATTGAGAAACATCTTGCAGTGAGATTGTCATATCTATCTATAACATATTAAAAAAATCTTGCATCCAGAACACAATTCCTGTTTTTTGTGTTTCTTACTGTCACCCTTTGTCAATTGGCTCAAAGTAACACAGCAGCAAATCAGAATTGAAGAAGTAGGGAACGTATAAATTAAAAGCAGCGAAAGGGGCTGGAAAACTACCAATGAGAAACTATTTATGATTTATGAAAACAACCAATCCCGAATGACCAGTCAGGAGATCCTATCACTATATATATATAAAAAGAGAGGTGAATCAATCAAATTACTCAAAACACAGCTTGAAAAATAAAATTCCTCAGTAACTGAAATTTTGATGTGCAAACTAAGGTTTGAAACAAAATAAGAGCATCATGGCCCTAAAATTCCTCCTGAGGGCTTTCAGAGGAGATCTGGGTGGGGCACAAATTCCAACAGCCTCATGGATGCTCCTTGACCCATGTCCCCCAACCAGAAAATGATAAACCAGATAAAATGAAGTTGAATCCTGATGGAAACATAGTCTGCCCTATTTCCAGCCCCGCAGGAAATCCGTAAAGATTCCACCTTTGCCACGACAAGAATTTTGGAGCTAAGATTTTTACTATCACGGATAGCTAGAATCGCCATTCCATATTTTTTGTGCCTAGGGAATATGGCGAAAAAGGACAGTGACTCATAACACTGGGTCCCCACTCTTTTGTTTGTCTAGTATTTCCATGGTTTCTCCTGGGGGGGGGAGGTGTTGCTGTTGAGTGCTTGCAACTCCATTCAAATCCAATGCAAGTAAGGTTGGAGTGCAACCACCTAATTTACATAGAATTTGCAGCACAGAAACAGGCCATTCGGCCCAACTGATCTATGCTGGTGTTTATGCTCCACACAAGCCTCCTCCCAATCTACTTCATCTAACCCTATCAGCATATCCTTCTGTTCCTTTCACCCTTACATACTTAACTAGCTTCCCCTTAAATGAATTTTAGTCTCTCATCAACAGGCAAGTACCCATTTGGAGGAATTCCCAGATGAAGTGGGCTCCAGGCCCAATATCCAACCACATTCAGATTGGAGGATCTGGGCAGGAAGTGGGTGACATCTGATGGAGTTAAGCACTTTCTATTGCAGGTTCAGGAAGAAAAGATTGGGGCTAGAGGCCTCTCAGACTGCAGCTGGATTTCCACCCCTGTTTCCAGGTGCAAGGCCCTGCCAAGGGGAAGGCCTGTCTCACAGGTACACGGGGCCTAGGGTAATGAGCTGATCGTGAAAATATGGTGAGTTCTGGGCAGGTCAGTTGGAGTGCACTGGAGTGCGGTCTGCCTTACATGCTCAGGCAGAAAAGGAGAGAAAATCTGTCTCCAGGGTCTTCATTATAATGTATGCAATAATTTACACATGCCAGTGACTAACTGGACTAGTATTTTAATCCAAAAGTAACTTACATTACATTTAGCCACCTTCCTGCAACTCTTGGCACATTGACATCTTAAAAAAAGCTTTACCCAAAAATATCCTAAATGTGCCGTTTACTAGTTTGAACCCATGTCCCTTCTACTCTCTCAATTTAAAGTAATTTTCCAGCTTTACCTTTTGGATACAATTTACTATCTTATAAATCTGTATAAGATCCCCTCTAATTGATTTTCCCTGTAATTTTAAACTTAATTGAGAACAGTCAGGCCCAATAAAGAATATCCACTCAAAATACTCTTAAAATTTAATGTTTTTTTATAAAAACAAATCTCAATCTCAGCTGTCCACTTTCTTACAATATCCCATAATCCCTTCACTTGCCAGAAACAAATCCTTGGGAATAAAGCACTGTCTACAGCTGGCCAGCTGTGTCCTATTTGAGCCAGTGTAGCATCTTTGAAAAAGAGCATAAGCTACTAATGGAAGGATAGTAGCAAGCCCTTAGAGTGGAAAAAGTGCTTTGGATTGACACCAATATGTGCATTTTCCTGTATGGAGATTGCCCCTATTCAGGTGTAAGGAAGGCCTACTGTTTACTAAAGCACTCTCAGAACATAATTGCAATTTGTAAACAGTTGCAATAAATTACTCTGCCATGTTTCTTTACTGCATGTGACAACTAATTGTTCCTTCCACCATGGCAAAGTTTAACCTCTTCAAAAACAATGGCCTTGAGACTCGATAACGGTACGCCCATTTTGCAGGTGGGAAACGGGCGCCTAAGGGCTCAATATGGCGGTTGGACTGCATGCACTGATTCCGTGCTGGAAGTGCGCCACCCGTCATATTAGTTAGGGCTGCTCAGTAGGCATCCAGAGCACATGCCTGAAACTGGCATTGTCCCCTTTGCCAAATTGGACTGTGACTGGCTGCAGCATGTGCCACGCAGGCTGTGGTCAATTTCTTCAGGTGGTGGAGCATTCCACCTGAAAGGTAAGTTAAAAGTTTTTTACTTACCTTGTACAGGAGTGCTCCTCCTGGCTTCATATTAAAATCACAGGCTGCTGCCGCCCACTGCTCGCCTCCCTTCTGATTGCCTCCCTCCCCTCTCCTTCCCATGTTACAACAGTGACTACACTTCAAAAGTACCTCATTGGCTGTAAAGCGCTTTGAGACATCCGGTGGTCATGGAAGGCGCTATATAAATGCAAGTCTTTCTTTCTTTCTCTCGGACTCTCCTGATCCTCTCAGCTACCATCTGTCTACCCTCTCCCCCCCTTGACCAGTGAGCTGTGTCTTGGACCCGAAATGGCGCCCGCAGTTTGCTGGTAATAAGCAAATGAGGCCAGTGGATCAATTTACTGTGGTCCTGCCGCCGGCCTCATTAAGCACCTACAACATGCGCTGCACTGGCATCACACCCCAATTCAGGCGCAATCCAATTTCTAGGCCAATTTGTTTTCCTACACTGCTCTGCCCAAAGTTGTTAAGGACTGCAAAAACCAGGTATATTTCCTCCCATTTTAAAGGTTACTTTTCTATATTCTAAATCATTCTTCAGTTGAAGGAACGGCAGGCAGGCAACCTGGTTTCATCCTTGACAATGCTATTATTGAGCTAGCCATTAGGAGGTGTACAAGAGCCAGCAGAAGCTGGCTTCAATTTTGACTCCTTGCTTGTGGGGAAATGTCTCCCCCTGTTGGCACAGCAACAGATTAGAAACAGTGCATCAGACACTTCTATAGTAGCTGACTGCAGATACATGGTACTCCTGCAGTTGATAAAACCCTACAATATAACGTTGAGGAACCCTGGATACCCGGTGGTATCAGGGTCCCATATTTAATGGGTGTCACAAGCTGCCAACAGGTCTCTACTTCAATGTAAACTGCACAACTGAAATCCCTCTTTTTTGCAATGGCAAATGTGTCTTCAGCTTCCAGAGAGGCTTGATTGGAACAGCAACACGTAAACCTAACAGGAGAGAACAATGCACAGAGGTCGCATGTCTCATTTTTCAGCCCACTTTCCTATCCAGGCACAGTAAAGTTGCCTTTGTTTTTCATACATTTGATATCTACAACGGGTACATGCCAAATGAAGCTACATAGTGGAACAGATAGAACATGTCTGATGTGAAAAGTTGTCCCATTCTACAGTCTTGACCTTGCAATATATAATTCATATTTAATTTCCACTATTCAGTGTAGCCATCTAATTATAGACCATTTATATCTTATTTTCTTTTTGATGATTAATAATTGAGGTCATTTACAAAAGGTTACCAGATTGTTTTGCAATACCTGAGACCAATTAGGGTACATTTCTTAAAGTATGACAGAGGATATTCAATAAGCAGCACATTTTTTGTAAAACCAATGTATATTTATAAACATTTAATGCATAACGGGTTACAGAATGCAGGTAAAGAAGCAAAAAGTGTAATTTTGTATTGTATCATCTCCTGCAGACGGTAAACTTATTTATTATCACTGTCTTCTCCACACAGCAGAGAATTCAAGTGCAACATATTAACTACAGTGTTCTATTTATACACAAATTCTAATTTCTGACCTTACATACAAACATATTCTCACGTCATATTTTACATTTTACGTAACTGAATGGAAAAAGTTGCATTTGGGACAGAGCTCAAAATTAAAAGCAAATTTGCTTAGCCTTAGGCCGGTATATTTAGCAACAGATTAGTGACAGTGGGAATGTGATTGGATAAAAGAACTAAGGAGCACATTTTGATGATGATATACCATTGCACTTGCAGGAAGCTTCTTGTACAAGTTTTTTCTCGTTACAAATTGTCTTCCATACACACACCTAAAAGGATGGACATGTTTAAAAAAATATTATTCTAGAATTATGGCAGACCACAGGCTTCAGCTGTGGACTATAAAGTTTTGTCAGGTTCTTTGCCTGCCGACTAGGGCCCAGTATTAACAACTGATTGCTTGCCATGGAGAACTTGCTGGAGTCAGCTGCAGACAGAATGTGTTTGATCCAGGCAAAATGCCCTAGGCATGAACTTTGATCTATCAGTTCCAAGTTAAGCTTAACTGGACAAGTTATTTCATGGTGTCTGCTTGTTTTTGCATAGTTTCCGTGTCCACCAGATGCTATGCCATTTCCAAAAGCAAATGGTGTGACTTCAGCTTAGTTAAGAATTATTGTGTGGCAGCATTTACCGGTTCAATGTGCAATCATCTAACAATTAGTATTTTAATATGTACTTTCACTTTTCATTTAAAGAAAGAATTAAGGAGAATCCCTCCTCCAAAAGAATGATCTTGCAGCAATAATTGACAAGTTGTATTACATTAATCTAGCATTAATAAAAGTATTCTAAGCACAAAAAAGCATGGAAGATGAAACTAAAATGCAAAAGTAAATTTATTATCAGAATTCTATTTGCCTTAGTATGTCAAGAGCCATATAAAAAAACACCCTCACATTGGTATTTTTTTTTGCTGTTATGAAGTGACATTTTTCACTTTTGAATAAATATGTATGTATGACTAATTTCCATCCACTTCAATGCACACATGCATTAGTGTGATATTGTTTAGAAAAGTCACTGGGAGGAATTACCTCGCATGTTACATTAAAAGGAGATAATTAGAATAAAACAGCACCGGGAAAAAAATCCAAAGAACGCTAATGAAGGGCGTTAGAGATTCCCGATATCATTGTATTAAGCTTAAAGCTTCGGGGTTGAAAGGATTATGGCAACACACACACTTCATGTACTCTAAGACACTGCATTGTAATGGTTGAAGAAGGCGAAGTATATAAAATTAATCAGAATCGCGTCACATAATATTGCCTCTGCTCCCTTATTCACAGTGCACCACAAATCTCGCGTCATGGTAAATGGAGGACGGCAGAATACACAGAGCTGTCAATATTAGGTAAATGATAGGAGTGGCATTTATAATCACCAAGAGTGACACAGATTGTAAACTGACTTAAAGATATGGAGTTGTGTTTATTTTCAGGAACGATATCAAAATAGATCACATTTTTAAACCAAAACGAGGGATTACCATTCCTACTGCGTGATGGTAGCTCTGAACATGCACAAATAGAATTCTGCTGACTCTGTTTTTAGTTTTGTTAATTTTTAATTAATAAGGGTTATATATTTAGAATCTGGGCAACCAAATTTTGGATTAAATATGCGCTATGGACAAGTGATCAAAGAAGTTAACATCGGGTACTGTAAATGTTATTTTGCCCTTTAGTTTTAAACAGTTTTAATACATAAATTGGACAAATCATTCCTTTGCGTTTTATGGAGTGTCCGATTCAGCTCAGAGCGTTAAAATGAGCCCTTTTCTAATCCAGTGAGAAGATACAGTTGCAGCAATATCGCCATATATGATGATGTCCCCAACTAAATGTACTTCTTGCAGTGGGATCGGTGTCCAGTTAGTGACGATGAATAGTTACTGCTGCTGACCATTTCCAAACCAAATAAACGTCAAATTCTATTCAACATTCAGAACGAGAGGCACAGCGGTGTGAGAATGCTTACTCGGTATTATTATTGTTTTTGATGCTGTAGGAGAACCCCAGTCGATTCCTAAGTTTCCGTTCGTTCCCTGCAGGTGCCCCGTCCGATTGTTTTTTTTTTGGCGGTGATTGACTGCTTATGTCCCTAATATCACCAGAAAACTCTCGAGAATTCCAAGAGAGAAAATAACATTGAAAAGCGGTCACAAGCTTCAGACTCTGCTCAAATTGAATTATTCCATTGTCCCATCAAACAACTCAGTTACTATGTTTGTGATAGACTCGTTACTGTTGCAGTAGAAAGTCTCAAATGGAAAAGCGTACTGCACATCCATAAAAATACCCTGCCAAATTATATAAGGCATACTGCGGTTGGAAGAGACGGCGCTACGCGAGAGATCGGTCCAAAATCAGCCAGGTTTGATTTACTCCTCTGCTATGTTGTGGACAACTTGCTGACGACATGAAAAGGCTTTTTCTCTGGTAGCTAGGTTGCAGTGGGTGTCAATCGGAGCAAACCACCTCAGGGAGACGCAGTCGATTGGTTATAATTTGCGTAAACAAAATAGTCAACATTGGGGTACTTGAAAGCAGAAAGCTCGCGTGTAAAATTGCTGTCGACTTGCTGGTAACAGTACTGGTGGCTCTTGCAGTGAGTTATCAGCCAAGGCCCTGCAGAGAGCAAGTTTTTCAAGCAATTAAATTATTGTTTCATCAACTTTTTTTTTCGTTTGAGTTGTCAGATGTCAAATAGTTCAAATGCATTGAGTTGGACTATATGTTTGCCAGCAGTAGTCAGGTGCCATGGAGGGAAGCGGGCAACTGATGGATTGCCCATCGCAGTTTCGTGCAGCGAGTGCCGGCACCGCTGTGTCTGTCCCCCCTGTGCAGGGCACGACAGGACAAGATCAGGGGCAACAGGGGTGGGGGGAGAGAATTTGCCTCAGTCTTTCCTCACTCAGTCCGTTCAGAACGCTCCTATTTCGGTGCCCCAGGGTCTGTAAGGTTTGCCTCCGCCGCTGCCACTGCCGCTGTGCGGGACGGCGGCGATCCCGGGCGGGCTGAGCGCTGTGCCGCCCGGCGTCAGCACGGCGGCGGGGAAAGCGCCGAAGGAGAGCGGGAAGGTGTGGGCGGCAGCAGCGGCCGCGGCGGCGGCAGCGTGGACGGTGGCGGAGAGGGAGAGGAGGGAGGTGGAGAGCGGAGGCATGCGGGGAGTCACGCCGCTGCCGGGGGCTGTGTGAGCCGCGGCCGCCGCCAGGGTGGCGGTGAGCAAAGCCGAGCCCCCCGGAGGAGGCGGGACCGCCGCGGTACCTGGGTGCAGCTCGGAGGAGGTGGCCAGCAGCCTGTCGCTGGAGAGCCCGTGGTGCTGCAGCAAGGCGGAGGGCAGGTGGTGGAAGGCGGCGGCCCAGTGCTGATGGTGCGGGTGCTGCTGCTGGTGCTGCTGGAGCCGCTGCTGCTGGTGCTGCTGGTGGTGGTGGTGGTGATGAGCTACCGACGTGGTCATTACAGCCGCTTCCCGCTGAGAGGCGTAAGTGTTGAGGTGAGAGACCAGGCGGAGCCGCAGCGGGTCCGAACTGTCAAGACCTTCCACCGAGCTCAGGTAGCGGGCCACCTCGGACAGGCACTCCCGGAAACCGATACTCATGAAGTCCATGGCGAGGGCGTGAGCGTCAAAAAACCCTGCAGAGCAAGAAGAAAACAGGAGAGAGCCCGTTAGATCGATGCAGCCCACTGCTGTCAGACTGTGACTGGGAATATTGTACAGACTGTACCGTTAACATTACAGAGGATCACTGCCAATACTGCAATGTTTTGACAACATGTCGAGGGATGCAAGTCTTATTTTGGGGATTTTGAGTAAATTAAGGAGTTTCATGTCTAATGGTTTGTACGATTCATAAACATTTTAGGAATCCATTTAAAGTTCATTGATTTTATTTAAGCGCCTTTTGTGTGGAGCAGCACGCATTTGTAATTAGATTGTATTTGACCATTTAAATATTTACATTTCACTATGACCATGAGATGGAAGGATGAAATAGGTTAAACGAATTCATTACTTGCAGCAAGCCAGGCGGACTAAAAGAATCTGCTCTCGATCTAAGAGATAGGTTTCACAGCCTGACAGGTTTGTGCCTCTGTGTTGACATTAGGTGGCAGTGTGGGGACGTTGCTGAAGGCCCTGTTTGTGTGTTTGTATTTGTTTTGTCTCCCTGGGCAGGTCTGGCTGCTCTAAGCAAAAAAAGCCCAAACAATCTCTGCATGCGGCTCCCTGGTTTCACAAAGCAGTCACTCCCGCAGTGTTAGGAAAGCAAACAGAAGCCGGGGTCAAGTGCTGCCTTTGTCCCCCCGGCTCTTTCCCACGAGCTCAATGATGCCATTAGCATTTCCACTGCTCTCAGCCGGGGCCGCCCACAATTGTCAGTGCGCTGTTTGCTTAGGCTGCCTCTTCAAATCGCCTATGAAGAGGCACTCAATTAACTCCTTACCTTTACCTCCGGTCGCCCGGAGCATCTTTAAATGGTCCACTGTCATCTGAAGTATTTCCGCTTTCTCTAACTTGGCTGATCCCTTGAGAAAGAAGAAAATTGTTGCAATTATTTTGCCAAATTCTCTTTCAGATTTAATCTGGTGATGTTAGCATTGCCCTCATGTCAATGTAGTATTTCACTCAAGCGCACATAAAAGAGGTAATGTAACACCCCGTCACTAATGAAATCCATTATGAATTTATTATTAGTTTATCACTATGATATGATAAGGATTGTAAATAACAGTTTGAAAGATATTTGACCAACCGAGCACACAAATCGAATACAAAAACTGAGTGGATCACCGTCAAATACCTGTTTCTCAAAAGCAGTGGGGACCAGTCGACGGAGCTCCGACAAACTGTTGTTAATACGATCTCGACGTCTTTTCTCAATAATCTAAGAGAAGGTAAGTCGTACAGTTAGGGCAGGTTAAATATTTTAAGGAATAATCGAATCGTGTACAGTGACAGATAAAGAAATAACTCACCCCTCTTCTTTTCTTTCTGGCCATGATTTGTGAAGTTGTAGACGGGGAGCCAGCTCTTATGAGTACATTGTTGCCCTGCCTGTTGAAACAAAAAGTCGGTATCGTCAGCCTTATTCCCGTTCTACACGAATCGCAAGCATGAATACATGGGATTAACAGGTGTCATAAAAGTACACACGATACTAAGTTGAAAACGACCCTAAACTCACCCTCCATAGTTACTTTCGCTCCCTACGTCTATAGTTTCATCAATGTCACTATCGGAAGAACTTTCTTCACAAGGGCGCTTCATTGCCGCAGGAGAAAATTACTGCAGTTGTCAACGATCTGTATTTTGAAGCGTGGTTGTTGAGCTCAAACCACAGATCCTGCGCGCTGTTGGCAGCCTGAACCCAGTCTGATGCTCTTTCCCACGGTATAAGCTATATCAATGTTGCAATGTCTCGCTGAGCTCACTCTGCCCCCCCACCCGCAGCAAGCTCCGATTGACAGTCCGCCGCGCCCCTTTCCAAGGAGTCTCCTTTCTCATTGGTGGAAAAGCACGATGATGTCCCCTCCGTACGTCAAACACGCGGGTCGAGGAAAGCGTGGGAAAGCTGAGCACAGAGCTCACTTAAAAAGGAATCGACTGTTGGAGGAACTTTTAAACTTTTTTTTCTTTTTTGGGAGGGGAGACAGTTATGTGCAATGTTAACAGATGTTGTAGCATGTACATTAAAGTTCCCTACTCCTTTTATAGGTTTATACTTTAATCTATAAAATATACGTTTATGCAATTGCCATATTCGATTCACCTTTGTTTTTCTTTTGAAAGTATTAAAACTTTAATTGGCTTGTTCGGCTCCAGAAATATGACTTAGTATTTGGACCTTGTTTAATTTTTTAGCGGTAAGTGGGAGAAATGGGAGATACCCTGTGTTGTGCGGGTCCCTTGACTTTCCCACCGATAATAAAATGCATAACCTCTTCGGAAAAAAGATTAGTTTTTTCTTTTTATAAAATCACAGTTTTATTAAGGCTGCATGTGGAGGAAGTCTAACAGTTTAAACACGAGCTCGGTATCAGTAACACAAGTAAACTAGGTATGTATTCCACTCAATAACATAGTCCAAGCCCCGGAGTCAATTCTCAGACACGATTATAAACGCATATGTATGTACCATGTAAGTCAAGCTTGGCTGTTTAAAGTGTCTATAGACAGTGAAAGACAGAAGCACCCATTGATTTTCTTTTTTTTAAAGAGCCGCTTTTGTACTCGGTGCATGGCTAAAGCTGTGGTATAACCGTGTGAACAGAAACAAGACACTATTCTTCAGCACTTCCCCTGTAATTTGAACTTTCTGAATTACACGCTGCCTGCAAAAGAGGTGGTTTGAAAAACATTACAGCAGCCTCTGTGCATACCTCCAGCCAAGGTGTTCTGGTAAAAATAATAAAACAGAAAAAGATAAAACAGAAGGGGCATTGTTGCTCAATTTAAAGACAGCCGTACTATTGTCAGAGACATACCGACCATCTTATTTATATGCTAATGTACGTTGTTATTGCTTTATTACATAAAATGTTAAGAATATATACATCACTCACAAGAAAGAAGTCGGAATAACCAACTTTTCCAAATAACGTGTTCTAATTATTATTCATGTGCATCTTTAAGTTTACTTTGTTTTGCAATGTTTGAATTGTCTTACAACGTCGAAAAATATAATTAACTGCCACATAGACAAATCCAAGGCGGAACAATAGTCGAGCCAGAGCAATTATTTGAAGCACTTAAACGCATTGTATGTTTACGTTAGACCTCTTCCTCGGGAGCAGGCAATCCATGTTGTTAGGATTTCAGTCTGCTGGGGGTTATCTTGACCGCATCTCTCAGAATATTCCGAGCCATTGATGTGCTTTTGATTTTTGTATTTACTCTGCGGGGGGGGTTCAGCAAAATGCCTCAGGTTTAACTCTTCGTTGACATCTGTGTCAGTAAGTGCAGATTGATGCGAACCACTGGGAAATTACAGGAGCAAAAGGATTATTACTTACATGAAAAATTCCACTAGCGACGTTCATTTGTGGCAGAATTACGGGACGTTATCTGGGTACTGAGAAAAGTTTATGAAACCGTTCAGTCGTGTAACCTATCTCGACTGTTTGTGTGCCCTGTGCGCTATTAACTGCTTCGGAAGTAATCACTCTGGCTGCAATTATACATGAACAATGTAAAAACGACGTTTCAAAAGCAAATAGAATAAATGAATAAGAATCTTTAAAAGAATAGTTCTCAATGAAATGAACGGTGCGCCACAAAGCATTAAAGGTTAAGCATTAACTTCTAGTTTAGACAGTTTCATGAAGGATAGAGGCAGAAATACTTTCCTGCTTCTAAATTACTGCAATTATGAACGATTTAAAATAAATCAATAATGTTACATTTCCATCTTTGTAACCTTGAGCTCAATTGCTTCAAGTGCAGTGGGAGTATTAGCTTTTAAAGATGTGTCTGTGTTAAATGCCAAGAGATCGTGTCACTTCATGGATCAATACTTAGTGGAGTCAGGATCAAGGGACGTGTAATTGTTTTGACAGTAGCCCCGGATCCAACCTGCTGACCTCGTGATGTTTCGATAATGCTTTAACGCAGTGAATACGAATGTCCGATCCAAACTTTGTGTAAAGAGCTATTTCTCTGCCCGAAGGGTGTTTGTATATTGAATGCTATGCATCTCGTGTGTTTGTAATGTTGATGCCACTGATGAGGGGGAGTTTGGCCTATTTCACACCTCATTACTCTGCCAATGTTGCTTTGTGCAAAGTTTACACAGCATTTACAGACAGCAGGAGGGCAGGTACCAGGCGGGTTGTTTACACAGCACTTGTGTATTTTTTTCTGTTCCCAAACATCTACCAGTGGAAATGTTTCAACACGTTTTTGTTAAAAGTATGGTGTTTCATTGTATTTTTGATTTCTAGACAGGCACAATCCTTTGTATTTAGCGCTATTTCTATGAATGTTGATAAATAATTTTACTACTTAAATTGAAAGGATCTGATTGCAAAGATAGGATCAAGTCGGTCTTCAGAACGAAACTAGAAAACAGCTTGCTAATAATGGTAGTGAAAAAGCGGGTAATTACAGAGCAACAAAGGATCTTTTAAATGTATTTTGCTATTGATCCTTTAAATGTACCTGCTAGAATTAACTACAATCTATAAAAGACATTTTAATATAAATGATACAGCTTACTGCCAAAAATCCTCGACGTTTTAAAAAGTTAAAACTATAATTGAAGAATTTCGAGGACAGGGCGGTAAAGCTGTTTAGTTATAGTATACTATATTCCGATAATGATTTTTCTAATGCATATTTTCTCACAGAGTGACACATAGTTCCGGATTTCATCCAAGTGCCGGGGTATTCACAATTAAACTATTCGGGTTACACGTTCAGTAACAATGTTTTCACAATCTGTAATTCATTTTATTCAAAATGTTACAGTTTTTCACAGTGTGGCAGCACATTTTTTGAATTAATTGTATTGAACCAGAAATAGAGATACTTTCGATGGACCATTCTCCTCCCCACGCCATTAATACAAATAAATGGTGCAATGTATAAACAGCCAACAGTTAATGCGGACAAAAGCAAAATACTGCGGATGCTGGAAATCCGAAATAAAAAAAACAGAAAATGCTGGAAATACTCAGCAGGTCCGGCAGCATCTGGAGAGAAACAGAGTCAACGTTTCAGGTCGATGACCTTTCGTCAGAACAGGTTAATGCGGTCAGATAGATACATCAGCACGTGGAAGCTACTCAGACTATATTCAGCAGGACTTTCGTGTCGACAATACTTAATCTGCGTACAAAAGCAAAATACTGCGGATTGTGGATTTAATCTGCACTAATCAGCGCGGAGCCCTGCTTTTCCACGTTCATATAGAGCTGAACTTGCGCAGCATAGTTTGTATTTATCCTGTGTATATATAATATATACGTTATATATAGCTGAGCAAGGCGAATTATACTGAAAGAACCATTATATATACAGTATTACAAATTAAGAGCAAAAGACTGAAATACTTTTCCTACATTACAACAGTGACTACACTCCAAAAGTACTTCATTGGCTGTAAAGCGATTTGGGACGTCCGGTGGTCGTGAAAGGCGCTATATAAATGCAAGTCTGTCTTTATGTCACATAAGATCGTTGTTGAGAAGTAAGTAACTACACTGCGCAAAATTTCAGCAATACTTTCAGAAACAAACATAACAATTATGGTCAGAAACATTAGCCAAATTCCTCAAATCTAATGAGAACGGATGACAAACTTGAATTAATTGATTATGAAACATAACATTGCACTGATCTAGACTGTATGAGATTATTAAGTAGTAAATATGAATAAAAAGGTTGTACTAAGAGAGGGAGGGGTTACGGGGTTTCAGAGTTGGCACCGGTTTATCGTGCAGTGCTTGTAAGGCGTGTATTATCAATAGCGGTATTCACTTGTGACACCAACAAAAACATTAAGAAATATATTCAGTAATTCTGAGTAAACGAATTAAAAATTTAAAGGATTTAATATATATTTCCTCGTGGATACACCAAGATCCGTAATGATACGTGTAACAATGCCCA
The DNA here is from genome assembly GCA_030390025.1 of Squalus acanthias. Taxonomy (NCBI): domain Eukaryota; kingdom Metazoa; phylum Chordata; class Chondrichthyes; order Squaliformes; family Squalidae; genus Squalus; species Squalus acanthias. Next base: position 77,528,214 of record CM059433.1, read on the forward strand.
ACATTTCGAAATCCAACTGTATATTAACTACAAACTCAAAGGCTAACACTAAGAAAATTAGTAAGGACATCATTTTTTTCTTTAAATACTCACAAGCCAAATCATCGCACCATGTACTATAATGTGATGTAAACATAAGACCGTATTAATATCAATATAATGGGGGAGGGGGTCAAAAGTAATTTTAGCCTTGTTTAAGAAGAATAAAGTTATACATGCATTGGTGGAGGCCAAATTTATTTATTTAGTACATATTTCGTATTTGCCGGGATAGCCGCCTAAGAAGTATCCCTTTAAATGGCATTAGTATTTTGACACCAAACTGCATCGTGTGAATCAGGTGCAAAGTGCTTGGAAACGGCCGCTGCTAATGGCCGTGGATTAGATTTAAGATCTGAAGCAAGGGTCGAGCAGTGGTCTCCGGTCGGGAAGACACGTGTTGCTGTTGACTGGTCACTGATTCTACAAAAGACGACTGTTCCCAGAATAACTCTAACAATGACTGGCAATTACAGAGATCCCAGGGCAGTTCGGGAGTCAACGTACCCTCCACCAGATCCGTCGCCAGCTCCAAAAATCTTCGCAGTAACTTGAGAGTCAAAGAATCTGACATAAAACGACTTGTGCTTTGCGCTGATCACTGAATGTATTGCTCACTGTCAAGCGTTACATTTCCAGTTTGACATTTTAAGCAGAACAACAATTGATAGTCACGAGCACCAACAGACCCGCAGTAAAATTCAAGTTGCAACCTATAGGGCCGTGACATTTCCAGTTCAGAAACAAGGAGCTAGCGCAGCACGCTGAGCTGCAGACAATTGTCGGAGACAGGTCAGACTCAGCCAGACTATAGGTAACGGGGGACCTCGCCAACCTTTCATATTCAAAACTTAGGCATTTTAAAGAATGTACAACCGGAGTCGAGAGCAGATCCAACAAATAGACGGAATAAGTAGAATGGTCAAATTTGTCAGGCATCTTGGTGAGTTTAGCAGGTAGGAGCTATTTCATTATAAAAATGTTGGCGGTATTGCAGTTAAACGCAATCCACTTGACATATTTATGGCAAGGATGAACTGTAGTTTGACTATTCTTTAATTTGTTCTTTGTATCAGTTGATCCATTATTTATGCAAATAAACGAGTTGTAAATATGTCTACAACTGCAACAATAAAAATCATAACCTTATTAAAAGCATTTTTATAAATAAGAATTTGCACATCATTACATAGATCAAAATATTTGACTGTCCTCGTTATATTTAAGGAAGAATAAAAGCAGTTATTATACTTCGATATAAAAGAGAATCGTGTTTGTATTGAGTGATCGCTGTTTGCAGTAGTATTGTTTTGTTGCTGGAGTTCTGATGGAGAGTTTTGCAGTGCTGGGATCTGTGCCAAGCTCTTTCCTCTTTCCCACAGCTCCCCCTGACTGCAATGTAACTCTATCGCCGTGTGAGCGCCGTGCAGAGCGTGCGCGTCACTCAGCGGGACCCGCCCAGCAAGGCCCTGGGTCAATCACATTGTGCTGCACATGCAACTCAGAGCCATCAAAGGGCCGCTCCACAATATACACGCACACAGCAACCCATCCAACTGCTGCTCTGCTGTGTACACGCACACAGCAACCCAACGAACTGCTGCACTCCCTTCGACACGCACACAGCAACAGATCAGACTACTGTTGTACAATATAAAGGCATCCAACAACCCATTAAGCTACCATTGTAAAATGCAAATTCACAGAGCACATCCTCAAACTGCTGTAATACAATGCACACCAGTTTACTACTGCATAATATAAAGACACACACTCAACCACATTGCTGTTACACAGTACATTCGCACGCAGCAACCCATTGAACTTGTTATATAATAAAATACTTGCATTTATATAGCGCTTTTCACGACCTCAGGACGCCCCAAAGCGTTTTACAGCCACTGAAGTACTTAGAAAAAGCCTCGCCGCAATTTTTCAAATGATGCTATACGGCATTAAAATCATTTCCATCTTCAGAAATTGTGGGCACATCTGAATTTTCATCCATTGACTGTAAAATCTCAGTTTGCACTCCTACAATTTCCTGAGATCCGCTCCATGAGAGCCACGCTCCCCACTGGGAGTATGGGATTGCGGTTCATCCCTATTATATACATTATACAGCAATGGATTCAACTGCTGTTAGGCAGATATAGTTATACACGCCAACCAGTAAAACTGTTGTAATTAGTGGTGTACTGGCAATTGTGGAAGTGGGTATACAGTACATCATGAACAGAATATTTTTTCTTGGGGGTGGAGTCTGGGTACAAGCTTACACAGAAAATTTAGATTTTTGAAACTTTATTTGCTTCATTTTCCAACACCTGGATTAGACTTTTTATATATTTTCTGATGTTTATACTACTTTACATACCTAACTAAGCTAGATCCCAAACTATAATACTGAATCAGATGTGTTGTGGTAATCAATTAACAAAGTATCGTGTTTCTTGCTGTATCGCAGTAAAAAAAAAAGAAACTTGCATTTAATATAATACCTTTCACGATCTCGGGAGGTCCCAAATAATCTGTTTTTGCAGTGATGTTGATTGAGGGATAAATGTTGGTCGAGACACCAGGATAACTCTGCTGCTTTTCTTGGAGCAGGGCTAGAGAATCGTTGTACACCCACCTAAGAACACCTTAGATTAATTTCTCTTCCCGTCAGGGCTCTCTCTGAACAGCACTGAAGGTTATATGCTCAAGTCCTTGGAGTGGGGCTTGAACCCTAAACTTTCTGACTCAGCGGTGATAGTGCTAGCATTGAACCAAGACTGACACCCTTTGTTGCGCTTAGAAATGACTGCTCATGATATTAGTATGAGATTCCTTTAGCCACTCTTTGAACACAAGTGTTAACTCATTTATTTAAAACCGCTGGACAAGGAGACATAGGTACAAATTTGGAAAAGGCAAGTTCAGGACTGATGTCAGGAGGCACTTCTTCACACAAAACTGAAAAGTTTTTTGGGGTAAGGTAACAGAGGCAAAAACTCTGAAGTCATTCCAGAGCCAGTTAGATGTTGTGATGAGGGGATTGTAGGTTTCTGTGGAATGATGAACTAGATGGGTCATATGGCCTTCCTCGTCTCTACTTATTTTTGTGATCTTTGTGGCCTCTGTTAAAATAGCACATAAAGGAATATCATATGAACACATAAATAAAGTATTCATTAATATTTAGCAGCAAATTCTAGGTTTTGGTCTCAAAATGAATCACTAGTATAATAGTATAGCATAAAAATAGTTACTTATTACAGTATCTGCCTCAAAGCCTTACAATCTAATGTGTGTATCATCTTAATCTTCGTCATTTGCCAGATTGTGATTCTGGAGTCAGTATCTGATGTGCTACTTTGGATTCCATTGGGGGAAAGGTAATACCAAACTTACACAAATCATTGGTTAGGCCACAGTTAGAATATTGTGTCCAGTTTTAAGCATGTTACTTTAGGAAATATAAAGGCTATGGAAAGGGTGTAAAAGAGATTCACTAAGATGGTAGTAAAAGGTTAGTCAAAGGAAGGGTGGGGCCAATTAGGGACAAAAAAGGAGATCTGCTTGTGGAGGCAGAGGGCATGGCTGAAGTAGTAAATTAATACTTTGCACCTATCTTCCCTAAAGAAAAGGTTGCTGCCAATGTCACAGTAAAGGAGGAGGTAGTAGAGAAATTGGATAGGATAAAAATACATAAAGAGGAGGCACTTAAAAGGTTGGCTGCGCTCAAAGTAGAAAAGTCACCCGGTCCAGTTGGGATGCATCCTAGATTGCTAAGGTAAGGGTGGAAAATGCAGAGGCTCTGGCCACAATTTTCCAATCCTCCTTAGATATGCAAGTGGTGCCAGAGGATTGGAGGATTGCAAATGTTACACCCCTGTTCAAAAAAGGGAGAGGGATAAACCTGACAACTACAGGCCAGTCAGCCTAACACCAGTGGTGGGGAAACTTTTAGAGACATTAATCTAGTACAAAATAAATTGGCACTTGGAAAAATATGGGTAATAAATGAAAACCAGCACGGATTTGTTAAGGCAAATCGTGTTTGACTAACTTGATTGAGTTCTTTGATGAAGTAACGGAGAGGGTGGATGAGGGTAGTGCGGTTGATGTGTCTACCGACATTCAAAAGGTGTATAATCAAGTACCACATAATAGATTTATTAGCAAAATTGAAGCCCATGGGATTAAAGGGGCAGTGGCTGTCTGGATACGAAATTGGCTAAGGGACAGAAATCAGAGAGTAGTGGGAAATTGGCCAAGATTGGGGCGCAGGCAGGTGTTAGGCAGATTCCCTCCTTCCAAAGTTCTGACAGTGTAGGGACTAAGAGGAAAATTGACTCTGATTTTTATATGTGGTTCTTAGTGTATGGGGTCTAATATTTACTGCATGACGTTTTGATTTTTAGTGAATGGAAGTAAGGTTTTTAGTGTATGGGGATCTGTAGTTATTGTATAGGGGTCTGATTTTTAATGTATAGGGAAGTAATTCTTAGTGTATTACTGATTTGTAGTGTTGAGGTTGGTGTTTAGTGTTGGGGGGGTTTGATTTTTAGTGTCAGGGGTTGGTGTTTAGTGTTGGGGGTTTTGATTTTTAGTGTCAGGGGTTCATAGAATCATAGAAAAATTACGAGACAGAAGGAGGCCATTCAGCCCATCGTGTCTGTGACAGTCGGAAAAGAGCTACCCAGCCTAATCCCACCTTCCAACACTAGGTCCGTTGCCCTGTAGGTTACGGCTCTTCAAGTACACATCCAAGTACTTTTTAAATATGATGAGGGTTTCTGCCTCTACCACCCTTTCGGGCAGTGAGTTCTAGACCCCCACCGCCCTCTGGGTGAATTTTTTTTCCCTCATCTCCCCTCTAATCCTTCTACCAACTACTTTAAATCTATGCCCCCTGGCTCTTGACCTCTCTGCTAGGGGAAATAGGTCCTTCCTATCCACTCTATCTAGGCCCCTCATAATTTTATACATCTCAATTAAATCTCCCCTCAGCCTCCTCTGTTCCAAGGAAAACAACCCAGCCTATCCAATCTTTCCTCATAGCTAAAGTTTTCCAGTCCTGGCAACATCCTCGTAAATCTCCTCTGCACCCTCGCCAGTGCAATCACATCCTTTCTGTAATGTGGTGACCAGAACTGCATGCAGTACTCTAGCTGTAGCCTAACCAGTGTTGTATACAGTTCCAGCATAACTTCCCTGCTCTTATATTCTATGCCTCGGCTAATAAAGGAAAGCATTCCGTATGCTTTATTAGCTACTTTATTGACCTGTCCTGCTACCTTTAAGGATCTGTGGACATATACTCAAGGTCCCTCTGTTCCTCCACACCTCTCAGTATCCTCCCATTAATTGTGTATTCCCTTGCCTTGTTGCCCCTCCCCAAATGCATTACCTCACACTTTTCCAGATTGAATCCCATTTGCCACTTTTCTGCCCAAAAGCTTTCCTCCTCACTGTCAACTACACGGCCAATTTTTGTATCATCTGCAAATTTCTTTATCATGCCCCCTACATTTAAGTCTAAATCATTAATATATACTACAAAAAGTAAGGGACGAGTACTGAGCCCTGTGGAACCTCACTGGAAACAGCCTTCCAGTCGCCAAAACCCCCCCCCCATAACCATTACCCTTTGCTTCCTGTCACTGAGCCAATTTTGGATCCAATTTGCCACTCTCCCTTGGATCCCATGGGCTTTTTACTTTTTTGATCACCCTGCCATGTGGGACCTTATCAAAAGCCTTGCTAAAATCCATGTAGACTACATCAAACGCACTGTCCTCATCAACCCTCCTTGTTACCTCCTCAAAGAACTCAATCAAGTTAGTCAGACACGACCTTCCCTTAACAAAACCATGCTGACTGCCCTTGATTAATCTGTGTCTTTCTAAATGAAGGTTTATACTGTCCCTCAGAATTGATTCCACTAATTTGCCCACCACCGAGGTTAAACTAACTGGCCTGTAATTGCTCGGCTTATCCCTTCCTCCTTGGTGTTGTTTAATGTTGAGGGGTTTGATTTTTAGTATATATGGGGGTTCTGTAGCATGGCTGGTAGCTTCTGGAGCAGCCCAAAAAAAGTTTTATTAGAAATTGGGGCAGCAGACTGACTAATTTGACAGATGTCCTTGCAGTGGGTTGGAAGGTTTCAGTGGCTTAATGCTATAGTAAACTTCACACTTCTGGAAAATGCTTTCTCTATTCTTGACATTGGCTGCAGACCAGCTTGGAGCAAAGGGCATAGCTTAGTGAAAACAGGTCTCCCCTAACATGCCCAAGTAGGAGTGTCAGGGTCTGTAAGTGTGCATCCTGGGGTAATGACCAGTGTAGACATTTGTTGTCACATCTACAATTAACGTCTGCCATGAATTATCTTCCTGTCTTTCTCACCGAAAGTTTGCTGTGCTATAGGAACCTCCAAAGGAATTCCCATCCTCAGCACTTTGCTGTAAGTTCAATTGTAATGTAACTGTTGAAAAAATATTGGTTGACAAAATAATCTTGCTGTGCAAAAATTGACCCTCTGCAGAGAAAGTAATTCAGGGAGCAAAATAGAAATATAAATGCTTAGTGGAGAAAAACATTGATTTTTGTTACAATTCTTCAAAATAATTTCCAGCTTTAAGAATCTGACTTCTGCAGGCCTTGTTAACGAATTAGTCATGCACCCATCTTACATGAGCAAGGGGAGCACTGCAGTAGCGCTCAGCAGAAGAATGTGACATTTGGTGTAAGACATGTTTTACACAATGTAGATTATCTAAGCTTTGAAGGGATACATTTTCCACTTTGTGCGCTTGCTGAGAATGCATATCAGAAATTCCTGTGCTACGGAACTTATACCTCTCATTTTAGTCCGCAATCATGGCAGAATTTCTGATATTTGTGGCAGAGAAGATCTCTTGGAAGGAATGTAAAGTTGGAAAATTACTCTTCAAGTCTAACTAGTTGCTACATGTCTAAAATCTGTAGCATAGATTTTCTGCTGGGGTTACACCAGTACAACTCCAGTGAAAAACAGCAGAGACTTCTCAGGAGCTGTTCTGCTGGCTCCCTGCTCACCTTGCCACATCCGGTATTGTCTGCTAGAAGTGATATTCAGCATATAATACATTCATCCAAATATGGAAAATGATGGAAACACTCAGCAGGTCAGGTAACATCTGTGGAGACAACAGACAAGTTAAAATTTCAGATGTGGACCCTTCATTTTCATGCTGCCCCTTGAGCAACATCATCCAAAGACATGGGGTCAGGTTCCACATGTACACTGACGACACCGAGCTCTACCTCTGTTGACCACTCCACTGCCTCTGTGTAGTCAGCCTGCTTGTCCAACATCCATCCTGGATGAGCCACCATTTCCTCCAGTTAAACATTGGGAAGACCGAAGTCATTGTATTTGTTTCTCCCCCACAAACTCCTTACCATTGCCACCGATTCTGTCCTCCTTGGCCACTGTCTCAGGTTGAACCAGACAGTTCTCAACCTTGGTGTCCTTTTTGATCCTGAGCTGAGCTTCTGACCCCATATCCTCTCCATCACAAAGACTGTCTACTTCCATCTCAGTAACATCGCCTGCCTCCACCCCAGCCTCAGCCCATCTGCTGCTGAAACCCTCATCCATGCCTTTGTCACCTATCTTCAAATGCTCATGCTGTTTTGCACAAATGCTGGAGCAAAGCTAGTCAGCAGCAGAGTGATCTGATTGCTCCCAGTTTTCCCCTTCAGCCCATTTGAGTCCCTTTAGGCTTTCTAGGACAGCCAGCTCATTATATCAAAGAGAAACAAGTTCTCTCATTGTCCTGACTAACATTCTCCCCTCAACCAACATTACCAAAAAAACAGATTCATCGGCTATTTATCTCATTGCTGTTTATGGGACCTTCCTCTGTGCAAAATGGCTGCCACATTTACCTACACATCAACTTCAAAGTGATCCATTGCAATTGGGATTCCCTGATATAAATCAAAGTTCTTTCTTTAATGAATACTAATGAAACCCTCAAGAAAGGTTTACAATAATCAAAGTGATGAAGTGGAGGTAACTCTGACCAGATCATTAGCTTCTTTATATTGCATGAGATCCATACTAGTGTGTGAGTTCTTGATGCACAGGTTTCATGCAGCCAGCTGCAATCCAAATCCCAGGATTCGCTAAGGCTAACGGCTGGTAAGGCTGTAATATAAAAGCAGCTAATGCCCGGCTCACAGAGACCTCCAATAAAATTAGGTACAGTAATAGGTTTTCCTGGCCACCAAAGCAAATCACAACATGTTTGCTTTCAGGTTGCAGTCGGCTGCCCAAATCCTTCATATCTGAAACTGGCATCACTAGTATAGATCTTAGTACAATATAATCAGCTATTAACAGCCGGAAACAGAAGTGCAGCAAGCCAGTGGAAAACTGGCAGAAATTACGCAGTGCATCTGAAAGCATGGTAAGAGAAAAAGCCATTTGGTGCACTATGCCTGCTCCTTCACAAAGCATGCACAATCGATCTTTAATTTCCCCCCCGTCCCCCTCCCCAACACACACATACACACACATTTAATCTCCTGAGGGAATAAATACCCGATCCCCAAAGGTAATGAAGTGAGACTGTGGAATAATCATCCAGCTCTGCTACTCAACTTTGGCATGATGCCACCCACAAGCAACACCACCCCCACCCCCACCCCCATCCCACTACCTCCCCCCCCCACCCCGCCCATGGTTAGTAACACAGTAACCATTGTGTCCTGTGTCTGTGACTTCACTCTTGTTCTCAACCAGCTATTTGCCTAGTTCCTCTTTGAAAGAGTTAATCAAAACAGCATTAACTGTTCCTGCTGGAAGTCTGTTCCACATATCCAAAACACTGTGGGGTAAAAAGTTGTCTTTCAATTTGTTGTCTTGACAGAGGCTTGCTAATAATAAACTTGTGTTCTCTATTTCTGTGCTTCCAGTATTTTAGGGTGCAGTTTTACTGCTGCTGCCATGTTGATACAGAATGGTTTTGGATGTGCAAAGACACAGAAGTGGCAGTATACCTTGCCAGTTAGTTTCTAATCTGTCTCTCAAGTGACTCCCGCAGGAAGCAATCTCACACTGGCTTGACTTTGCATCAAGTACAGTAAACTTCATTATTGCCGTTTCCAGCAGTTACATTTCAAAGTGAAATCAAATGCTTGATTACAAAAGGACTGTTGAGAGGAAGTTTTAATTGAGTCCAGTCTGATCAGATATGCTTTAGGGCTATTGAGGTGATATGTTCATACAGAGTCAGATGGCTGTACTGATAGCAACAGAAAATAAATATTCCTGCTTCTTGAGGGTAGATTGTTAATGTGAATAGCAGCATACGATCCAAGTACTGAAGCCAGAGGCTTCCTTCTAGTATTAAAGTGCAGATTATAGTTGCTAGATAGAGGTGGAAAGCTGACCTTCATTAAATTTTGACGTTATCACAGTTTGCTTGTATATATATTAAATAAAAATCATGTAAACAATACATGTACCAGATACTTGTCAAATTAGTCAAAACATTCATAAGCAGGCTGGAGATGTATCCTTTGAAATCTGCACACATATTACTTAAATATAGAAACAATATACTATATATACAGGGTGCAAACCTCTGATATCCTATCTAAGCAACATTCTCCTTCACATAAATTCTGCTAGTTACAAAAATCTCCACAATTTGGAGACAGTCATTACTTTTGATTCTTATTGCCACACTACGGCTGCATAGGGCTGATTTTACAAATGTGTGGTCCCAGTGTGAAGTCTGTCCCACTGGGATGGCATATTTGTAAATTGGGGGTGTGCTTTCCATGGTTTTTTATCCTTTAATGTTGCCACAATTTTGCTAATAGTTTATTAATTTAACAAAAAAGGCATTGTTCCCATTTAAAAAGAAATGTTGACCCCAAATTCATTATTAATGTATCAGCTGTGAAAACAGCACCTAACGTTTGTGTGTTATCTTGGAAAGCTGCACAAAATATTAAAAACTTTCTACAAAGACGTGGCAGCACCAAGCTCACACATCAGCACGATTTGCTTTGCTATGAACCTGGTGTACACTATGGGCAGTACCGAGATGGTTACTGGCAATTCAATGTCACCAACGTTATTCATGAAAGATTGTATTTATGTATTTGTATATGCAGGCAGAATTCATTCTACAAATGAAATATATGTTTATAATCTTCAAACAGACACTAAAGAGTGAAATTACAATTTTTGATATAATGCTTTATTTGCATGCTGTCAGCAGGATGCAGGTGCCATACGGGCACTCTGAGGCAGCTCATCAGTTGGGGCAGGTGGAAAATCGTAGATCTGGCTGACAGTTGGAACCTTTGGGCTGGATTTTGCCAATGGGGAGCTTTTGGAGGCCGGACTCCCACTTGTCGGGTTTCAGTCCCGCCTCCATCAACTTCTGGCCAACCCACACTATTTTCCCTTGATTGACCTTGTTAAGCCCACCCAGCAGGCTTAGCAGGCCAATTAAGGGAAAGCCGGTTACAGAGAACGTCAACGTATGACGTTTCATCTGTCAAAAATATTTGACAGATGAATTGTCATCGTTTGACAGCTCTGTGAAGCTGTCAAACACTGGCATTCTCTGTAGTTTGATGAGTTCTTGAATTCAAGACCTCATCAAACCTCTTTCTTTTGTAGAAATTAGATGGCTGTTGCATTGGAGAATGCAATGGCCATCTGTCATCTCTACCGCGGAGGTGCGAGACTCTCCACATACCCACCGATTGAAGCCTGCAGGAAGAAACAAAGGTGAGTACACTTTTTCTAACACTTTGCACTTACCTCAGATACTTACCTCTCCATACTTGCACCCATCACTCACCTCCACAGCACACTTTTGGACCCCTCCGACCCCCGCAGACCCAATACTCGCCTTGGTGACCATGGCAGGTTTCGGAGCCTTCGGGAAGCCCGCACTTGTGTGGGCAAAATGGGGATAATCCTATTTTCTGCCTGTTAACTACCTGGCGCGGGACAGCTATCTGCCTCCTGGCAAGATGGCATGGGGGCGGGTTGGGGGCGGGTTGGGCACCCGCCCCCAAATTCTGCCATTTTCCCGGCAGTCCCACCTCCAAACCCGCCTCCCCCGGGCTGGCAAAATCCAGCCCTTTGGTTCCTGGAAGATGGTCCTTGCACAAGCTGGCAGTGGGCCGGAGTTTTTTTTGTGGGTCCAGGGGAAGCACACCTGTTTCTCCTAGCTCCACAAAAATAATCATTGAAAATATCTCCAGCCAATTTTGGAGCATCCTCCAGCAGTCCCTTTAAGGACCAATAGTTAGGCCACCCAAAGTCAGTACAAGTGGATGGAGCATTGGTGACCAGTGGTGGATTATAGTGCCCACCATTTCAAGTAAACGTGAGTAAATTAGGGTCCTATTCATGTCAGTTAGTTTATCTGAAGTGAGCAGGACTACACTAATGGAAAAGAGCCACAAATGTCCGTACCTTTTAAGTTCAGGAGGCATAATTCATCAGCAACAAAAATAACTTGCATTTATATAGCGCCTTTAAAAGTAATAAAACATCCTAAGGCGCTTCACAGAAACGTTATCAAACAAAATTTGACACCAAGCCATGTAAGGAGATATTAGGACCAGAGACCAAAAGCTTGGTCAAAGAGGTATGTTTTAAAGAGCATCTTAATGGATGAGAGAGAGGTGGAGAGATTTAAGGAGGGAATTCTAGGGAGCTGAAGGCACAGCCGCCAATGGAAGGGTAAAAGAAATCAAGGAAGCACAAGTGGCCAGAATTGGAAGAACGCAGAGTTTTCAGAAGGTTGCAGGGCTGGAGGAGGTTACAGAGAAAGGGAGGAGCAAGGCCATGGAGGAATTTGAACTAGGATGAGGATTTTAAATTTGAGGTGTTGCTGGACCAGGAACCAATCAGTGAGCACAGAGGTGATGGATGAACGGGACTTGGTGCGAGTCAGGATACGGGCAGCAGAGCTTTGGATGAGCTGAAGTTTATGGATGGTGGAAAATGGGAGGCTGGCTCGGAAGAGCATTGGAATTGTCGGGTCTGAAGGTAACAAAAGTATGGATGAGGGTTTCAGCAGGAGATGGACAGAGGCAGGGGCGGAGATAGACGATATTATGGACGTGGAAGTAGGCAGTCTTGGTGATGGAGAGGATATGGAGTCGGAAGCTTAGCTCAGGATCAAATACGACACCAAGGTTGTGAACAGTCTGGTTTCGCCTCAGACAGAGGCCAGGAAGTGGGATAGAATCAGTGGCTCGGGAGCAGAGTTTGTGGCAGAGACCAAAGACAATGGCTTCGGTCTTCCCAGTATTTAATTGGAGGAAATTTCTGCTCATCCAATACTGGATGTCAGATAATCAGTGTGACAAATCAGAGGCAGTAGAGGGGTCAAGCGAGGTGGTGGTGAGGGAGAGTTGGGTGTCGATTTAAGAGCTGAAGTGATGGCACATCCGGGCCGCTGATGCTACTGCTGCGATTACCAGCCACTCTCCCAGACACTATCAAGCATCCAATTAGTTGAGATGGCATCAGATTATAGAATCCTGGTGAAAAATTTTGGAGGGGTGAATTCAGTTATTTTATATTAATTTTGTTTTCATTGAATGCCACATTTTGTTTTTGAAAGTGGACTGTATAACCAGATATACACACCAACAGGAAATTATTTATTAAAAGCTGCTGCCAGGTGTCATCTCTGCCAAGTGTTTATACATGAAATACGTAAAGCCAAGATTTCAAAAGATTTAAGGTTAATGTATTAGTTAACCCAAGCATGTGCTAAATGAGGCCTTGAAAAAAAACGCAGGAAATATGTTGTAAACTTTGCAATGTACCGTGTCGCTTTATTTGGTTGAATATAATAATTTTGCAATGATGTATGCTGTACTTTACGTGAAAAGTAGGTTGAAGTAAAAACAGGTTTGTTGGAAATCACCGCATTACAGTATGTGGCTCGTACAGTTAATACCGTTTCTCTTTGTCATAAATAATTACCAAGTGTCATTTTAATAGATTATGGTCCTTTCAAATAACCAAACTCTCTGACCTCGCTGAGTGAACCTTCCCCTTCTAAATTGTGCACGTTTAAAATTAATTTTGTCCGTCCATTAGGGTTTAAAAACAAGACTTCTAAAGATAGTTCTAAAACGATCAATTAACAAATCATTCTAAAATTCTTGTGTTTTTACCTTTTGAAGTTACTGACCTATAAACATCCCTGGAACATATCCGACGTACAGTTGTAAGAATAAATGCATAGGTTGTGAGAAATGTTCAGCTCTGTTACCAGTTTGAGATCGCTGTGTTATTGGAAATAATAATTATACTAAATGTTTAAAGGGGAGTCAACACATCTTTACACCAGACAGTACAAAGAACAACCTCCCCTTGATCAAATGCACTGGGGGTGAGGGGGGATATACTTAGCTGAACTGCAGTCTGTGTGAGTCAAAGAAAAGACTGTGCTTTAATCTGACAAGAGTTAAGATACCAGTGAGGAATGTATCTCTCCATATGGCCGCACGGTCGGAATCACAGCTGCAGTTTCTCATCTCACATACATCTGTGTCTTCTTGCCAATTTCAGAATTCAGACGCAACTAAACACATCTCTCTCCTCTCGGCTCCTGTTGATTTCCCCCGGACCGGTCAGAAACATATTTAACGTCTTCTCATTTTCATTCTTATGGAATTGTCTAATATTTCAGTTTTTGAATGAGACCTGCTATCACGGCTGTAATTAACCGCTGGATCTTACTCTGCAAAACATCATGGAAGCTATTCGGTTTAAACGTACAGGAAATATATTTTTTAATTCGAAATTGGATGAAAGTGGTTTTTTTTACACTCCAAAAACCCCGAGAAACGTGGGCTGGAGAAACTTTAACCTTAAAAGTATCGTTGTGCAGCACTTCAAAACCCGGCCCTCGGCATATCTTTTATGATCGCAAACAGCAAAACGTTGAAAGAGTTTTCAAGCAGAATACAGAGATTGCTTTGCTGCGTATTCATCTTGGAAACATTCTTTTCATGCCCACACATATAAAAAAAGGTCGACCCACATCTTCGGCTGAGTGAGTAAAGGCTGTGCCCCTTGTGTGCCACTCAATCAGCAGTTCCCAAGGCTGGTTGCATGGGAAAAGCTGGATGGAAGTGGTCCAAAATCAGCATTGCATGCATTTATTGTTCTCCCTGCACTGATTAGAGAACACACAATGAAAACAGCGGCTCTATTTTCTAACGGTTCTCCCAACCTCACGCTGCCATTAGTGGCTGCAGCGCCATGCCAACTTTCTCAGTGACTCCCAGGCCATATCTGAGCGATATTATGACTCGTTAATTGATGCTTAAGGTCACCGAGAGACACGCAAGTGCATCCTATATCAGGAAATGTAGAATGTCTCAGGAGTGAAATATTTGGCTTTCAGGACAAGTCTGGCTGTGACTCGGAAATCATGGGAAGTTAGTTTAGAGCAGACAGTCTCCAGGCGCCACACTGCCCAGTGTCATATATAATGTAAGGGAATAATAGAGGCTTTCCTGCCATTCACAATAATATATAGCACTTTCATAAATCCCCTGTCAGAGGCTTAAAATTGGGATTTAAAGCTGAAGTATTTATGCTTCACTTCCCAGTCTCCTTAAAGCGGAACTATCCTATTTTTCTAAAGATTTGTCCATTTCATCAATATCAAATCAATCAGTCGAGCAGTGATCTCTTCGGCACGTGAGTTGGTTTAGAAGTGGGACCGACTGTCATCCAGTAAGTTGATCAGTGAAATGAAGTCTAAATAACTTTTGAGCATAAAATCAGCGTGAAACAAATACACCATTCTAATACTGTACCAATGTCTTTGTTTTAACCGATCGTGCTACAAGTGCGCACAAGTGAAAATAAAACCTCGGATGAACTGTTCAAGTGATTTTTGTTTTACAAACTTCTTATATAATACCCGGACTTATCAGGTCTGTTTCTGGAGGTGCGGTTACCATGTATTGTAAATGTGTGTGTGTGTATGTGTGTCTGTATATGTGTGTGTGTATGTGTGTCTGTATATGTGTGTGTGTATGTGTGTGTGTGTATGTGTAGGTGTCTGTCAGTATATGTGTGTGTGTCTGTGTGTGTATGTGTCTGTATGTGTGTCTGTCTGTATGTGTGTGTGTGTATGTGTCTGTATGTGTGTGTGTGTCTGTCTGTATGTGTCTCTGTATATGTGTGTGTCTATGTGTGTCTGTGTGTGTCTGTGTGTGTGTGTGTATGTGTCTGTATATGTGTGTGTGACTGTATATTTGTGTCTGTGTGTGTGTCTGTGTGTGTGTGTACAGATATATAGATATATTCAGTAATATGATGTTCCTGCTGTTCAGCCAATAGCAGCTGATTGCAATTTTTTGACCATGAATATGTTGCATTACTAGCCAGCATGGAATGGTGGTCCATTGGTCCGAATTTCATTTGTACCAAACAAAACTGATTTGCAGGTGAAAATATATTGTGAAAATATATTTTAAAAATACTTATCATCTTAAACATCTCAAAGTGCTTCAGAAAATGTCTCACTTTCAAAATGCAGTGACTGATCTTCTGAAGGCAAATGCCCAGCTAGTCTGCTCTAGCAGATGCCACAAGGTGCAATGAGATGGATTTGAAGTTAATCTTTTTGGTGGTATATGTTGAGGGAAGAATGTTGACCAGGCCAGAGGAACTCCCTGGTCTTCTTCAAATCGTACAATGGCTATCATCTTGTAGGTTGTGATCCCCCACCCCACTCATGGAGGGGGGCACTGCAGGTCCACTCCCCAATACCTCCGCCTCAGCGATCTGCTCCTCAGTGTTGTTCTCCTTCCTGATATGCTCAGGGAGTGGACTCTGTTGTATGTTCTGCATGGGAATTTGTGATCTTGCAATAGTTTTTGCCAACACACAGCAGGGAATGTGCTCCCGCTCTGAAGTGATAGTTTCAGGTATCTGGGACTGGCAGTGAGCATGGAGAGGAGAGGGAAAGAGGGGGAAGAGGGAAATAGGCTCGGTGTCAAATTTTGTCTGATAACGCTCCTGTAAAGTGCCTTGGGACGTTTACTGTGTTAAAGGTGATATATAGATGCAAGTTGTTGTTGCTGAAGTGACTTTCTGTTATTAGTACTGTGGTGGGGGAAAGAGTGCCTGCATAGACAGCGAAGCATTCATGGACGCATTCTAATTATGAAGAAAGGTAGGTTTTGTGAAATTTTCTCATTTTGCACAGGACGTTCATGAAATTAAAAAAAGGCTGAGAACTGCGAAAATAGTGCATGGGGCCTTTAATAGCCACCAGAGCAGGCAAATGGGACCTTGATTTAAAATCTCATCTGAAGGATAGCAGCTCCAGTAATGGAGCACTCCCTCTGTACTGCTCTGAAGTGTCATCTTAGATTATCAACTCAACTAGTATATAGGGCTCAAATCCACAACCTTGTAACCCAGAGGTGCTATCAACTGAGCCAAGCTGAGACAGAAAATATATAGAATACTAGACGCTAATGGAGGGAGGTCCAAGACTTTAATGTAATGGAAGGGTTCAGATGATGTCATAAACCATAAGCGCAAGGCTTGATTATTTTATATACATCCTCTGAACTGACAGATTGAATTACACTCTTGAACTCCGTCAACAACATATGTTATTCTTGGCTGCACTGTAAATATGAATAGTGAATAATAATAAGAAAGTGAGGTAGTTATTTGTTAAATATCCTTGTGGATACTGGCTGCAGAGCCTCCTGTTTTCTCCAACCGAGTTCAGGAAGCTCTTAAGCAATTCAAAATATGGTAGTTTTTGTTAAATGTTTTGTGTTTTTCTTATGCTTTGAATTTCTCTCTAGAATATTCAGTATCAAGCACAAAGCGAGCTTTCCATTCATTTTCTGTCGTCATGCACCAGCTTTTATAGAAGTGATTTTGAAATAGTAATTACTGGTTTCAGGATCATTGGAATTGGCATCTCCGGTATCAAATGCATAATGACAGTTAGAAGTAATGTCAACATGACACTGATTAAAAAGTCTCATGGGCCAGTTACATTGCATATTTTGCCTTGATTCAACATGATTTTCACATCATATATGTTGTAGAATCTGTATTATAGTTGCAGTTTAAGGCAATTGATCAGAGTGCAAATCGGTTTATTACAAGCTGTCTGAGACCACCGTGACTGACTAGTCTCACACTACTTTGGCTATGCAGTCTAACTAAAGTTTAACAAGCTCTCAGCACAGGACAGTCAGATCCTTATTAACACTAAAATCTTTATCTTTCACTCACAACCAGGCTCCAGTGAGCAGAGGTTTGTACATGCCTTTAAATATATATGAACAAAGTTCCATTTTGCCAGAGCACAGACATGCATGAAAATCCATCTCCTTTTTAAGAGTCTCCAAACCGAGCTACTGGGGAATGCACATAAATAGAGTTTTTATTTGCCTAATATAGAGTGTGCACTTTCTCCCCAGAGAGACACACCCCACCCACGTAGGTCCAGAGAGCTCAGGCACAAATTGGCAAAGCCAAGGCTTAGTGACCCAGAAGTGTGCACAAAGGTGCTGCTGGAGTTTAACCAGCTAAAACTGTGCTACCTACCAGCAAAGAGCACTGGTAAGCTTCCCGTTGCTTGTCTAGCCGAAACATCCTATCTGGGCATTATGTTGTGGGGTTTTGCAGATCCAAGTAATACGAATTCCAGCCCCAGTGACAGATCTACCTCTTCAGGTTCCATTAGTGAGCCAAGTTGGCTCATCAATCATCACTAGTGCTCTGGAATACTGCGGCCTGGTTCAGGTATTAGATTACCAAGTCTGCCACATAGGGTTGACTTCGTTCCAAATTTCCATCACCAAGCATAACATTTTGGAACCACCTCACCCTCAACCCTGTTGGATACTAAGGGAACCAAGGGATATGGGGATAGTGCGGAAAGGTAGAGTTGAGATAGAAGATCAGCCATGATCTTATTGAATGGTGGAGCAGGCTCGAAGAGCCAAATGGCATACTCCAGCTCCTATTTCTTATCTTCTTAGGTTCAAAAAGACTCCACTTACCACTATGTATAGAGGATAATTACTAGTTGGTCATTAAACAACTGACAAACGTGGATTTTGCCTTGCTTGGCAGAGAGCAGGTACCAGAAGCGCTTACAAGTGGCAGGGTAAGCAGTACAATTCACTATACAATATGTGAATGCATTCCCCATCATCCTCCTGACAATAACATGGACACACACCATTCCCTATCACACTGCTTGTCCGACATCCAGTACTGGATGAGTAGAAATTTCCTCCAACTAAATATTGGGAAGACCAAAGCCATTGCCTTTAGTCCCCTGCCACCAACTCTATCCCTCTCCCTGGCAACTGTCTGAGGCTGAAACAGACTGTTCGCAACCTTGGTGTCATACTTGTATCTGTGATGAGCTTCTGACCAATATCCGTGCCATTACTAAGACCGCCTATTTCCACCTCCGTAACATCACCCGACTCCGCCCCTGCCTCAGCTCAACTGCTCCTGAAACCCTCATCCATGCCTTTGTTACCACTAGACTTGACTATTCCAATGCACTCCTGGCAGGCCTCCCATTTTCTACCCTATGTAAAATTGAGGTCATCCAAAACTCTGCTGCCCGTGTCCTAACCCGCACCAAGTCCTGTTTACCCATCACCCCTGTGCTCGCTGACCTACATTGGCTCCCGGTTAAGCAAGGCCTCAATTTTAAAATTCTCATCCTTGTTTTCAAATCCCTCCATGGCCTCGCTCCTCCCTATCTCTATAATCTCCTCCAGCCCCACAATTCTCTGCACTCAGATACAGATATCTGCACTCCTCCAATTCGGGCCTCTTGAGCATCCGCGATGGCTGTGCCTTCAGCTGCCTAGACCCTAAGCTCTGAAATTCCCTCCCTAAATCTCTCTGCCTCTCTACCTCTCTTTCTTCCTTTAAGACACTCCTTAAAACCTTCATCTGTCCTAATATGTGGCACAGTGTCAAATTTTGTTTGATAATGCTCCTGTGAAGTGCCTTGTGATGTTTCACTACTTTAAAGGTGCTATATAAATACAAGTTTTTGTTGTTAGTGTAGGCCGCAGCCATCCTTCCCCTTTTTGCTACAAATCCACTTTATAGCTTTGTCCTGGATCTCATACATGGACGATGCGAAGTCCCTCTATTGCATGCCTAGTTAGCTCTGAACTATGAAAAGAAGAGTTTGGACAGATGTTAAGGCACAAGCTGCACATGTGTTGGGACTTTGCTGTCATTTATGGACAACTGAACAGACCAAAGTCCTGGACACCATTTACTTAGCATGATCCAAAAGACTTCATCCAAGCTGAAACTGACATCCACCAAGACATTAGATATTGATATAAATCAATAATTCAGACAGATGACCCTTATAACTTCCACTCAATACTTTTGAAATCCCCTCTTGGGTCATGCAAAGCCATAATACAGGACTTGAGGGAACTCACCACCATATCCCACTGGTTAGACTATTGTTCAAGGTTAGATAACAGTAGATCCCTAGCTGAGCCACCAACAGCATAATATTATCTGTATAATGGAGCACCACAATATAATATAATGAATACCTGGGGTCGATTACAGTGCAAGTTATACAATGGGCGGCGGGGGATCAGATGACATCGTAGGTTAGCTCATAACTAACTTCTGAACCCCAAAATTAGATCAGTCATTTGATATCACACCAGATTGGATATTATTTTAATATGATAATCTGGCAATTTAGGAAGTGGTTTAATTCAATTTTGGATCCATATTTAATGGCAGCAGCAGGTATAAGTTGGCCAATGCCAACTGCCAGTACACCCCATAAAATAAACACCAAAGGATAATGGTTGTGTCAGTACAGAAAGTTTTATGGAGAAACAATTTGCAGTTGTTTACTAGGAAATTCCATGCCAAGCTTATATATCTTTTATTCCTAACTAATACTCTGTATTCAGTTAGGTTCACAATTCTTATTTTTTTATTTATATCAAGTGGTGCAGTACTACCCTTCACCCCCAAAATGCTGGCTGCCAAAAATCTGTGTTATTTCTCAAGTTTGAAGTTATAAAGTCAGTTGTAATTATAATTATTTTCCAGAAAATAAAATAAAGAACTGTAGAAGACTGGTGGTTACAAAGTCTCCCACAATAGAGAAGATAGTCCATTCTGTTCTTCCCATACACAATCCTGGCATCGCAGCTTTGGCTTCCATATGATGTTTTCCAGCTGGGATTCTTTTCTCACCTTCTGAGAGTATCGATCTTTAGTTTTATGGCACATAAGCTCACTGACCACAATCTTTATTGCTGTAATATGTTCTATTGCTGCACTCCTTCTTATTGTCACTCTGTCCTTCCAGTTAATCCTGAATTGCATGTCCACCTATCTGCCCACCTCGCCTAGCATTCTGCACCCTCCTGCCATCTCCTACAGTGTCCCTCACAATTTGCTGTGCCCACCTAATTTGCTATCATCCTAACAGATTTGGAGAAACTTACTGATTCGGAGTTTTGGAGGTAGACCGCATCTCTCAGTGGACCCATTCAGAGGGTCAGTCTTCTTCTATTTTCACATCTATGAAGGAGATAAACTATAAGATAGGACTATTGCAGTCTTTGGGATAGAAATTGGTATGCATTGTGCCCGTTTTTCAGTTGTAAAATGGGTGCAAAGTGCACCAATTAAGCAGTGGGATGGCCTACGCCCAGGCCATCCCACAGGCATTAGTCCTACTGCTAAATTTGTGGGCCCCTTTTTTTTAGGCATCCTGAGCATCCCTGTTCCAGCACAGGGATTGTTCCCATCCAATTTCCACATCTGATAAAGTTAATAAATAGATGCTCAAATTTAGATGAGGAACATTACACAGTGGATTTACCAACCTTCTATGAGATTAGTCAGGAGATCTCCAGAGATGGTCAGTATTTATCCTCGGCTACTAAGAAACAATATGTGTTTGTGGGATGATGAAAAAATCATTATGAAGGAGTTGATGAATACTGAAGTCCACTAGATTGGAAATGAACTAACGTATTATCCATTTTGAAAAAAAGTGACAAAGTAAACCCAGGCAACTATAGATACAATAGTATCACATCAATACTGGATAAAATAATGGAATCAATCCGCAAGACTAAAATTGACAATTGCTTATATGATAATAACCCAGTAAATATCATCCAATGTGGATTTGAGAGGGAGGATCCTGGCTAATCAAATTCCTTGATTTCTCCAAGGAAGTGACATCCCATGTGGACTGTTGAAACCTTGAAAATGTGGTGTACACAGACCTCCAAAAAACCTTTGACCAGGTTCTCCATGAAAAGCCACTATTTAAACTTAAAGCGGTGGGCAGTCAAGCTAAAGTGGGGAATGGATAAGAAATTGTCTGAGTGGTGTTGAGCAGTGGGTATTTATTAGAGCAATGATAGTGGGGTGTCAAGTGGGTGTTAGCTGTGGCTCAGTGGTAGCACTCTTACCTCTGAATCAGAGGGTTGTGGGTTCAAGTCCCACTCAAGACTTGAGCACAAAATCTAGGCTGACCACTACAGTGCAGTACTGAGGGAGTGCTGCACTGTTGGAAGTGCCATCCTTCGCACCCTATCAGGTGGATATAAAAGACCCCATGGCACTATTCACTAGAAGAGGAGTTCACCCCAGCAATGTTCCCTCAAATTTTGTTTTGCCCTGCATGGCCCATTTAAGGGGCTGTGCGGGCCATTCAAAATACTGCACATGCACGTTTTTTGTATTGAAAAGCAAGTAAGCCGGCTGCGTGGGGTCCCTGGAGCGCTGCGCAACCGTGCAGCTTACAGAGAACATTACTCCCCCAGTGTCCTGGCCAATTGTTATCCTTTAACTAACATCACTAAAACAGATGATCTGGTCATTATCACATTGCTGTTTGTGGGACCTGCCGCATTTCCTACACTACAGCAGTGACTACACTTCAAAAATACTTTATTGCTTGTAAGTGAGGTCATGAAAAGCGCAAAATGAATGCAAGTCTTTCTTTCCCAATGATAGGTGTTTGGACCCCTATTTATATTAATTTATATCCACTGGAGTGGAGCTAATTTACAGAACAAACGGGAAACTGTTCAACCTCCGTTGCCTCCAGTCCAGATCCAAGGTCGTCCCATCCTCTGTCGTCGAATTACAGTATGCAGACGACGCTTGCGTCTGCGCTCACTCGGAGGTCGAACTCCAAACCATCGTCAACACCTTCACCGAAGCGTACGAGAGCATAGGCCTTACACTAAACATCCGTAAGACAAAGGTCCTCTACCAACCTGCCCCCGCCACACAGTACTGCTCCCCGATTATCAAAATCCACGACAAGGCCTTGGACAACGTGGACCACTTTCCATACCTCGGGAGCCTACTGTCAACAAGGGCAGACGTCGATGACGAAGTCCAACACCGCCTTCAGTGTGCCAGTGCAGCCTTCGGTCGCCTGAGGAAGAGAGTGTTTGAAGACCAGGACCTCAAACCCGGCACTAAGCTCATGGTCTACAGAGCAGCAGTGATACCCGCCCTGCTGTATGCCTCAGAGACATGGACCATGTACAGCAGGCACCTCAAAGCACTGGAGAGGTACCACCAACGCTGCCTCCGCAAGATCCTGCAAATCCATTGGCAGGATAGGCGCACCAACGTCAGTGTTCTCGCTCAGGCCAACATCCCCAGCATCGAAGCTTTGACCACGCTCGATCAGCTCCGATGGACGGGTCACATTGTCCGCATGCCCGATACGAGACTCCCAAAACAAGCGCTCTACTCGGAGCTCCGGCACGGCAAGAGAGCCCCAGGTGGGCAGAGGAAACGCTTCAAGGACACGCTCAAAGCCTCCTTGAAAAAGTGGAACATCCCCCACCGACACCTGGGAATCCCTGGCCCAAGACCGCACAAAGTGGAGGAGAAGCATCCGGGAATGCGCCAAGCACCTTGAGTCTCTTCGCCGGGAGCAAGCGGAAGCCAAGCGCAGGCAGCGCAAGGAGCGCACGTCAGCCCAAGCACCCCACCCACCTGCCCCTTCAACCACCGTCTACCCCACCTGTGACAGAGACTGTAGGTCCTGCATTGGACTCATCAGTCACCTGAGAACTCATTTTTAATGTGGAAGCAAGTCATCCTCGGTTCCGAGGGACTGCCTAAGAAGAAGAATATTAATGACTTGAGTCTGGAAACTTAGTGAAAACTGATCTAATTTGCAAATGATACCAAACTGAATTTAATCTGAGGAGGCAGCCAAGGACCTACAAAATGAGTTAGATAAAATATGTAGATAGGTGTAACAGTAGAATATTATATTTATATTAATATTATATTTAATAAATGTGAATTATTGCACATAGGAAGAATGGTGCCAAAATATCAAGGGCAAAACTGAAAGTGATTTCAGAATTTTAGTAGACCTGGCCCTTCACATGTCCAATTACTGTGGAACAGCATTTACCAAATAAAATATAATGCTAAACTATATAGGGAAAACAGCAGAGTATAAGTTGTAGGAAGTCGTGCTTAAACTGTAGCATGCTCTGGTCAAACCACACCTTGAGGCTAATAATGCTGCGTGAGCACTGCACCATTGGCGCCAGCGCTGTGGAGGTGCTATTTGTGCCTGCACACAATCAGCCCCAGGACATCGCTGCAGGAGTTCCTCAGGGCCGTGTCCTAGGCCCAACCATTTTCAGCTGCTTCATCAATAACCTTCCCTCCATCATATGGTCAGAAATGGGGATGTTCACTGATGATTGCACAGTGTTCAGTTCCATTTGCAACTCCTCAGATAATGAAACAGTCCATGCCCACATCCAGCAAGACCTGGATGACATTCGGGCTTGGACTGATAAGTGGCAAGTAACATTTGCGCCACACAAGTACCAGGCAATGACTATCTCCAACAAGCGAGAGTCTAACCACTGCCCCTCGACAATCAACGGCATTATCATCGTCGAATCCCCCACCATCAACATCCTGGGGGTCACCATTGACCAGAAACTTAACTGGACCAGCCACTGTGGCTATAAGAACAGGTCGGAGGCTGGGTATTCTGCAGTGAGTAACTCACCTCCTGACTCCCCAAAGCCTTTCCACCATCTACAAAGCACAAGTTAGAAGTGTAATGGAATCCTTTGCACTTGTCTGGATGAGTGCAGCTCCAACAATACTCAAGAAGCTCAACACCATCCAGGACAAAGCAGCCCACTTGATTGGATCCCCATCCACTACCTTAAACATTCACTCCCTCCACCACCGGTGAACCATGTACAAGATGCACTGCAGCAACTCGCCATGGCTTCTTCGACAGCACTTCCCAAACCCGCGACCTCTACCACCTAGAAGGACAAGGCAGCAGACGCATGGGAACACCATCAATGTTCCCCTGAAAGCTGCGTGGCTGCTCCAGGGATCCCGCACAGCCGGTTTGCCGGCTTTTCGATACAAAAACCACGCATGCATCGTATTTTGAATGGCCCGCGCAGCTCCTTCAAGTCAGTAAAGATCTACTGGATGACTGTTGTGCAGCAGGAATTTAACTGGCATGGGGGAGGACATCGGGCAATGTGCAAGGTAGTAAGGGGCACAGAGGGCATCAAGGCACTGGTTAAGGGTACATTGGTGTCAGGGCTGCCAGGTGAATGGTGGCCAGGTGTGCCCTAATTTATTAGGCCTCACCTTCATGATGGCTTCCCCTTCAGTGCCTGTTTGGACTGGGTACCATGTGGTGGAGGCACTGTTCAGGCACTCCAGTTGCATTATGGGGCAGCCACCAAATTAGTATAATACTTGGGTGCCTAATGTGTGCAGTGCACAACTTGTGCACTGACTCCCAGCTCTCTTTGCTCATCCGCTGCCTTGGGGCACTCTGAGCGGTTGGGGAGTATTGTAGGCCTCAGGCCTCCATGCCTGCCATCATATATCAGTCACCTTGAGTGCTATGTACAGTTCTGATTACCAAAGTACAAAGGAAACATTCAAGTCGTGGAGATGGTTCACCGAAGAGCCATAAACACGATTCTGAGTGTCAGAAGAATTAGTTAGAAGGAAAGGCTTGAGAGACTTGGGCTGTTTGCCCTGGGGAGGAGGTGACTAAGAGGGGATCTCATAGAGATATGTAAAATAGTAAACAATATAGAAAGGATAAACCCATAACATTATTTCAAATTAAACGGTTATGGTCTGTCAAGGTCACACAAGTACAAACTAGTGAAAGGCAAATTTCAGACTTATATCAGAAGTTCTTCTTCACACAGGGTGATCAACATGTGGAAGCATGGGTAGGCCGTTTGAAGCAAACTCCCTGGAAACATTTAGGAAACAGCTGGATGCTCTGATGAGTGACCGCATGTTCTTTCTGGATGGCTGAACTGGAATGAGCCAAGCAGGCTTCCTCATCTGTATCTATCGTGTCACCTTATGATCACTACTGCTCCCACACTTGTACAATCATCCCACTTTATTATGCAGACTACTTCAATCTCATGTGTCCAAAACAAATAAATATGGCAGGGTGGAGTTTTCACTAGGTTGCGCTTGTTTTTCCAGCGCAAGTCGCCCAAAATTGGCCAAACCAGCGCAAAAGGTCGAGGAATTTCAAGAGCAAGTTACATCCAGTGCAAATCAAGTTTCCGTGATCTTTTGCGCTGGTTTAAAAAACATCGTGCTGGAAGCTGGCCCTGCCCACAAAACTGGCCACGCCCTCAGATCGAATTAATCACCATGGCAAGTTTCTGCTAATTGCGCCCGTTTGCGGGCCTTTGAGGAGGCTTTTAAAATTAGGAACATAGGAACAGGAGTAGGCCATTTATCCCTTTGAGCCTGTTCTGCCATTCAATGAGATCATGGCTGATCTGCGACCTAACTCCATATACCCACTTCTGGCCCATATCCCTGAATACCTTTGGTTAACAAAAATCTATCAAACTTAGATTTAAAATTAACAATTGATCTAGCATCAATTGCCGTTTGCGGAAGAGAGTTCCAAACTTCTACCACCCTTTGTGTGTAGAAGTGTTTCCTAATTACACTCCTGAAAGGTCTGGCTCTAATTTTTAGACTATGCCCCCTAGACCTAGACTCCCCAACCAGCGGAAATAGTTTCTCTCTGCCTATCCTATCAGTTCCCATTAATATCTTGAAAACTTCAATCAAATCACCCCTTAACCTTCTAAATTCTAGGGAATAAAACCCTAATTTGTGTAATCTTTCTTCGTAACTTAACCCTTGAAGTCCGGGTATCATTTTGGGAAGCCTACGCTGCACTCCCTCCAAGGCCAATATATCCTTCCTAAGGTGTGGTGCCCAGAACTGCTCTCAGTAGTCCAGGTTTGGTCTAACCAGGGCTTTGTACTCCAGGATGCTTCCTGTGTCCTGGACAACCATGTGTGCAGGAAGTGTCGTCAGCTGGAGGAGCTCAAGCTCCAGGTTTTGGAGCTTGAGCAGCAGCTGGTATCACTGCGGTGCATCCGTGAGGCTGAGAGCTACATGGATAGTACATTTCAGGAGGTGGTCACCCCGCAGTGTAAGGGTGTGCAGGCAGATAGGAAATTGATGACTGCCAGGCAGACAAGGAGGACCAGGCAGGTAGTGCAGGAGTCCCCTGAGTGCATCTCGCTCTCCAACTGGTATTAAATACTGGTGAGGGCGATGGTTCCACTGGGGAGTACGGCCAGAGCCAAGTCTATGGCACCGCGCGTGGCTCAGCTGTACGGGGGGAAGGAGGATGATTGGGAAATCAATAGTGATAGGAGATTCGATAGTTAGGGGAACAGACAGGCGTTTCTGCGGCTGCAGACGTGATTCCAGGATGGTATGTTGCCTCCCTGGTGCCAGGGTCAAGGCTGTCACTGAGTGACTGCAGAACATTCTGAGGGGGGAGGGTCAACAGCCAGAGGCCGTGGTCCATATCGGTATCAACGACATAGGTAGAAAGAGGGATGAGGTCCTGCAGGCAGATTTTAGGGAGCTAGGAAAGAGATTAAAAAGCAGGACCTCAAAGATAGTAACCTCCAGATTACTCCTGGTGCCACGAGCTAGTGAGTATAGAAATAGGAGGATAGAGAAGATGGAGAGATGGTGCAGGAGGGAGGGCTTCTGATTCCTGGGACATTGGGACCGGTTCTGAGGGAGGTGGGACCTGTACAGGCCGGACGGGTTGCACCTCAGCAGGGCCAGAACCAATATCCTTGCGGGGGGGGGGGTTGCTAGTCCTGTTGGGGAGGGTTTAAACTAATTTGGCTGGAGGATGGGCACCAGGATGTAGCATTAGAAAGGAGAAACAAAGTGCACGAAGGATGGGGAGAGACAGATAGCACTAGAGTAAGAAATAGTACGGTATTAGGTGGGGTCAGACTGAGAGAGAATACAAGAAGGTCTAAGATAGGTTTACAGTGCATGTGTGTAAATGCACAAAGCGTGGTAAATAAGGTTGGTGAGCTGCAGGCGCAAATAGCCACATGGGAATATGATGTTGTGGCGATAACGGAGACCTGGCTCAAAAAAGGGCAGGATTGGGTATTAAATATTCCAGGATATAAGGTGTTCAGGAAAGATAGGGAAGGAAAGAAAGGAGGTGGGGTGGCAATATTGGTTAAGGAGAATGTTACAGTGCTGGAGAGAGAGGATGTCCTGGAGGGGTCAAGGACAGAATCTATTTGGTTAGAGTTAAGAAATAATAGAGGTGCCATTACACTACTAGGTGTATTCTATAGGCCACCAACTAGTGGGAAAGATATAGAGGAGCAAATTTGCAGGGAAATTACAGAGAGGTGCAAGAATTATAGAGTAGTAATAATGGGGGACTTCAATTATCCTGATATAGACTGGGACAGTAATAGTGTAAAAGGCAGAGAGGAGGAAGAATTTCTGAAGTGTGTTCAGGAAAACTTTCTTGATCAGTACGTTTCCGGCCCAATGAGGAAGGATGCATTGCTGGACCTGGTTCTGGCGAATGAGGTGTGTCAAGTGGAGCAAGTGTCAATAGGGGAACATTTAGGGAACAGTGATCATAGTATCATAAGGTTTAGATTAGCTATGGAAAAGGACAGGGAGCAATCTAGAGTAAAAATACTTAATTGGAGGAAGGCAAATTTCAGTGGGTTGTGAATGGATATGGCCCGGGTAAATTGGAATCAAAGATTGGCAGGCAAAACTGTAATCGAACAATGGGCTGCCTTTAAAGAGGAGATGGTTCGGGTATAGTCGAGGTAGATTCCCAAGAGGGGGAAAGGTAGGGCAACTAAAGCCAGAGATACTTGGATGATGAAAGAGAGTAAGATGAAGCAGAAAAAGAGCGCGTATGACAGATGTCAGGTTGAGAATACAAATGAGAATCAGGCTGAATATAGAAAGTTCAGAGGGGAACGCAGAAAAATGCAAAGTGATACATTTTGGTAGAAAGAATGAGGAGAGGAAATATAAACTAAAGGGTACAATCCTAAAGGGGGTGCATGAACAGAGAGACCTAGGGGTATATGTGTACAAATCGTTGAAGGTGGCAGGGCAGGTTGAGAAAGCAGTTAAAAAAGCTTACGGGATCCTGGGCTTCATGAATAGAGGTATAGGGCTGGATTTTGATACTGGGGACGGGATGGAGGTGGGACTCCCACTTTTTGGGTTGCAGTCCTGCCTCCATCGACTTGTGGCCAACCCACTGTATTTTCACTTGATTGACCTTGTTGAGCCCGCCCAGCGAGCTCAGCAGGCCAATCAAGGGCCACCCAGCAACAGGTGACGTCACAGATTGACATTTCATCTGTCAAGAGCTTTTGACAGATGAAATATCAGCGTTTGACAGCTCCT
Source organism: Squalus acanthias (assembly GCA_030390025.1). Taxonomy (NCBI): domain Eukaryota; kingdom Metazoa; phylum Chordata; class Chondrichthyes; order Squaliformes; family Squalidae; genus Squalus; species Squalus acanthias. The sequence goes on from CM059433.1 coordinate 77,557,114, forward strand.
TGAAGCTGTCAAACACTGACAATCTGTCTTCTAACTTGAGTCCTTCCTCTCAGGCTGAGTTAGAAATCAATCCAGCACCGAAAACAGAGGCTGCAACTTTTGACAGCTCAACGGCCATTCTGTTTTCTGTGCCGGTGAGATTTCTGACTCCCGAGACCTGAAGGGCTGACACCTGCAGGAGGAAGTTAAGGTAAGTAAAACTTTTTCCCACACTTTACACTTACCTTACACACTTACCTCTGCACACATGCACCCATCACTCACCTGCCCACCGGACATATCGACCCCTCCAACCCCTGCAGACCCACGGTCCGCCTCCCTGAAACGGCGTGGTTTCCACCTGTCGGGAAGCCCACATTTCAGCCATTAAAATAGGGATTAGGCAAAAAACTGCCTGTTAACTACCTGTTAACAGGCAGTTAATTGTCACTAATCCCCTTCCCGCCTCGGGGAGGCGGGTCCCAGCACAGGTCGGGTACCCGCCTCCTGGGAAACTGGCATGGAGGCGGGTTGGGGGCGGGATGGGGTCGGGACCCCCGAATCTGCAACTTTTACCCCCCACACGCCTCCAAACCCGCCTCCACGGGTCAATGAAAATCCAGCCCATAGAGTACAAAAGCATGGAAATTATGATGAACCTGTATAAAACACTAGTTCGGCCTCAACTGGAGTATTGTGTCCAATTCTGGGCGGCACACTTTAGGGAGGATGTAAAGGCCTTAGACAGGGTGCAGAAAAGATTTACGAGAATGATTCCAGGGATGAGGGACTTCAGTTACGTGGATAGACTGGAGAAGCTGGGGTTGTTCTACTTTTTTACGCAGTGAGTGGTTATGATCTGGAATGCACTGCCTGAAAGGGTGGTGGAGGCAGACTCAATCGTGGCTTTCAAAAGGGAGTTGGATAAGTAAGTACCTGAAGGAAAAATATTTGCAGGGCTACGGGGAAAGGGCGGGGGAGTGGGACTAGCTGAAGTGCGCTTGCAGAGAGCCGGCACGGGCTCAATGGGCCAAAGGGCCTCCTTCTGTGCTGTAACCATTCTATGATGTTATGGGTTGGACTTTACGAACCTCGGCGGGTCCATGGCGGGGGATGTCAGTGGCGGGTCCTGACCCCACTGCTGTCTCCATCCCGGCCTCTGAAATGAATTTCCCCTGTTTGGGCTTGTTAAGCCCGCCCAGCGCTTTTCCTGGCCAATTAGAGGAAGCGGATCTGGTGACATCATTTGATGACGCGTCATCAGCCGGTTTCCTTAAAGGGACCATGGCCAACTTTCTTTTGACATTTGTGCTGTCAGTGTTCTACAGCACTGAGGTGCTGCAAACACTGACAAGCACTGCACAGAGATGTAGGGCTGCACCCAGGCTCCCCCATGACTCCCTCCATATGCTTATGGAGGGAGTCACAGCACACAAGGAGGTCCTCTTCCCTTCCCATGGGCGGAAGAGACCTCCCTAGGAGATCAACACAGCCTGGTTGCACATTGCAGAGGAGGGCACAAGCGGGGATGTGGTCAGGAGGCCCTGGGTGCAGTGGTGCAAACCTTTCAATGATCTCAGTAGATCACAAAACGTTAATACAAAGCCACACTCAACCTCATCCTGCTGTGCCTCTCATCATATCCCCATCACTCTGCCTTCCCTACCCTACTCCTGCACATCCTTACTCACACCAACTTACCTTGCACCTCCACCCATCCCTCTCTATCTACATTATCACATCCCCATCTCACTAGCCACCCCTCACGCTCATCCTCATCCTAGTGCAATCATACCAACTAACAACACACAAGGGTAGTCACTTGTGTGTTTTATGCAATGTTCATGTCAAGTTTCTTTTAACATGGTGTCAAACAGTGAAGCCTTTATTTTCAACACTTGCATCCTTGGAGAGATTTGTGTGCACCTTTGGAAGTGGCTTCTGAGGACTAAGGTGAGAGAGTTTCAAGGGCACCCATGCTGATGGAATAGATGGCAGGTGAGGTAGAGATGACAGAAGCAATCTGTCAATGGTGGGAGAGGTAATGAGGTCAGACTGGATGGAGACTTGTGCAAAAACTTGCAGCATTCTGAATCTGTAGTGGAAATGCAGTTTAGAGAAGCTAGTTATTAAGGGAACATTTCTCAATCAGCTGGTAGCTTTGACTTGACATTTGAAGCTGTCAACTCATCAGCAGATTCAATGGCCACTGACCTCCTGACTCAGCTTCACAGACGAGGTCTAGGCACAGCGGGAAACCGGTGGGCGACCTGTCAAATTCAAAAAGCTGGGAAAAAACCATTGATAAGTGGTTGTAAACAAGCCACTAATGATTTTAATTTCCTCTCCCGCTGACAGACCCGACATTTGGTAAAGGCGCGTGGCGGCGGGTTCACAGCGGGGTCCCGACTCACTGGGGAAAAAAAACACTTCCCACCCGACCTGCCACTGATCGCGCCTGCTGACCCCCTGCAAAATTCAGCCCTCTGATTCTATGATTCTATAGTGGTGGCATAACTTCTACCCCCTTGTATTCTAGTCCTCTAGATATAAAGGCCAGCATTCCATTAGCCTTTTTGATTATTTTCTGTACCTGTTCATGACATTTTAATGATCTATGTACCTGGACCCCCAAGTCTCTTTGGATCTCCACTGTTTTTAGCTTTTCACCATTTAGAAAGTACCCTGTTTTATCCTTTTTAGGTCCAAAGTGGATGACCTCACATTTGAGATCCATTTGCCACAGTTTTGCCCATTCACTTAATCTATCAATATCCCTTTGTAATTTTATGCTTTCATCTACACTGCCTACAATCCTGCCTATCTTTGTGTCATCGGCAAATTTGGATATGCAGCTTTCTATGCCATCATTAAGTCGTTAATAAATACTCTGAATAGTTGAGGCCCCAACACAGATCCCTGTGGGAGACTAGTCAGATCCTGCCAATTAGAGTACCTGCCCATTATCCTTACTCTCTGTCTCCAGCCGCTCAGCCAATTTCCTAACCAGGTCAATGATTTGCCTTCAATTCCATGGGCTTCAACCTTACTTAACAGTCTCTTATGTGGGACTTTATCAAATGCCTTCTGAAAGTCCATATAAATAACATCCATAGACATTCCCCTGACCACTACTTTAGTCACCTCTTCAAAAAATTCAATCAGGTTCGTCAGGCATGACCTACCCTTTACAAATCCATGCTGGCTCTCTCTGATCAACTGAAAATTTTCAAGGTGTTCAGTCACCCTATCCTTAATTATAGACTGTCGTAATTTCCCAACAACAGATGTTAGGCTACCTGGTCTATAATTCCCTGGTTTCCCTCTCTCGCTATTCTTAAATAGCTGAGTGACATGCCCAATTTTCCAATCTAAAGGAATGGTTCCTGAATCGAGAGAACTTTGGAAGATTATAGTTCGGGCATCTGCAATGTGCTCACCTACTTCCTTTAAAACCCTGGGATGGAAACTATCTGGTCCTGGGGATTTGTCACTCTTTAGTGCCATTATTTTCTTCATTACTACTATTTTGCTTACATTAATTTTATTGAGTCCCTGTCCCTGATACAATATTAGTTTCCTTGGGATTTCCGGCATGCTATCCTCTTCCTCTACTGTAAATACTGATGCAAAGTAATTATTCAATATGTACACCATTTCCTTATTATCATTGACAATATCACCATTATCAGTTTTCAAGGGGCCAACATTGCTCCTGACCACCCTCTTTTTCCTAATATAATTGTAAAAATTCTTTGTGTTGATTTTGATATCCCTTGCAAGTTTCTTTTCATACTCCCTTTTGGTAGATCTTATTATCTGTTTTGTGACCCTTTGCTGTTCTTTGTATTTTTCCCATTCACTAGGATCTGTGATATTTTTTGGTTTTTTTTTGGCGCAAGAACACTAATAGGCGTGTTTTAAAAGCTTTAAATATTTTAAAAAATATTTAATTTACTAAGAAACTGACTACTGTACACCAATGAAACTAATACATTGTTCTGTATAGATTTTTTAAAACTAATTTTCAGTTATTTAAAATTGGGTTACTCACAGGTGGTGGACTAAACACTTATTAAAAATGCTTATTTTTTGTGATAAACCCATTTTCAGCTGTATTAATAAAACTGCACCAGGTTACCTCTCTTAAATACATCAAGGAATATTTTTTAATGCAAGAGAAAAAAATAAACAATTACGTTCTAAAACGCTGCCCGATTGCGCTGGCTTATGGAAGATTTTACGTTCGGCGATATGCAAATTAATTTGAGCAGAAAGCTTGGGCAAAAAATTCAGTTCAGAAAATCTGCGCAATTTTGAGCGTAATTTGCGCCCAGATTGCCGATTGCGCCCAAAGCGGAAACGCTACCCCGCCGTCTTTTTAAAAAAGATTTCTCTTTATCATTTGTACGATGTGCAAAGAAAAATATGGTAACAAGGAAAACAACAAGCAGTACAATCAGAAAAAAGCAACATCCTGGAAACATGGGCAAATATTGCATAGAAGTGTCTTGGAGAACAGCTCCTTACTCAGCATTGGAAATGGTGCACTCTCTGTATTTAGATTTGGAGAGCCGGTGTCTCTGAAAATAATTTGATAATTTTAGGAAGGGACTCGTACAAAACCATCACAAACAACTGACAAAAAATAGATCCAACTACTGCAGAAGCAGCATTATCTCCTTCCCTCTCTCGGAGGATGGGGAGCCACACTTACAATAAGTAAGCAAGAGCCCTATGTATTGAAAACTTTTTTTTGGTTGAGATAAAGTGAAAACATGGATTTTCCCACTTATGGCACCTTCTCCAACATTTTTACCCAATGAGCACATACTGTTGGGGCAGGCTGATGCCACAATATCTAAGCCTGATCTTCATTTTAGGATTCTCCTGCCTAAATCATTTATTTTCCTCAAATCTATTCACAAATCTATTTACTAAGTTGATCCTGATGTGATGGGATTTACCTCAGGTGCCCCGTTTGTGGCCGTCCTGCTTCTTTTTAGTCAGCTGATCCTTGTGTTCATACACTAGCACTGGCCACTGAAGGTTTCATTAGGATTTTTGTGCCAAATTAATTTGGGCAAAGGAAGCAGATGGAGATTGTTAAATGCCTTACTTTAAATGGGATTTTTCAAATTTTAAATACATTTCCCGTAGTCCCAAACATATGCCAAAATGTCCCACCTGAGTGCCCGCTGATTTAAAGTTTTTTTTTCCTGGAAAATATGTCGCACTGATTGTGGCCCCCTGAGCTTCCCGAAGTTGTAGAGCCTGGATTGAGTGGCTGCCTGGAACTTGCCTGCTGAAGCATTTTCATTGGACAGCAGCCAGACTAATGACAAGAACAAGTAAACAGTAAAAGTTGCCTACAAAGGCCCACACCGCTCAGCCATTTTGCCATGGCACAATGCACAACACGTGATCACTATTTGTCGTCTGATATGGTGTCGGAAGCACTTATCCCTCTTTCTGATCTAATTTGTTCCTACTTTTGTTGTCGAAATGTGTTACACCCTAGAAACAGGCTCCAACCTGTGTTATTCTTTGCAATGTTACGAATTTCAAGTAATCTACATTTCAGAGCATGTTTGACTACTGCTATGCAGTGATACAGGATAAAGGAAATAAGCTAATTTGCATAGCTTGTTGATAGCATAAAGGTTTTGAGTAAAATTACTTTTATGGCATAATTCTAAAGCTGGTTTTACAAATAGTTCTTTTTATTGAAGAAGGTTTGTTTTTATGACTGTATTTAATGGAATATTTAGAAAAAGTTTCCTCTTTTGTGTTTCAGTCACCTTGACCTAAAGGTGCAGTGATCAAGCTTGGCAGTAAAATAAACACAAAAAAATCCTTCTGAAGTTTAGGTTTTGTGCTGGTTTAGGTCTCCTTTGAGGTTTGGTCGTATAAATTAATGTTTAAGGTTACTGTAAGACCTTTCAAAAAAAAAATACTTGTGATTTTGCTGCTTCCATGTGCTTCGGTTCAGTGGCAGTATTCTCATCTGAGTCTCAAAGTATTCAAATCCCACTCCAGACGCGGAGAGTTCAAATCCCACTCCAGACTCAGAGAGTTCAAGTCCCACTCCAGAGACTTGAACATATAATCTAGGCTAACACTTCAGTGCAGTACTTTGGAAGTGCTGTCTTTTCATTTGGATGGAATGTTAAACTGAGGCCCTACTTGCCCTTTTAGGTGGACATAAAAGATCCCATGGCACTATTTGAGGACAAAGCAGGGAAGTTTTCCCTGTGTCTTGGCCAAAATCTATCCCTAAACCAACATCACTAAAACAGACTACTTGGTCATTTATCTCATTGCTGTTGTGTGCTCAAATTGGCTGCCATTTCTCTACATTACAACAGTGCCTAGAGTTCAAAAATACTTCATCGACAGTGAAGCGCTTTCAGAGTATCCTGAGATTGTGGAAGGAGTTGTAGAAATGTAAGTTCTTTCTTTATTTTCTTTCTGTATCTTTCTTTCCAGGGAAACTTGAGAATGTACAGTATTACTGACTGTTTATAAATGTGTTGGCTGATGGTGTAGTTGTGTGGCTCCTGTAATTGAAAGGTGTCATATGAACTGCGGTAATGCTAGGTTTTTACTAAGGGTGGAGTTGGTTTGTGGAAACACCATGATACTTTTTTCCCCTGCTAGCAGGTGTCACATTGGACAGTGATGGATGGCAGGCTCCCACGATTGAATCATGTGATTTGTACTGATGTGCTATTGTATGTGATGTGAACTGTAATGGTATTGTGTTTCATTCCAGTTATGGGGAATAGAATACACTGTGTATAGGATATTATAACAATACTGTATGGGAACAATGAGATGTGATTTATACCTTCACTCATTGTCTCCACACATACCTCACTCACACAATTCGTGTCAGGTCATATCACTAGCAGGGATATAACTGGTTTGTTATTGCCCCTCCATTTAGTACCTCTCTTGTTCTCCTGCAATCACAACTTCATGTATTATTTATTCAAAAGTGAGTTATATGAAAGGCAATGTGCCATTTCAAATCATGAGTGAGCTAAGCATTTTGATAAGTCAGGAAAATTGATCAAATTATGTTTATTTAGTGAACATGCAATTACTGTGTTTGCTGTATGACATAAATTAGCCCACAAGCGGAGGAACTGTTTGTACACATGGCTTACATGCCACAGCCTTAAAGCTTTCTGACTTTGCTGTCAGTGAACAAAGATGAATGAGAAAGACAAAACTACCCTCTTAGCATATTACAGAAATGCCCAAATTGAAGCTCGCATCCACCAGGACCCCTAGGTACTGATAGTTTCCAGCTTCTTCATAAAGCATGAGGTAAGAAGTTGAAAACCTTCCGAAAATCAATGAAAACAATGTAAGTGAGAGTCCCCTGAGCCTTATGATGCTCTGCAATTGTGTATAAAGTCATAACCCGTTTGAAACATTCCTCATGAGAGCAAAATGCAACCTGTTCCTTTATGATTATTCGGTGGGTCTCCAGATTGTTGTACCACAACAATCTGATGAACCACCTTAAAAGCCATTGATATCAGTGAGATTCCTTGGTAGTTTTTGGGCTCACTGTGAATCTCCTTTCTTGTGGGTAGAAGCCACAACTGTGCTCTGAAGTACATATACCTCAAATAGAATCATATTCACCAGCCTTGAAAGAGGAAGTTCCGAGGCTATACCTGGCACTGTTTAAGATCACTGTCATTTCCCCCTCGCCTACAGCAGGAGTCAGCTTTGATGGTCAGCAGGTATACCGCCTCCAGCACAGCACAAAGAATTATTTTTCAGTATCTTCCCTGTTGCTTGTTGCCGATCACAATCATGGGCAGGACCCGTGTGATCACATAAGCTCTGCACATGCGCTGAAGAGAATTTTGGGCATTCTGGAGTGACCTCAGAAAAGGGGCAAGGGCCAGTGCAGGAAGCACTCATTTTTGTCAGGGAACCACTGATATGCAGACATAAGTCAGCAGATGTTGACAGCTGGTATGTATGCAGCCCAGGGATGGAGCTGGAAAGTTTTTGCTTTGAGTGACACAGTACCACAGTAGGCAGTGCATTTACCCACAGAAATCCAACATTTCTTGAAGCAAATTTTGATAGATTCACTGCTATTCATTAATGTTGATTAAACTTTCTAACTACAAGGAGAAAATAGCAGCATTGGGATAAGAAGGTTACAGAATGATATTCAGAATAAGGCCATGAATTTTCTCAAGTTCTTATTCTTTTAGTAGCTTTAGAATATCTTCAGTTTTTATAACCAAATTTGAAGTGGCCACTCCCTCGGACAGAGGTCACGCACTTCTTTTTTTGTGGATTACTGGGGGAGGGAAAGGGGTACATCTGGCCTCAGCATCCTGAGTAAGGGAGGCAAAATTCAACTAGAGTTCTTGCTCCACATCACTATCCAGCGACCCCAGCTGGCAGTGTGCGTCTCTGGATCCAGGTGAGGAAAGGATTTGGTTTAGCGAATGATTCCCCCAGGGTTGAATAGCCTGCTAACAGTCTCTGTCACACATGTACAATCGTTGTTTTGATGAGATATTGATAGGTGACCAGCTATCTTCAAACTACAATCCAGCGAGGAGTCAACACCTTCAGGAGAGGGAGGGAGGAGTGGAGAAAATTGGTGAAATAAGAAAATAAATGGCTACATTGCAGTTTTTCAGGCTGCAACTTAATTATTTTCAATGCAACTTATTGTAATATTTCACTATTTGTTTTGCTTTAAAATAATGAATAATCTACAGAAAATAGTGATTCAAATACACAAGTAATTCCAGAAGTGAAGTTAGGAAAAGAAAGATAAAGAAACAAAACATAGAAGAAAGGAAAAACAGTGACGCAAAAGAACATTTAAAAAAAGAAATAAGAATGAAAGCAAAAGGAAATATATGATTGAGAAAGTTCAAACAATCCCAGCTATGGCGAAACAATCTCTGCCTGACAGGCACTGGTTGAATTTATTGTACCTTGTTAAAAAAATGTCCCCATTCCCAAATTAATCTTTTGCTGCAAAAAGTTCAGAGAAGATGTTAACTTTACTCTGTGAATATTAGAAAATATCGATAGGTTAAAGTGAAGGGGCTATGTAGTTACGACATTGGTTTAAACCTATAGGGAGGTTCGACGAGACAGATAAAAGTGGAACCATTATTAAAATGGTAAAAGATTCAAAGCTTTTCTGATTGTATAAATGGCTAAAGAAATCACTTGACCACCAACGCCCACCAAAACCCCCCAGAAAAACTGATAATATTACAACCTAATTCAATGTTGCACAGCTTCTGATACCATACGCAAGCTAGCTGAAATGTTAATGTTGGCTTAGTTTCCTGTTCATTCAAAATACTTGTTTAAGAGAAAAGATATCTAAATGATCTTGCATTCTAAGAATTATTTACTGTAAGAGTTATTTACTAAGAGTTAGAGGTTTGCCTTTTCTGTTTTTAATTTCCTACACTGAGGTCCTGAATGCAGTTTACTCCTGGAAGGCACTTCACACAGTTGGACTGAGCTCAGATGAATGGCCTCTGACAATGTCTATTGTGAGGCCTTGGCGCTGCAACATTCCCTCCGAGCAGAATAGTCATCAATCTCATTGATGTTTCCCCTTTCTGCTTCTGACCAGGTTGGAGAAATGTCCTCCAATTCTCACATTTCTTTTTAAAGTTACTTATTTCCTAATATCTTGAAAGGTGTACTTCAAGCCAGTTGTGGCCCTTTCTATCACCGCTTTTGGTTCAAAATGATTTGAACAATATTAATTTAAAAGAACAACACTAGTGCATACCTGATACACCAAGGAACATTTCTTTAAACACTTTTGTTTCATTAAGTCTTACATTGAGATTTGTATGTCATAAAATACATTTAATGCTTTTATGGACTAGGTAGGAACAAAATCAATATTTTAAAAAGAAATGTTAGAGTTTAATAACATTTAAATACAGTCTACTACAATAAAGAAATATACTAACATGCATGGTTGGCTTGTATTCATCCTAAATTACATGGGACACACTATTGATGACAGGCAGGGGTCATTATCCGACTGAAATGTGTATCAATATTAAACAGAGTTACAATGTGAACTGTCTACAAAATAATACATTTATCCCACATCCATGTGGCATTTTTAATTAGAAGGATTGAGTATAAATGTGTTCAAGAATAAATGCCCCTTAAAGACGAATTACTTCTTTGTAGTCACCTTGGCTCAGTTGATAGCACTCTTGTCTATGAGCTAGAAAGTTGTAGATTCATCTCCGTTCTCAACCTTAAACACATAGGTGACTTGAAAAATCCACAGGCCTTTGATCCCAGTGTGTGGAATTGGCATGCTGGGAACACCCACCGCTAACCCCACTGCAGTGTCAGGGGAGGTTCTTTAATTTAAATAATCTTGGCAGGTGCCCGTAGCACTATGGGTGGGTGCATCTTGGGCATCCAACTAAACAGGAAAGTGGGAGAAGTGGTGGAGGCCAACTGCTTGTACACAAAGTGGCAGCCGCAGCCAAAACAAAAAATGTCAAAGGGCCTACCTGGCCCCTTATAAAGGAGGCATATCCAGATCCTGGCCTAATTCACAGGCCTTCCACCGCACTCCTGCCTGACTTACGGTGCAAGCGTGCTATAAAACTTGCGGATTGTTTCAAACCATAATTCATTACTAAGGGAGTTCTGCATTGCCCGTGATACCATACAACAACAACAACTTACATTTATATAGCGCATTTAATGTAGTAAAACATCCCAAGGCTCTTGAGCTTGAACAAGGCGCTCGCATCATCCTTCAGCTGAGCTGTTAAACCAAAGACCTGTCTGCCCATTCCAATGAAGAAGGTTTCACTATTCAGGGAGATATATTGTCCTGGTCAGCAGCCATCCCTCAAACAATAGATTATCCGGTCATTGATTATATTGCTGTTTATCGGACATTACTGTGTGCGGATTGTCTTTTGTGTATACCTACATACATAAGAGCAGTGACTTTAATTTATTGTATGTATGATAAGCTATTATATAAATTCAGGCTCCTTCTCAATTGTAATAATATGTTTTTTGGTTGTCTTCTGAAACAAAAAATAATTTTACAGTGGAAAAACTGGAGTCCACACATGAGACACATGTACTCCTATATCTAGGTCTCAGTGCCTATCAGAAGCATCATTCAATGGTGTGTATTTATGCTGTGGTCAGGAGGACAGTGGTGGTCCACTCACACATTTTATGGTGAGTTATGCTGCTCACTATGCTGCTTGTGTGGAGAGCTGAATAGCTGCTGTCCACCTAGTGAGAGCTCAAACCTATACTTGCCATTTGTCTTATGACCAGCTTGTGACTATCCTCCTTGGAAAAAGGAAGGCAGAATCTCTTTGAGCATGAGATGGCTCCAAGGTGACATGGCTGGTGATAGAAATTTGAAACCAAATCAACCTCCATGGCAGACCTCATAATTGGTAGCTGAGCCAGACAAGTCCACAGTACTCCAGGGCACTGATGATGATCAACCAGCCAGCCTGGTTGACTAATGGAACCTGAAAGATAGATCTGTCACTGGGGCCAAAATGCTTTCCACTTGTCTCCAGATAACCCTATAGGTCAATACCTTAATGGGTAAGATAATCCTAACTGGACAGGTAGCAGGAAGCTTACCAGTGATCTGTTCTGGTAGGCTGCACAGATTTAGCTGGTAAAACTATTGCTCTGCACATTTGGCGGTCCCTAAGCCTTGGCTTTATCAATTTGCAGCTAAGCACTCTGGACTTAGACAAGTGGGATATACTGAAATAACAACAGAAAACGCTGGAAAAACTCAGCAGGCCAGGCAGCATCCGTGGAGAGAGAAAGAGAGTTAACGTTTCAGGTCGATGACCTTTCGTCAGAAGTGGGATATACTGTTTTGTTGGTTACCTTGCTTTTGTTCAGTGCTGCAGCTGGCAGTCTAGATGAATTTGGTCATTTGATTTACACAAATTAAGTGCAGCATTGGTGTGAAGCAAACCCACTTTTACAATGTTACAGATAGTGTGAATGCACTCAAATTGAAGTTCAAACACATATTTGCACAGCTGACAAAAACTTATTTGGTAAATTACTGTCATTGGAGTCTTGTTACTAATATTGTTTGCTGTGGGTGTGCCTGTGTATTTTATTGACTATTGTATTTGTAATTCAGTTCTTGTTAATGCCACTGAAGTTACACAATGTGACTGTACATTGGCACTGATAATCTGATTAGATTTGATGCATTTGCACCTGTAGCTTTTTGGATCATAGTTTAGATAATTTTATAAGCTATAGTTTATATTATTTAATTTTTGATTTACTGATTTTATTATTTCGATTTTATTTCAAGAGAAAGGGGTCATTGAATCAAGTCATTGCAATTGCAGGAGTTGCTGAGTGCAAGACACCGAGGGAGGCAGTGAGTGGAAGATGGAGACACATTTATGGCAGACAGAAGAAATGTTTTTCAAAGGGTCACTGATGGGCTACTTGCCCAGTTTAATTTAAATAATTTAGTTCAAGTGCTGTTGATATTAGAAACAACATAATTAAACATAGTTTCAAATGTTAAGTGAACAAAGAGACACATTTACTCAAATTGTTTAATACAGCTGAATTCTCCACCCATGGTGATTTAATTTTGATGATTTATTTCTACCATTGATGTACCTCTTACTGATTCCAGTAAAAAGTGTGGGGTATGTGAACAAGTGACAGTGAGTAATGAGTTTTCTAGTCCAGTGTTATGGAAAGGCTTCTAAATGACAATTCAGCATCGTTTATGCTGTCTGTACAGTTGCACAACTTCATCAACTGGCTAGGCTGTAAAATGTATCTATTCCTAGAGGGCCTTCTAGTAACAAAAAGGTTTATTTTAATCAACTAAAAGTCTCAGACCAGCTGTCACAACTCCTGATTTGTAGAGATAAGGGAAGTCATGTCATGAAGCTGATAATATTGTGAGATAGACACAATTGGGTCCATAAAACTCCCCAAGACTTTATCCTAAACATTTGTGCCACAGTCTTTGTGTCACCAAGCTGCTTGTCACCTTCTGAAACTCATCCTGCTAATACTAATACTGCTTAATTTAAACCTGTTTTAAGCCATCTTGTCATTTTGCCAGTCTCGAATGTTTTGTGTAACTGTATTGGTTTAGAAATGTCTTGCCCAATGTCTGGAACCTTTTAATGAACTCTACTTTATTGCCTTAACTGTATGAACTTAGCAAAACTGCTATTATTATAACTCAATAAAAATAAAATGGATTAAAGAGAAAAACAATCAAGTCACTGCATTGTATGTATTCTTAAAGAGAAATGCTCACTTTGTCAACCCTCCTCTCAAACAAAAAAAGTAGGTACAAAGAATTAGCATTAGCTTTAATATCCTATTCCTTGATTTGTTTCCTCCTGTTGAGTACTCCTGGCATGCTTGGGGGAAATGGCTTGGATGAATTATTGAGCCAGACGGTGCAAAATGAAGTTAAAATGGCAAGTACAGCTGAAATATCCTAATCATTGAACAACACGCCATGAATCATTATCTCTAGATAACGCAGTGGGAAATGACCATTGTTATGTCACTTCTGGGCAGTGGGTTTGAAGCTGGCTCCGTTTGTTGGGATGAGTTAGGAGCTCCACTGCCTGAGGGCTGCAGGGTAGCGAATGTTATTCCAAAAAAGGAATGAGACGTCAATCCAGAACTTTCGACCAGCTAGTCTATGTCCAAAATGAAGACAATACTGAAGAACACATTACTGGATGATATCAATGTTCATCTAAAGGACATGGGCCCTGAAAATACACGCAAGATACCAGTGGACAAATGTTTCAGACACTTGTCTGAAATTCCTCTTTCTGCTATTTTATTTTAAATGGGTCAATACCTTCACTAAAATAGCAGAGAAGTTTCAGATAAATCCTTAAAGGTTCATCTGTTCCCGCCCCATGGTGTAATTTCAGAGACATAGGGAATTTTAAAAATAGATTCCGCAGCTGTCTCACAAATATATGAACGTACAACGGAGGCGGACAGAGGAAGACCAATTGGTCCATCAAGTCTGTCCCATTTCAGCTGTGTTGCAACTTGGCAACACATAACCCCCAAATCCCCAATGTTCCCTGCCCCACCAGCAGCCATGTAATCTCTTGGGAGATGCAAAAAAAAAATTAAAATAACCCCGAGGCCAATTCAGGAGAAAAATAAATTCTGGGAATTTCCTCACCAACCGCTGAAGGTGCTCAAAATGATTAAGAGGTAACAATGACTACTAGGTACACCATCCAACATCCCACCTATGCAGTGATACCAGCCTCCTCCAGGAACTCATCCAGCTCCTTTCTGAACGTTTGCAGCGAATCTGCACCTGCACCACAAGCCAGCAACTTATTCCAAATGTCAATGGTTCTGCAAAAACAAAAATCTCCCGACTTCTAACCTAGTTCTATGTTTACGTAGCTTGTACACATGTCCCCTTGTTCTTTTTAACTGAGTCTATAATAATAACAAAGGTTTGTTTAAACTAGATATTAATCTAGTGGCCCTCCTCTGAACCTTTTCTACCGCCTCTATATCTCCCATCATGTGAAGAGATCAGAACTGGGCACAGTATTCTAGTTGGGACCTAACCAAGGTTTTGCACAATGACAATATGGTGCTCTTTGCTTTATATTGCCTCATCCTAGCTATACATCCTAATGCTCTATTTGCTTTCACTGTGGCCTCTCTGCACTGGTCGGGGACCTTTAGAGACTCGTGAACTATAACAGCCAGGCCTCTCTCTCTCAACAGACTTTTAATTCAGAGCCCAGCATGGTATACACATTGGCCCTACTCACATGCACATGCATATACTGGAATGTTTTGAAGAGGTAAATAAACTAGTTATTTTATGAGTCTGCAGCGGGATTACAGAAAATGGATTTAACAGCATAAAATGCTGGAGGTCAACTCACTCTATTGGGAACGGTAGCATAGTGGTTATGTTACCGGATTAGTAATCCAGAGGCCTGGCCTAATAATTCCACAAATTTAAATTCAGTTATTTAAATAAATCTGGAATAAAAAAGCTAGTATCAGTAATGGTGACCATCAAACTACCGGATTGTTGTAAAAACCCATCTGGTTCACTAATGTCCTTTAGGGAAGGAAATCTGCCGTCCTTACCTGGTCTGGCCTATATGTGACTCCAGACCCACAGCAATGTGGTTGACTCTTAACTGCCCTCTGAAATGGCCTAGCAAGCCACTCAGTTGTAACAAACCTCTACAAGAAACAATAATAAGAATAAAACCGGACGGACCACCCGGCATTGACCTCGGCACTGGCTTCGGACATGACAACAGCACACCCAGCCCAGTCGACCCTGCAAAGTCCTCCTCACCAACATCTGGGGACTTGTGTCAAAATTGGGAGAGCTGTCCCACAGACGAGTCAAGCAACAGCCTGACATTGTCATACTCACAGAATCATACCTTTCAGCCAATGTCCCAAGCTCCTCCATCACCATCACCAGAGGTGGTGGCACAGTGGTATACAGTCAGGAGGGAGTGGCCCTGGGAGTCCTCAACATTGACTCCGAAGTCTCATGGCATCAGGTCAAGCATAGGAAAGGAAACCTACTGCCCCCCTCAGCTGATGAATCAGTACTCCTCCATGTTGAACACCACTTGGAAGAAGCACTGATGAGGGTAGCAAGGTCACAGATTGTACTCTGGGTGGGGGACTTCAATGTCCATCACCAAGAGTGGCTCGGTAGCACCACTACTGACTGAGCTGGCCGAGTCCTGAAGGACACAACTGCCAGACTGGGCCTGCAGCAGGTGGTGAGAGAACCAACACGAGGGAAAAAACCTACTTGAACTCGTCCTCACCAATCTACCTGTCGCAGATGCATCTGTCCATAACAGTAGTGGTAGCAGTGACCACCGCACAGTCCTTTAAGAGGAAATTAGGGGCCAATTTTCCTGTCCCGTCTCCCCCCTCCCACCCCCGCCATGACGCTGAACTTTACTAGTGCACCCAAAGTGTGCTGTGCCTGTGCAGGCCCAGCTCTGCTGAAATCTCCTGTCCCAGCCATTAACTTGGCCCACGGGCAGCCCAGCTCAGGCCTGTACTGCCTCCTGGCTGGGCCTAATGTTGGAAACAGGGCAGGAAACAGGATTAAAGCTGCAAACCTGAGAGGTGTTTAGCTGTGTTTCTGGTCACTAGTCTCAGGCTCTATAGCCGACTGTCTGGTCTAAAGACAGTACCTGATGCAAACTCTCCATCAGCTTCTGGGCTACAGGAGAAAGAGGCAGTAGGCTCGGAACACTCGCCCCTCATTATCATGACAACGATGGGCCTGCACCTATAGCAGGCACATGCCTAACTCCACCCACACCCTGCCAGAAAGCCCCTGAAATCCTGGATCAATGTAAAGGAAAGCAGTGACCCAGCAAAACAAGTCTCTGTCCCCTTTTTCTTGATCTTTGCACCTCATCCTCATCCTCTACTACCCCACCTTGCTCTGCAGGATCTGCTGAAGATGAGGACATGAGGTAAGTAGTAGTGTGCAGCAACCGGAGAGGGTGACGAGATACAGACAGCTCTGGAGATGGCCGTTCGGTCCTTTAGTTGAGGGCAAGTAGCTGAAGGAACTCTCCCGGCAGCAGGCAGCTGATGTAACTGGAAGGACAGACGTTAGAAGGACCCTGCAACATGAAAGGTTTGTGTTATAGAGGCCACATGCAAGTAGGGCTTGTGAGGGGAGTTCTAAACAGTGGCACCAGGTGGAAGCGTTAGCGATCCAGTCAGCCAAGGTGCACTGTGAATGAAGACTTGCCAACCAACTTAAGAAATTGGGGTGATCAGTGGAGGGAGTCCCATGAGTGAAGAGGGGAAGTCACACTTCTCTTACTTTAGTTGCCCTTGTCAGGTTATTGAGCTTCTTGTGGCTCTGTGGCTCTCTGGTTCTCTGTACTGGGGTCAAGAGAGGTGAAACTCAACACCACTGCCACCTCCTTCCTCACAGATCTGGTGACTGCTTTGGGTGACCTCCTTCCCTGTGAGCTCAGCAGGTGGTCTCTCCTCTGATAACCTCATCGGGGAGGGTCTGAAGCTCAGCATCTGAAGAGTTCTGTGCTGGCCCCCTTCTGCCACCCCTTGCCTGAGGTCTTCCTTGCGAGCAAGTGGAATCCTTTGGTTAGTAATCACTGCAGTTGAACAGTCTGATAAAAGCTGGCGGAGAAAACGCACAACACTTACCTGCTGTGCCACTAAGAGTCTGCTTCCATCTGCAGCAACAAGCTTCCTCTGCCTCACCACCACCAGCCCCCCCACCACCCCACAATGATTTACTCCCATGTCACATGGGAGTTGCTCTCCTGACCCACAGTTGTGCGTTAGAAACAGGCTATTTGGCCCAACTGGTCTATGCTGGTGTTTATATTCCACACAAGCCTCCTCCCACCTGACTTCATCTCACTCTATCTGCATAACCTTCTATTCCTTTCTCCCTCATGTACTTATCTAGCTTCCCCTTAAATGCATTTTTGCGATTTGCCTCAACCACTCCATGTGGTACACATTCTCATTCCTGTCTTCTTCCAGCTCCATTATAAAACAGAAATGTTCTTTCTTTGCTCAGTTGAGTGTCTTGGATGTT
The DNA here is from genome assembly GCA_030390025.1 of Squalus acanthias. Classification (NCBI taxonomy): domain Eukaryota; kingdom Metazoa; phylum Chordata; class Chondrichthyes; order Squaliformes; family Squalidae; genus Squalus; species Squalus acanthias. The sequence goes on from CM059433.1 coordinate 77,574,767, forward strand.
GGTCAGTGCTGTCCTTCAGGCTAATGGTTGGCATGGCTTCTGCCTCACGCTCTGGTGAGAATGTCCCTGACCAGAGCAACCTGAAGAGCAGCCTCCATCACACTGAAGGTACCAGTGAGCCGGTTGCCCTTCTTCCCTCTTTGACTGCCAGTGACTTCAAGGCATTACAGATCCGACACTTCCTACAGGACCCTGCCCTGTTCAGTAAAATCCAACACAAACTGATCCTATTTCGCTGCTTAATTTTTTTCCACTGTTTAATTGTTTTTTTCAGGAGAGGTTGGGAAGGAAAGTTAGGCCTAGGAATTATAGACTGACTTGGTTTATGACATTAATCCCTCAGTTGAAAACCTGCCTTCCAACTCACTTGCAGCCTTCTCTTTCTTTCCAAGTATCACATACATCAACAGTAATTATACTGTTTATGTTGACCTATAACCAGTTCAGTGGTTAGTTCCTGGAAAGAATGCAGTTCTTTCAGTGACGCATAAATTAATCACCATTCCTTTGAATAGATGTTTCAAATATTTACTTTGTGATGATTTGTAGCTTATTAAGGCCTTTTAGATTTACAGCATTTATAATAGTGTTGCATTTTGATAAATACTGTATTCCATGTAATGGACTGTTTTCTCACTGTCAAGTACAGCTATTGTGGAAGAAAGATAATTACACTGCACATAGCTCAATACCTATGTGCCGGGAAATTAATGAGGATTCTTAAAGCACACCGTTGGGAGTGAGGTGGTGCTGCAGCATGCTGAAGCTGCACTATCAGTTCAATGAAGGACACCAAGCAGAGATATGATGTTTCTCCATACTGAGGAAAGGAAAATGGGAGATCAAGTCACTCTAGCTACTATTGTGCATTTCCTAGCAGCTGACTCAAGAGCAGGATTGGAAACAGACTGGAAGTAAGCTGACATGAACCTAAAGTAGGGGAGAGTAAGAATAACGTTATGGACTTTTCAGCCAAAAAGGGTGATTTGTGCCAGTGAGTAATGACCAAATGGGAGCCAGGAAATCAGGTGGGGATCCATATCGCCAGATTCCTTTCCAACTTGTGCAGCACTTTATTTACAGGATTTATACATTATGTACCACGGCTTCATTTTAATATAATGTATGTTGAAGTGAGGCTGTGTATGATTCCTTGCTGTATCTCAACTCAATCATATGAAAAAAGAGCAATGAAGGGAAAGCCCATTCTGGGCTGTTCAGGAAGTGAGTACTTAAAGATATATTGCTGGATTTTTCATTGCTGTAACCAAAGTTCTTAAAATGGACTTTGGATTGAGAAGTCTTCTTTATCTGAGTTTTTTGGAGGAGAAAAAGATTGAAATGAGGGATGCAAGGTAGGTTCACCTGCACCACAGGTGGATTACATGCACCCACTCTTACTCATGCAGTCATGTGTAAAGACTCAGGACTCCTACCTGGGAATATCCAAGGACAACTGTCTTAAAGAAAGAAAAAGGAAGACTTGCATTTATGTGGCGCCTTTCACAACCACTTGACGTCCCAAAGCATTTTACAGCCAATTAAATACTTTTTGACGTGTAGTCACTGTTGTAATGTAGGAAACGCAGCAGCCAATTTGCACACAGCAAGCTCCAACAAATAGCAATGTGATAATGACCAGATAATCTGTTTTAGTGATGTAAATTGAGGGATAAATATTGGTCAGAGGATAACTCCCCTACTCTTCTTCGAAATAGTGCCATGGGATCTTTTACGTTCTCCTAAGAGAGTAGACGAGGCTTTGGTTTAACGTCTCATCCGAAAGACGGCACCTCCGACAGTGCAGCACTCCCTCAGCACTGCACTGGAGTGTCAGCCTAGATTTTTGTGCTCAAGTCCCTGGAGTGGGACTTGCACCCACAACCTTCTGACCCGGAGGTGAGGGTGCTGAGCCACTAGCTGACACTTTGCAGGTTCCACTTTATAAGGGATGACAGAGTTGTGCCATCATCTGGAGTATGAGTTGACCTCCAATACATGGACAGCACTACCAGTGGTAGTCAAAGTCATCAGAACCCTGGATTTTTATTGTTCAAGTGAAGACATTCACAACATCAATCAATCCACAGCACATATATGCATAAAGCAAGTCACCGATGCATTGTATACCAAAGCAAACACCATTGGTTAACAGACAGGAAACAGAGAGTAGGAATAAATGGGTCTTTTTTGGGGTGGCAGGCGGTGACTAGTGAGGTACCGCAGGGATCAGTGCTTGGGCCCCAGCTATTCACAATATATATCAATGATTTGGATGAGGGAACCAAATGTAATATTTCCAAGTTTGCTGACGACACGAAACTAGGTGGGATTGTGAGTTGTGAGGAGGATGCAAAGAGGCTTCAAGGCGATTTAGACAAGTTGAGTGAGTGGGCAAATACATGGCAGATGCAGTATAACGTGGATAAATGTGAAGTTATCCACTTCGTAGGAAAAACAGAAAGGCAGAGTATTATTTAAATGGTGATAGATTGGGAAATGTTGATGTACAAAGGGACCTGGGTGTCCTTGTACACCAGCCACTGAAAGCAAACATACAGGTGCAACAAGCAGTTAGGAAGGCAAATGGTATGTTGGCCTTCATTGCAAGAGGATTTGAGTACAGGAGCAAGGATGTCTTACTACAGTTATACAGGGCCTTGGTGAGACCACACCTGGAGTACTGTGTGCAGTTTTGGTCTCCTTACCTAAGAAAGGATATACTTGCCATAGAGGGAGTGTAGCGAAGGTTCACCAGACTGATTCCTGGGATGACAGGACTGTCGTATGAGGAGAGATTGGGTCGACTAGGCCTGTATTCACTAGAGTTTAGAAGAATGAGAGGGGATCTCATTGAAACGTATAAAATTCTGACAGGGCTAGACAGACTGGATGCAGGGAGGATGTTTCCCCTGGTTGGGGGGTCTAGAACGAGGGGTCACAGTCTCAGGGTACAGGGTAGGACATTTAGGACTGAGATGGGAAGAAATGTCTTCACTCAGAGGGTGATGAACCTGTGGAATTCTCTACCACAGAAGGCTGTGGAGGCCAAGTCACTGAATATATTTAAGAAGGAGATAGATAGATTTCTAGATGCAAAAGGCATCAAGGGGTATGGGGAGAGAGCGGGAATATGGTATTGAGATAGAGGATCAGCCATGATCATATTGAATGGCGGAGCAGGCTTGAAGGGCCGAATGCCCTACTCCTGCTCCTATTTTTCTATGTTTCTATGTTATCACATTCCCGAAAGAAAATCAGCAGCAGAATAAGAGGAGGTTCCAATTTTTCCACATCACAGGATTCCTCAAAATTCAGGGCATTATTATTATTATTATTATTGCCCCACTGTTGCCTTCTGAACACTACACACAATTCAGGGCTTTAATGAAATGTAGGATGTTCAAATTCATCAAGGTGCAGATGTTCAGTGAGCAATGACTGGAATCATGCACCATACAATGCAGTCATGATTCCTTTATTTTACAGCAATCCTGTATGCCTGAGTTAATTGAAAGAGAAATCACATTCGAAGGATTGCTTCAAGGAGGCAAAGGCTACTCTCTTCAGTCTGGCTCACAACAACTTTGTGACTGGCAGGAACACCAGGTGAGCGCAGACATAACAAGGTGTACACAGTCACCAGAATCATTATTGAGAATTGTTATGTTTTTTGGGTCTTTTCTAACTTTCTTATCCGATTAATTAGGCTCTCTTATCTTAGATCACACTCATGGGCGAGTCCCATCTCCACATACCTACAAAAATGTCTATCCTGGCCTTGAGATCTTGGTAAGCTTTTTGTAATGTGTCTGGGAAATGAACTGCAAACCCTATCTTATGCCTCCATAAGTTCTCACACCAGTTTGTGAAAGCAATAGAACATCACTTTATATCTCATTCTAAGTTTAAAATATTAAGTGAATTTCTTTCATGGACAACAAGTACATAATTAACATTCATGTAATATAGTAATAAAAATAAAATAATAAAAAGATTACAATCTAAGAACAAAACTATTCGTTTGTAAATAATGTTTAAATAAAACACAGTGGCCCTGATTCCAAATCTTGCACCAGCATTGTGTACACCAGGAATCTCCATACTGACTTTTCGATGTCAGGTGCGGTTCCATAATTTCCTTTCAAATGGGAAATTAAGCGGACACCCTTAATGCTATTGGAAGCACATCTAGGATTCCTGCCATATGAATGAAACCTCTGCTGCTGGGCTTTCCCTCACCATGCTCACCAAACTGTGTGGGAACAGACCTCTGGGCAGCAATGAGATCAGTGAAACCCATCTGATCCTTCAGCATGTTGAAGCTGGAAAGAGAGCCTGTTGTACATTAAAGCCCAAGGTCTCCATACCAGCAGTTTGAGCATTCATGAAAGATATTATCAGTGTACAAAAGTGTTCTGTCACTGTCGGAACATAGAAGCCCCTGAGATTGCAAAGTGCAGCACGGTGGACTCAAGTTCTGATAAGGTGATGTGTAACGGTGTACAGATGTGGGTCATGGATTTCTCCAGATGTCAGTAAAATTTGCAAGGTGTTTTGGACAGACCCAAATGGCTACAGATAATGTTGATGCTCAGACTTCTTTTATATGCAAACCATGTGAGATCTGAGTCCCAGGGCCCTGTAGCTGAGGAAAAGCATGAGCTGACCCTTAGGCCAACATTTTCCTCCCCTGCTGCCACCATAGACTCCTGGTTACTTTGTGCTTCACCCAGTGTTCCCTCAACCTATCTATCGAAATCCCTCAGGATGGATAGACCTGTGCTGGTGCTTGCAGCAGGTGAAGTGCTGAATTCTTCTGGGACATTGAAAGCTGTGGCTAGTTCTTCGGAATTCCTATAGAAACAGAAGTGGGATATAGAATGTTGGATGCAAAACGTTTCTTCAAATATTAGTGGTATGATAATATACTGTGTGTCAGTGTTATGCTTAAGTATATGCCTGTGTGAGAGTGAGTGAGTGAATGAATAGGAATGAAAGAGGATTAGTATAGGATAGTAATAGCCCAGAACTTGGAGCAAATGTTCAACTTCACTCTGACTCATTCCCTCTATAATCACAAGCCTCAGGATTTCTAGTGGTCTCCCCATATTTATTTAAGGGAAGAAAGTTCTGTGCCCTCCTTTTGTGTGGGTGCCACCTTATTCTGCAAGCAGAGAAGTAGCTTTGAGATGTTGTAAAAGTACATATATGACACCCATGTTGCATCCTAGCATTTGCGGGTAAAACAAATACAGCATGCAGCTAGAGTTTGTTGAAAACTTGCGTTATCAGGTCAGCTTCACAGATCCTCTTGCAACAATACTTTCAGTTTGAAGTTGCAACTAAGGAGTTTGACTTTTTGTAGTATGTGAAGTTAGGAGAGAACTGTAAGATTGTTTGACTGGTTTGCATAAGGCTGCAATCAATGTTTAATAGGTTCAGATGTAGGGGGTGGTGGTTTGTGTCAGCTTCACCTCTGACTTCTGAGCGATTCGAATCGCTCCTACTCCCTTGGTTCTAGACCTGGACTTATTTGGGGGTTGTGACAAAAAGGTGCAGCAGACAACTGAGTTTGGTGAAAAGAACTTCAATCTTTATTAAAAAGGTAAGACACAAATAATAACACTCTTAATACTCTAAAGGTGGGGAACACTTCGGCACAAGCGAGGGAAATGACAGTAGAACAATACTTCACCCCTTCAACCCCACTTTACTAGCTAGGTTAGGTTTTGAAGGACCAGGGATAATGCTCCCCAATCCTTTGACAGTTGGGCTAAATCGCGGTTTTTGGGGTTCGCTGTTTATGGTGGTTAGTGTCTGCTGTACCCCGTACGCGGTAGAGGACTTCACCTGCGTATCTGGTCAGTCTTCACGAGTCCGCTGATGCGGTAGGATGTCGTTTTGGATTTATCTGGTGAGTACCCAATTTCTTTGGTTTAGCAGTAGGGCTTAGAGTCTTTGGGGAAAATCTTACCCAGGGGTAAGTCAGGAGTAGATTGCAGAGTGGAAACTTTGCGGTTCTTCGGGTTTTTTTCCCTTGAGTTGGTCTTTGTTGGTCACGGTGGCCTGCTAGTACCCGGTCAGTTGGGGGTAATATGTGGTTGTTGATTTCTTGAGGCCTTTGGTTTCCGCGATGGTTTTAGGCCTTGTCTAGTGTGTCGGTCGACCTCGTGGAGCCGTCGGTGACTTGTTGCTGCTTGTTGCTCCGGGTGACTGTGTTGAGACCGTTGTTGGAGGTCCGTCGAGGTGGTATCTTCACGGGCTGGACTCAGGTGTGTCTGAGTGGTGAGCGATGCCGACTCGCTTCCAGCTCAGCTTGTCTTCTTCCTTGTTTCTTCTTCTTCTGATGACCACACTGAACTGCTTAACGGGCCTTCAATTATACTGAATTGAAGTGGCCTTATCTACCCGCCAAATCTGCTTAGTTCATTGTCTGATTTTGGCGGGCTCGTTAATCGGTAACGACTTACTAGCGCGTTAACTGGTTTTTTAACAGGCCTTCAATCTCACCCATTGAACATGGCCTTATCTACCCGCCAAATCTGCTCAGTTCATTGTCTGATTTTTGGCGGGCCTGTTACCAGTAACTGCTCTGTAAGTGTCAAATGGCTTTTGGGATGGTTTGCATCCTGTCGATCTCCTTGGTTGATCACTGGTGATTGATTTCGTGTTTGGGTTTCTAGGCTGGACTCGGTCTTTCTATAGAATGGGTCTGAGTGGGTTTTATTATGCATGTTTCTGATGGGCCCTGTAATCGGTTTGATGGGGCCTGTTAATTTGGGTGGGACTGTCTTCTCCCAGGGTCTATTGTTCAAATGTTAATGTCTACTGGGGCTTGAGTGGGGTCATCCCAGTTCCCCAGACAGTGCAATTAACTGCAATAACCAAACTGCTTTTACAGAGGTCGACCCCACCTCCTTGTCCCTTTACAGGACCAGACATAGTTTTAAAATGCCAAAACTTGGTTTTTTGGTCTTAAATTCCTTAGGTTAGGCCCAAATGTATTTTTATCACTCTGAGGGTAGTTCCAAAGTCCCTTTTCCTTAGGTTTTGGGGATCTGCAAATTTTGGAAACCTTACACAGAGGAAACCCTTTGTGCCATGCGTAGTTTGCCTATCTAATTTTATAGAGAAATGCTGGGTAGTCTGACCATGGCAGATTTTCTGAGACTAGCAAACCTCTGCCTTATCTGCTGCCAAGTCCTCTGACTGTGGGATACCATCTGACCCTTTGTGCCACGTCCTCCCATGCAATCCAAATGGCTTTCCCGGTGGAGAAAGTTCCCTTCGCTGCCGAACTGGGCATCTCAAGAGAACTCCAGTGCTCTGAAATTATTAATCCTAATACACTGAGGCAGAGTGACACCAAAGACTGTTAATCTTTATATTGAGGATATATATGGCCTCGGCCCTCCCTATCTCTGTAACCTCCTCCAGTCCTACGACCCTCCGAGAACTCTGAGTTCCTCCAATTCTGGCTTCTTGCGCACTCCGATTTCCTTCGCCCCTGTATTAGCGGCCGTGCCTTCAGCTGTCTTGGCCCGAAGCTCTGGAATTCCCTCCCTAAACCTCTCCACCTCTTTACCTCTCTCTCCTCCTTTAAGATGCTCCTTAAAAACTATCTCTTTGACCAAACTTTTGGTCACCTGTCCTAATATCTCCTTATGCGGTTCGGTGTCAAATTTTGTTTGATAACGCTTCTGTGAAGCACCTTGAGACGGTTTGCTATGTTGAAGGCGCTATATAAGTGCACATTGTTGTTGTTGTTGTTGTTGTGGATTAAGGTAAGAAAACTCTGTTGGGAGCTATCAGCATCGGGGGGGGAAAAAACCCTGCTAAAGTAATTTAAATACTCCAAACATTTGGGAACGGTAGCATAATGGTAATGTCACTGGGCTAGTAATCCAGAGGCCTAGACTAATGATCTGGAGACGTGAGTTCAAATCCCACCACAGCAACTGGGGAATTTAAATTCAGTTAATTAAATAAATCTGGAATAAAAAGCTAGTATCAGTAATGGTGACCATGAAAGTATCGGATTGTCGTAAAAACTCATCTGGTTCACTAATGTCCTTTAGGGAAGGAAATCTGCCATCCTTACCTGGTCTGGCCTATATGTGACTCCAGACCCACAGCAATGTGGTTGACTCTTAACTGTCCCTCTGAAATGGCCACGCAAGTCACTCAGTTGTAACAAACCGCTACGAAAAACAATAAGAATAAAACCGGACGGATCAACCTCGCCACTGGCTACAGACACGACAACAGGCACACCCAGCCCAGTTGACCCTGCAAAGTCCTCCTCAGCAACATCTGGGGACTTGTGCCAAAAAGTGGGAGAGCTGTCCCACAGACTAGTCAAGCAACAGCCTGACAGAATCATATCTTTCAGCCAATGTCCCAAACTCCTCCATCACCATCCCTGGGTATGTCCTGTCCCACCGGCAGGGGTGGCGGCACAGTGGTATACAGTCGGAAAGGAGTGGCCCTGGGAGACCTCAACAGTGACTCTGGACCCCATGATGTCTCATGGCTTCAGGTCAAGCTTGGGCAAGGAAACCTCCTACTGATTACCACCTACCGCCCTCCCTCAGCTGATGAATCAGTACTCCTCCATGTTGAACACCACTTGGAAGAAGCACTGAGGGTAGCAAGGGCACAGAATGTACTCTGGGTGGGGGACTTCAATGTCCATCACCAAGAGTGGCTCGGTAGCACCACTACTGACCGAGCTAGCCGAGTCCTGAAGGACATAGCCGCCAGTCTGGGCCTGCGACAGGTGGTGAGAGAACCAACAGGAGGGGAAAAACTACTTGACCTCGTCCTCACCAATCTAGCAGCTCAAAATTGAGCATCTATGAGAATTATATTCCACCATAATCTGTAACCTCATGGCCCGGCATATCCCTCAGTCTTCCACTACCATCAAACCAGGGGACTAACCCTGGTTCAATAAGGAGTGTAGAAGAACATGCCAGGAGCAGCATGAGGTGTCAACCTGGAGAAGCTGCAACACAGGACTACATGCATGCTAAAAAGCGGAAGCAGCATGCTATAGACAGGGCTAAGCGATCCCACAATCAACGGATCAGATCAAAGTTCTGCAGTCCTGCCACATCCAGTCGTGAATGGTGGTGGACCATTAAACAACTAACGGGAGGAGGAGGCTCCATGAATATCCCCATCCTCAATGATGGTGGAGCCCAGCATGCGAGTGCAAAAGACAAGGCTGAAGCGTTTGCAAACATCTTCAGCCAGAAGTGCCGAGTGGATGATCCATATCGGTCTCCTCCTGAGGTCCCCACCATCACAGAAGCCCGTCTTCAGCCAATTCGATTCACTCCACGTGATATGAAGAAACGCTGAGCGCACTGGATACAGCAAAGTCTATGGGCCCTGACAACATTCCAGCTGTCGCGCTGAAGACTTGTGCTCCAGAACTAGCTGCGCCTCTAGCCAAGCTGTTCCAGTATGGCTCCAACACTGGCATCTATCCGACAAAGTAGAAAACTGCCCAGGTATGTCCTGTCCACACAAATCCAATCTGGCGAATTAACGCCCCATCAGTCTACTCTCAATCATCAGCAAAGTGATGGAAGGTGTCATCGACAGTGCTATCAAGCAGCACTTACTCAGCAATAACCTGCTCACTGATGCCCAGTTTGGGTTCTGCCAAGACCACTCGGCTCCCGACTTCATTACAGCCTTGGTCCAAACATGGACAAAGGAGCTGAATTCCAGAGGTGAGGTGAGAGTGACTGCCCTTGACATCAAGGCAGATTTGACCGAGTGTGGCATCAAGGAGCACTAGTAAAACTGAAGTCAATGGGAATCGGGGGGGAAAACTCTCCACTGGCTGGAGTCATACCTAACACAAGGGAAGATGGTTGTGGTGGTTGAGGTCAATCATCACAGCCCCGGGACATTGCTGCAGGAGTTCCTCAGGGCAGTGTCCTAGGCCCAACCATCTTCAGCTGCTTCATCAATGACCTTCCTTCCAACATAAGTTCAGAAATGGGGATGTTCGCTGATGACTGCACAGTGTTCAGTGCCATTCACAACTCCTCAGATAATGAAGCAGTCCATGCCCGCATGCAACAAGACCTGGACGACGTTCAGGCTTGGACTGATAAGTGGCAGGTAACATTCGCGCCACACAAGTGCCAGGCAATGACTATCTCCAACAAGCGAGAGTCTAACCACCGCCCCTTGACATTCAATGGCATTACCATCGCCGAAGCCCCCACCATCAACATCCTGGGAGTCACCATTGAGCAGAAACTTAACTGGACCAACCACATAAATACTGTGGCAACAAGAGCAGGTCAGAGGCTGGGTATTCTGCGGTGAGTGTCTCACCTCCTGACTCCCCAAAGCCTTTCCACCATCTACAAGGCACAAGTCAGGAGTGTGATGGAATACTCTCCACTTGCCTGGATGAGTGCTGCTCCAACAATACTCAAGAAGTTCGACACCATCCAGGACAAAGTAGCCCGCTTGATTGGCACCCCATCCACCATCTTAAACATTCACTCCCTCCACCACCGGCGTACCATGGCTGCAGTGTGTACCATCTACAAGATGCACTGCAGCAACTCGCCAAGGCTTCTTCGGCAGCACCTCCCAAACCCGTGGCCTCTACCACCTAGAAGGACAAGGGCAGCAGGCGCATGGGAACACCACCACCTGCAAGTTCCCCTCCAAATCACACACCATCCTGACTTGGAAGTATATCGTCGATCCTTCATCGTCGCTGGGTCAAAATCCTGGAACTCCATCCCTAACAGCACTGTGGGAGTACCTTCACCACAAGGACTGCAGCAGATCAAGAAGACGGCTCATCCCCACCTTCTCAACGGCGACTAGGGATCGGCAATAAATGCTGGCCTTGCCAGCGACGCCCACATCCCATAAACGAATAAAAAAAAGTGCAAGGCACAGCATGGACCTTCTGGGAGAGCAGGTAAAACAATGGGAGTGAAAGAATAAAGAGGGACCACCAAAGTAAAAAATGGATAGCATAGGCAGAATCAAAAGGGAGCAGCTGTGAGGGAAATGGGATAGCTAAAAGTAAATAACAACACTCAAGGGAAGTAATAATTAAAAGGGAACATTATATCAGATGTAAAATCAAAACAGATTCCTAAAATAAAACAATAAAATTAAAAGGGAGCAAGAGTAATATCCCTTGGCCCACTTCTTGAAGCAGCAGCTCCACAGTTACATTGCTGAATGTTGGTGTTATCTGTCAGCTATCCATCATTGCTTTCTCGCGATGTGCATTTACTACCTGTGATCCACTTGTTCACTGTGATATTCTTACTGCCAACAAAATGAATGGTAGCTACAGCCCCGTTACAAGCTCCAGCTGTGTGAGACTTACCCCCCCCCCCTCCTCGTTCTCCCTCCTCCACCCTCTTCCCTCCACCTCCTCCTCCCTCCTCCTCCCCCTCCCCCTCCTCCCCCCTCCTCCCCCTCCCCCCTCCTCCCCCCTCCTCCCCCCTCCTCCCCCTCCCCCCTCCTCGTCCTCCCTCCTCCACCCTCTTCCCTCCACCTCCTTCCTGTACCTCCTCCTCTTCCTCCTCCCTCCACCTCCTCCTCCACCTTCCTCCCCCTTCCCCCCTCCCCTTTCCCCTCCCCCCTCCCCTTTCCCCTCCCCCCCTCCCCTTTCACCTCCCCCCTCCCCTTTCCCCTCCCCTTTCCCCTCCCCCCTCCCATTTCCCCCTCCCCCCTCCCCTTTCTCCTCCTCCCCCCTCCTCCCTCTCCCCCCCTCCTCCCTCTCCCTCTCACCCCCTCCTCCCTCTCACCCCCTCCTCCCTCTCACCCCCTCCCTCCCCTTCCCCCCCTCCCTCCCCTTCCCCCTCCCTCCCCTTCCCCCCCTCCCTCCCCTTCCGCCCCCTCCCCCCTCCCTCCCCTTCCCCCCTTCCCCCCCTCTCTCCCCTTCCCCCCCTCCCCCCTCCCTCCCCCTCCCCCCCTCCCTCCCCTTCCCACCTCCCCCCCTCCCTCCCCTTCCCCCCTCCCCCCCTCCCTCCCCTTCCCCCCTCCCCCCCTCCCTCCCCTTCCCCCCCTCCCCCCCCCCCTCCCTTTCCCCCCTCCCTCCCCTTCCCCCCTCCCTCCCCTTCCCCCCTCCCTCCCCTTCCCCCCTCCCTCCCCTCCCTCCCTTCCCCACCCTTCCCCCCCTCCCCTTCCCCTTCCCCCCCTCCCTCCCCTTACCCCCCTCCCTCCCCTTCCCCCCTCCCCTTCCCCCCCTCCCCTCCCCCCCTCCCCCCTCCCCTCCCCCCTCCCCTCCTCCCTCCCCTCCCCTCCTCCCTCCCCTCCCCCCTCCTCCTCCCTCCCCTCCCTCCCCCCTCCTCCCCTCCCTCCCCCCTCCTCCCCTCCCTCTCCCCTCCCTCCCCCCTCCTCCCCTCCCTCCCCCCTCCTCCCCTCCCCCTCCTCCTCCCTCCCCTCCCCCCTCCTCCTCCCCTCCCCTCCCCCCTCCTCCTCCCCTCCCCTCCCCCCTCCTCCTCCCCTCCCTCCCCCCTCCTCCTCTCCCTCCCCTCTCCTCCTCCCCTCCCTCCCCCCTCCCTCCCCCCTCCCTCCCCCCTCCTCCTCCCCTCCCTCCCCCCTCCTCCTCCCCTCCCTCCCCCCTCCTCCTCCCCTCCTCCTCCCCTCCCTCCCCCCTCCTCCTCTCCCTCCCCCCCTCCTCCTCCCCTCTCCTCCTCCCCTCCCTCCCCTCTCCTCCTCCCCTCCCTCCCCTTCCCCCCTCCCTCCCCTTCCCCCCCTCCCCCTCCCCCCCCTCCCTCCCCCCCTCCCTCCCCTTCCCCCCTCCCCTTCCCCCCCCTCCTTCCCTTCCCCCCTCCCCCCTCCCTTTCCCCCCCTCCCCTTCCCCCCTCCCCTCCCCCCTCCCCCCCCTCCCCTCCCCCCTCCCCTCCTCCCTCCCCCCCTCCCCTCCCCCCTCCCCTCCTCCCTCCCCTCCCCCCTCCTCCTCCCTCCCCTCCCCCCTCCTCCTCCCTCCCCTCCCCCCTCCTCCTCCCTCCCCTCCCCCCTCCTCCTCCCCTCCCTCCCCCCTCCTCCCCTCCCTCTCCCCTCCCTCCCCCCTCCTCCCCTCCCCCTCCTCCCCTCCCCCTCCTCCTCCCTCCCCTCCCCCCTCCTCCTCCCCTCCCTCCCCCCTCCTCCTCTCCCTCCCCCCTCCTCCTCTCCCTCCCCCCTCCTCCTCCCCTCCCTCCCCCCTCCCTCCCCCTCCTCCTCCCCTCCCTCCCCCCTCCTTCTCCCCTCTCCTCCTCCCCTCCCTCCCCCTCCTCCTCCCCCTCCTCCTCCCCCTCCTCCTCCCCCCTCCTCCTCCCTCCTCCCCCCTCCTCCTCCCTCCTCCCCCCTCCTCCTCCCCCTCCCCCCTCCTCCCCCCCTCCTCCTCCTCCTCCCCCCTCCCTCCCCCCTCCTCCCTCCTCCTCTCTCCCCCCTCCCCCCTCCTCCTCTCTCCCCCCCTCCCCCCTCCCCCCTCCTCCTCTCTCCCCCCTCCCCCTCCCCCCTCCTCCTCTCTCCCCCCTCCCCCCCTCCTCCTCTCTCCCCCCTCCTCCTCTCTCCCCCCCTCCCCCCTCCCCCCTCCCCCCTCCTCCTCTCTCCCCCCTCCCCCCTCCTCCTCTCTCCCCCCTCCCCCCTCCTCCTCTCTCCCCCCTCCTCCTCCTCCTCTCTCCCCCTCCTCCCTCCCTCCTCCCTCCCTCCTCCCTCCCTCCTCCCTCCCTCCCTCCCCCCTCCCTCCCTCCCTCCTCCCTCCTCCCTCCTCCCTCCCTCCCTCCTCCCCCCCCTCCTTCCCCCCCTCCTCCCTCCCTCCTCCCCCCCCTCCTTCCCCCCCTCCTCCCTCCCTCCCTCCTCCCTCCCTCCCTCCTCCCTCCCTCCCTCCTCCCTCCCTCCCTCCCTCCCTCCCTCCCTCCCTCCCTCCTCCCTCCCTCCCTCCCTCCTCCCTCCCTCCCTCCCTCCTCCCTCCCTCCCTCCCTCCTCCCTCCCTCCCTCCCCTCCCTCCTCCCCCCCTCCTCCCTCCCTCCCTCCCTCCCTCCCTCCTCCCTCCCTCCCTCCCTCCTCCCTCCCTCCCTCCCTCCTCCCTCCCTCCCTCCCTCCTCCCTCCCTCCTCCCCCCTCCCTCCCTCCTCCCCCCTCCCCAATTCCTCCTGCATTTTGAAAGCTCCCAGTGGCCAGCCTGATCCAGGCCAGGCGCTCGCAGTGAATATATAATGAGGATGACCCTGGAAGATTCGGTGGGGTCAGTTGTTCCTAACTCAAGACAGCTCACAACCCTCCAGATTCAATGCTTCAGCACCAGGATCGTAAAATGTACCCGGACATTTTAAAAATGTATTACCAATAGAAGTATTTCTCATTTTAATTGTATCTTTTAAAAAGTATTTCAAAAATCATATTGGGCTTCACACCATTATTGTTTTTTTTTATTTTCCACTGAATAAAGTCCAGATTTCTCTAAATAGTATTTCTTGAAATGTGTAATACCGTGCGTTGCTGTGTCAAGTTCACCTGAACTGTGCACAACTGATCAATCTATTCTACTTGCAAACATAGCAAAATCTCAGCCTCTAGGCTTCAACTCAACAGCAGAAAGAAATATCGGAAAGTTTCATGAAGTTTTTAATTATCATGTCAAAATTTACCGGACATAGTTTAGATGTGAAAATGAATGAACTAGATGTCAAATGGGCTTTGTTCAACTCCCCACCAAATGGTCATGAGTTCAGATCTCAGGGTTTCCGTTTTGTTAGTCCATGACTGGATCACTTGAAGGAGTCGAAGTGAAAGTGAGGTGTCTATTGTTGGGGGGAGGGGGGGCGGCGGGGGGGGCGGTGGCGGAAGGCGGGGGTGGGGGGAAGGCGTATGGGAAAATGGTATCACCTGATTGAAATGAATTGGCTCTCTGCCAATTGAAATTCCAGGGCGTTTTCAGCTAAAAGTGAATAATTTTAATGAGCATTTAAAAAAATTTTTGTAGCCCAGGAAAATCAGTTGAAACTACTTTTTGACGTTACTTTATCAGGGTGCTGTAATTCCAACATAAATATAATTATTTCCATTGATACTTCGCCAACTTATATGTAATAAAATTGGGTTTAAAATGGATAAGGCATCCAATCAGTAGCAGGCCTGTTTACATATCAGGCAGTCCAATCATTCCAATAATTAGGTGCTTATCAAAATCACAGATAATTTTACCTCCACTATTTGATTTATTGCCACTTCTCTCAGATCTGAACAAGTACTGTTTTTCCGTTTATTAATTTATGTTTTCTCTTTTGTCTTGCTCACTGTTGATATTATGCTTGCCCCTTCTTGTTTGTGTTGTGTATTTTCCCCAAAAAATGAATTGCTATATCTGATTCTCAAGCACTTGCTTGCAGGCCTGACTCAATTCCAAGTAATAACATTTAATTACAATTGAGTTCTGATGTATAGTCTCACCCAAAATATTGACTTATTTTTCTCCTCCAGATATTGCATGACTTGCTGTACATTTCCAGCATTTTCTGTTTTTTATTTCCATCATTCAAATCAGAATGATGCAAAGTTAATTTAACATAAGTGACATTCTATCACTCTCAGTTGTAAAATATAACTCCAGGGATTTAATTTAGTTTGAGGTCCCTTTAGTAACAGACAGCTGTCGTACAGCTTGCACCATTCTTTTTTAATCATTAATAGGGCAAATGTTATTATTAGCATATTTTATTAAAGTTAAGAATGAGGTTGTAAGTTATCGTACTACAGGAAATGATAAGATACAGCTAATTGGAAGGAGAAGATGAGAAGCAAATGATTTCTGTTGGCCTTCTGTTGCCCTTTTCCTTCCTATGACCTCCTGCTTGGCATGGGTATGAGACTTGAGTAAAGATCCCGTGGTAAAGGACTGGAAAACCTCCAGACATATCAGTCAAAAAAGCACTGCAGGCTGACATGGTCGTTAGTGATCTGCTAGTGACCCTGCGCCTGCCTGTTCCACTGTTAAACCACTGTCTCCACAACACCCAGCCACAATCTACACAGAGGGAGACTTTCTTTTATTTCACAAATGATGCCTGAATGGAAAGTACAATGCTTCAGACGGCTCGGCGAGCATGTGTGGAGCTGTTGGATGCGTGCATGACTTTGTCTTACTTTGCTGAGACATTTATTGTGGATGTATCCTAGCTTTTTTTTTTACTTGTGAGAGGCCTCGGAGGTAGCCTAAGTTTCAGCTGTGTGCAGGACAGTGGAGACCACACGCTCGCTGTTCAGTCCAATTTTATTTGCCCACACTTGAGTGCTCATTTACTGAGGCACATCTCACATTGAGGCACAATATGAGTTTAAAAAAAAAACCAACTTCGAGTAAGTCACATTTTAAACACACTCTTCTGTTCATTCACACCTAAATAATAAAGCAGCATTCTTTTGTTTGCTGCATTGGCAGGGAATAACATGCAATCTAACTGTTGAATGCAGTGCAATGTAAATTATGTAAATCCACCGTTCCCTGTGGTTATTTTGGATAAAGATAATTATTTTTTAAACAAAGTTGTTTTCTAAATGCTTGTAGATGTATTCCAGCCATGTGACAGCAAGCGTGACTGCTGTTCAGATCCACCCGGCACCCGACTCTGGAAAATAACCCAGTCTGAGATTAAGTTTTCTTTCCCTATAAATCTGGTGTGCCTCACCCAAGAGGGGATTCCATTCCTGGAGTACCACCAGGAATTGTCCACTGCAGGATTCTTGTGACTCTAAAGAACTGGCTATCTTCAAGAGATACTTGGTGCATGGGATGCAGAAATTTGCCTCAGAAGATTAAATCATACTTGCTCTGTGGAAGAAACAGACATGATGGCTCAAGTGGCCTTCTCGCGTTCTGTGCTTTCTTATGTCCTTCTTTATGGCATTGGTTATCTCTTGGACCTCCACTGTCAGTTGAATTCCTGACTCTCCCTTGGTCTAGATATGCTGTTGATATAACTCTGGTGCTTCCTTTAATTTTTCTGTTGTTCCTTTCTCTTTTTCATCACCTACATTTATCTTCTGCGGCATTCCTTCTCTCCCAATTATCCCCGAGTTCCGTGGACATTCACAGTCTCCTCTGTAAAAGATGAGATATTTATCAACAACTTTTATTCTACAATTAATTTTAATAATGTAGAAAATGCTCAGGGGACTACTTTTTATTATTTCAAAGTGCACCCGTGTTTCTTTGTTTATTTAAATACCTCACATTAATTGCTTACTTGTGAAAATCTTGTTTTCTTGCTGGTGTGTTTGCGTGGCACGGAACTGCTCCATGGAGTGGTAAGACAGCAGTGCTTTTAAGTGGCGGTATTAAGCAGAAATCAGGGATTTCCCCATTAAGAGACAGCTAACATCAGACTGCCAGTCACCATGTGTGCTGCTCCTTGGCACCTCCTAATCATTGGTTATCATAGCATTCCACTAGCAGAGATCCTACTTTAGAAATTCCAGGCAAGCAGTTGTGTCGGCGGAAGTATTGTGGGGGAGGATTTCGGCCCAGCATTTTGCAATGGCGTTGACTCCACCAGAATTCTCAGGGGCAAGTATTCAGTGGTGTGCAGTCTGTGTAAAGTCAGCCTGCAATGGCAGAATTATGCTGGGCGGTGGTGGGAGGTGGGAGTTGAGTCAGAGATCTGCCCTGAATGGTTGGAACACTGGGCGGGAGGCAGAAAATCAGTTTGGGAGAGGCAGAGACGGGGTGCAGCAAAGGATATAAAACCTGCTGCTGTTTAAAGGGGCAATGACAGCACTGCGAAGGAACACAACTGGGAGCAGTCACGGCAGAGAAAAGAAGAGATTTTGACTTCGGGGAGTCTGAAGTTGATGTTTCATTAGAAGAGGTTAGAAGAAAGAGGAACCGGCAGTTCGGAGTCAATGGCAGGAGGCGTCTTCACCAGGAATCTAAGGCAATGTGGAGGGAGATTGCATTGGCACTCAGTGCCTCATTGGTGACAGCTAAGAATCCTTTCCAACGCCAAAAGAAATTTAATGATCTCACCAGAACAGAAAAGGTAAGGTACATGTGACCTATAACCTTTCCCTGCAGTCAGTGTACATGTTTTTTAAGTGAGCTGTATTTAAATGTTGGTGGCACCCACAGTACTGGCCCTTACTGTGATTAATGGATAAAATGTTACCCATCCATCATTATCAGAAACAGTAGAAATGTCAACATTAAGATTAACCATCCCTCTTGGATTGACACACAACAGTAGGCCTCCCAAATGCCAGCACTCAGATATGCAGGTCTCAACCCCTCTCTGAAAATGATTTTGGGGGTGGGGCTCGAGAGTAAATTCAGAAGGAGATGCAGCACCATACTATCAACAAACAACTAATATCCTATTTTCTTGTATCCTCCATGACAGGAGAAGATTGCCCACAATAATGACCAGTCACAGGCTACAGGCAGCTCATCCGCCAGTCGACCTTTGATGCCACAGGAGTGTTGCAGATCCTGGGGAAGCAGTCAGCAAGCACTGCTGCCGCTGGTGAAATGGGAAGGTCTGTGGCACCTGCAGGTTTGTCAGACCTGTCAGGAGTTTGCCATAAATGTGGCTTGTGGACCAGATCACCTGTGCAAGAAACCTGATTGGCATCATGTAAATGCAACTGTTGAGATGCCACTAAACAGCCGACACTTCTAATATCAGTTCCTTTGCTTTCCTCCTCAGATGAGTCGCAGCAAAATGTCATGGAGGAGGAAAATGAATGCAGCACCTTCCAGCTCTGCTCTATCAACCCTCTCATCACCCACGTCATAATTCACTCTTTCTATCTCATTCACCAGCCTAGAGAAATCCACGGCGGGGGGTGGGGGCGAGGGGGGGGGGGGGGGGTGGTGGGGGCGAGGGGGGTGGGGGGGTGGGGGCGAGGGGGCGAGTGGAATACGGATAGTTCTGATGATGGTTTGTCACTGGGTGAGTCACAGAGCACAAGGGTGCTGGAAATCAGAGGTGACAGTGGGGTCTGATGGTTTTCAGTGGAGTCTCTGCAGACATCAACCTCAGGATTCAGCTCTCAGAGGCCCTGCTCTAAAAAGAAGAATGCTGATTGAGCATTGCACTTACGTGGAATGCTCTGAGGAGCATCTCAGAGGACCGGAGACAGGTGGCAGGGGTCATGGTGGAGTCCAATGCCACCCTCTCGGCCAGTATCTGGGATGGATTCAAAATGATGCAGCACTACCTAGAGCAAGTGGCTGCCATCTTTCAGAATCTTCACAGTCTAAATGCAACCATCAGCTCTGCCCAGTTACTGATCAATGAGTAGGGTAGATCCAGGAGCCAGTAGAAATGGTTTGGCAAGACTCTGCCCCAGTGATGCTCTCCCTACTCCTGATGACAGCTCGCATGATCTTTCCAGTCAGCCCCCTCAGATGCCCATTCATGTAAGTGGAAGGATACAGATGCTGGCTTCCTACAAAAATGCAGTGGCAACACAGCCTGCTGTAGAATCCTCCTGGGACTCAGAAGCCCCGAGATCAGGGACACCCCAATCTCAAGAGACTCATGACATCACAGCATAGCCACACACTACTGGCCCTTAGATAGCACCTAGATGAAATACCAGTATAGGATTAAGAACGACATAGAGAGGCACCAGGGAAACACAGTAAAAGCATTTT
This sequence comes from Squalus acanthias, assembly GCA_030390025.1. NCBI lineage: Eukaryota > Metazoa > Chordata > Chondrichthyes > Squaliformes > Squalidae > Squalus > Squalus acanthias. The sequence goes on from CM059433.1 coordinate 77,594,408, forward strand.
GGGATATGAAGTCCAATGTTGAGAAGTGTGTTCTTTGTTTGGTTTTGTGTTTGAGAAGATGTTTGGAGGTTTAGTTGCAACAGGTCACAGAGTTTCTTCAATGACTCCTACTGAACCGTTGCCTCCTTAAGCAGGTCTCTTCTGATACATCCGCAAAGGTGCAGTTTGGTCTGTAAACTCTGGCGGAAGGATTCTTCTTTTTCTCTTTTGGTGTAGCCTTATCCTGTGTGCCTCACTAATTTGCTCTTCATTCTGCTCTTGTTCTGCCTCCATAAGAACATATATGGGAATGGCCACAATGATGAGCCCTATGATAAGGGCTCCATAACAGATAGCTGGGAAGAAATAGATTTCTCATCCTCACACTGCTGAAAGACAGTTCATCGAGTATTTTCTGAGCAGCACTGCTCAAAAAAAAACCTCATCGCTCCAGTAGCTGCAATATCAGACAAACTTTGTAGGCAGTTAGGCCGCGATTTTACCAACCTGGGCGGTTCCGATGGCGTCGGGGTCCGTGGCGGGCCGCGAGGCCGCTGTTGCCTTCATCCCACTGCAAAAGAAGACTTTCCCCTAATGGGCCTTGTTAAGCCCGCCCAGCGAGTGACCCGGCCCCAATTAGAAGGAGTGGGTCTGGTGACGTCATCGCTGACATGTTTGGTGCCGGTATATTTAAAGGGACCATGGCCACATTGCATTTGAAGCTGCGTCTAGAATCCTATTCAGGACAGTTGAGATTTGTAAGGCTACAGGGCTACAGTGATGGCTGGAACAAGGCAGAGCACTGCACCCAGGTTCTCCGATCACTCCCTCCACGTGCTTGTGGAGGGAGTCCGGGCATGCAGGAAGGTCCTCTTCCCTGCCAGGGGGTGGAAGAGACCTCCCCAAGAGACCAATAGGGCCTGGTTAGAGATTGCCAAGGAGGTTACTAGCAGGGCAGTTGTAAGAAGGACCTGGGTGCAGTGCTGAAAACGTTTTAATGATCTTCTGCGATCAGGAAAGGTGAGTACAAAGCCACACTCACCTTCATCCTGCTGTGCCTCTCATCACATCCCCATCACACTGCCTTCGCAGCCCTACTCCTCCACATCCTTCCTCACACCAACATCCCTTGCACCTCCACCCATCCCTCTCTCTATCTACATTATCACATCCCCATCTCACTGGCTACCCCTCACACTCACCCTCATCCTAGTCTACTCATATCAACCAACAACACACAAGGAGGCCACTTGGTATTACCACCCCACTCCCTCATAGTCATGCTGTACACATGTAACCCTTCCAGTTCTTGCACTCATTCCATCACTCTCACTCAACCTTCTCTTCTTTCCCTCCTTGCAGGAGAAGAGAGCCCACAATAACAGACAGGGACAAAGAATGGGAGCAGGCCCTCCACAATTGGCCACATTAACAAGTGCAGAGGAGAATGCCCTGGAGGTCTCAGGAGCAGGGAGGCAGATGGAAGTGTGGGACGGAGAGAGGGGCTCAGCATGACAACCTGGTGACAGAATCAGTTTCCATTCAACTACATGGCATTCATCACTCACTCATATGGGGGCTGATGCCAGGAGACATTGAATGCTCATAATGTGCATAATGGTATCTGCATGCAATGCACATAGCTATATCTAACTGATCTCTTTACTCTCCCACAGGTCCATCAAGAGCCCCCCCGCCCGCCCACTTTTGAGACCTAAGAAGAGGACGACTCCTCAGAGGAGCCTCCAGCCTCTGAGGGTACAGCGGCACCAGATAGAAGCGCATCCAGCACCAGCACAGCTACACACACCCCGGTGGGTCCATTGCGAGATAGAGTAGTGTCACCTGGTGTCTCACACAACACAAGTGAGCAACAGCAGATGGTGGAGACAGGAACAGCAGTGGAGACTCCTCATCGGAGGGCGCAGGAGTCTCCTAGCTCTGCTTAGCTGCATGCAGACACTGAGCCTCGGGGGCCAACCAGGAAGAGGGCGATCCTGGAGCTGCAGGAACAAGTGCAGGAGGCTCTGACAAGGTTTTGCAACTACGATGACTGCGAGTGTGCAGAGAATGGAGGAGTCCATCTCAAACATGACCACCACCGTGGTGCCCGCACTCGCGACCATGGATAGGATGGCCACCTGCATGGAGGACCTAACCCGCCAGTCGCAAGAGCGCATAGTGTCTATGCAAAATAGATGAGCATCTATGGAAGATAGATGGCTATCTATGGGAAATAAATGGTCATCTATGAAGGAGAGATGGCTATCTATGAAGGATAGAAGCCAGAGGCTCAGAGCCGTCCTTTCTAGGAGGGATGTCAGGGCAGATGTGGGTCCTCATGGCCCCACTGATGTGCAGGAAGGTGCTCTCCAGCTCCTTGCTAGTGGGGAAGTGCAGGTGGCCCATGAGAGGGATGATGGTGGGAGGGGACATGGAAGTGGGGGCTCCTCTCCAAGCGCTCACACTTCTCCCCCATGCCAACCCCTTGCACAGAGCCCCAGATGCCACCCCGGACAGTAATGGCTGAGTCTGCCCCTGTACAGCCACAGGAGGAGCAGACTTTCGCAGAGCCCTCAGAGGCTCCAAAACCCAGAGGATGACCGCCAAAGGCGTCTAAGCAGGCGCAGCAGGGAAGTGAGCAGGATGCCTCCACCTCTGCTGAACCCACAGGGGTGGCACTTTGTAGAAGCACACTGAAAAGAAAGAAGCCACACAAGTAATTTCACAAGGGTAGCCACTTGGGTGTTTTGGACAAGATAATGTCAAGTTTGTCTTCATTTCATTTGTTGTATAAAGTTATTTATTTTGGAACCTTTCCGGTCTTGGAGACATTTGTGTGCACAGTGGGAGGTGGTTTAGTTAGTTGGAGTGGAGTGTCAGACCTAACGGTTACAACAGTGACTCCACTTCAAAAAGTACTTCATTGGCTGTAAAGTGCTTTGAGACATCCGGTGGTCGTGAAAGGTGCTATATAAATGCAAGTCTTTCTTCTTTCCAGAAATGGTGCTGACTGTGAAAGGAATGGATTGGTAAATGCAGAGATGCTTTATGGTGTGGCTGTGGAGTGTTGGCAACCTGGCAAGGCATGTGGTAGCCATATGGGTGTAATGAGTTAGCTTAAGTGAATCTGGCCATGATGAGACCATCCCTGGCCTCACGGGTAGCAATGTGTTCGTGTGGTGGTGGGATATGGGCCGCAGCTTCCTCCATCTCTTCCTCCACCTCTTCCACCTCATGCTGCTCCTTCTCCTCTGAAGAGGGTCTGCGCTCTGCGCCTTGCTCTTCATTAAGGGCTAATCCCTGCTGCAGCGCCATGTTGTGCAGGGTGCAGCAGACCACGACGATTCTGGAGACCCTGGCTGGTGCGCACTGCAGGGCTCCTCCAGATCTGTCAAGGCATCGAAAGTGCATTTTCAGGATGCCTATTGTCTGTTCAATGATACTTCTGGTGGAGAAGTGGCTTTGATTGTAGTGCTCCTCGGCATCAGTACTTGGCCTCCTTAAGGGTGTCATGAGCCACGTCTTCAATGGATAGCCCCTGTCTCCAAGCAGCCAGCCAGAAAGTGGAGGTGAGAAGAGCTGAGGGACGGTGGACTGGCGCAAGACAAAAGAGTCATGGCAGCTACCAGGGAATCTGGCACACACATGCATGATGATCTTCCTATGGTTGGAGACGAGCTAGACATTGAGGGAATGGAAGCCCTTGTGGTTGACAAAGACTGCTGGGTTGTGATGGAGTGCCCTGATGGCCACATGTGTGCAGTCGATGATGCCCTGTACCCGTGGGAAGCCAGCCAGAGCGGCAAAGTTGAGTTTCATCAGTAGCAAAGTTGCTGTAATTGGCTGACTTGTCAAAGAGGGCATCGATGACCTGTGTGATGCATCTGTGGGCGGCCGGCTGTGAGATGCTGCAAGTTTCTGCTGCAGATCCCTGGAAGGAGCCTGAGGCAAAGAAGTTGAGGGCGCCAGTGACTTTGACAGCGACTAGTAAGGCGTGTCCACCCGCTCCTCTGGGCTGCAGGTCTTGGTCCAGCAATTTGCAAATGTCTGCAACCATCTGGCGTGATACCCTGAGCCTCCTTTGACACTACTGTTCAGTCATGTTGAGGAAGTTGACCCTCTGCTTGTACACCCTGTGTTGGGGATATCGCCTCCAGTGCCGTGCAGCCCTGCACTGATGCCCTCTGTCCTGCGCAGCATCAGGTGGTTAAGGAGAAGGTTAGTGGTGGTGTTGTTGCTGCTGGTGTTGGGGCTCATCGTGGTCAGATTCTGAGGACCAAGGTGAGAGAGTGTAAATGGTACCCATGCTGCTGGAGTAGATAGCAGTTGAAGTTGAGATGACAGAAGCAATCTGTCAATGGTGAGAGAGGTTGCTGCAATGAGGTGACACTGGCTGGAGAGTTTGCTCCAAACACTTGCAGCCTGCATAAACCTCAATGTGTTCCAAAGGGAGAAAGCAACAGCCTCTGCACTTGTAAAGTGAACAGGTGTGAAGTGGGAGCTTTTATACTAGATTTCAAGCTGTCACTCATCAGCTGATTCAATGGCCACTCAACTTCCGCCTCAGATTAACAGACGGGGTCCAGGAGCAGTGTGGAAGCCATGGGCGAGCTGTTAAAGTCAAAAGGTAGGTAGGCTAAATTCACTCTTAAGGGCTTGTCAACAAGCCAATAATTGTTTAAATTAGGTCCCCCGCCGCTGCCGTTCGGGTCTGCTCAGCACTGGCAGCCCTGACATTTGGAAAGTCCAGCATGCGCGTTTTGACAGTGGGTTCCCGACCCGCTGCCAATCATTTAAAATTTAACAGCTGACCCGCCACCTATCCCGTCCGCTGAGCGCCGGCAAAATTCTGGCCTTTGAGTCTGCGCTATCAGACACATCGCGGTTTAGCAAGTCCTGCAGGTAACTCACGCCCCTTTTTACAGGCTTGAGATAAGTTAGGTGCAATATTAGCTTAAATGATGAGATTTATGACTGAACAGGTTATGTCCTCAGTATCCCATTGTTTGCATACATCGCCACTTTGGGGGTGGGCACGACTTCCATCCTCTCCACTTCTGCAGGAAATCATGGGCCTGGATTTTGCGGTCGGTGGCGTACCTACGGAGTACGCCGCCGGTATCTGACTAGAATGCACACTTACCTGATGGGGACCCTCCTTTGCGAACTTAGGGGTAGAAATTAGGTCGCGCCCCATTTGGGGCGCAAATATCGTCCGGACGCAAATATTAGCGCCTGGCGCTAATTATCGGCACTGACAGGAAACTTCACTTTTACCGCCCCGGGAGGTGAGTGGAGCGCTAAAGCAGGCGCTGCACACCTCTCTTAAGGCGCAAAGGGCGAGCAGTGAGGCGCTAACTCGGAGCGCTGGCGAAGCTCATGTAATGTCAGTCAGCAATGGAACACACACACAATGGCACGGGCCAGTTCTTAAAGGGGATGGTTAATCTTGCTTTCCATCCACATCCTGTTCATTGCTGCCTTGAATCTCGGCCTGGAGAGACTTGCACATCAAATGTGCTGGAAAGAACAATGGAAAGTACCAGGCAAAGAGCTCAGAGTGCAGCTCCCACAGTCTCTGCTAAATCGATACAAGGAATGGCAAATCAAAATGAACCTGCAAAGTGCTGCTCAGTACCCAAAACTCCTTCACACAACGTTGAATCTCTCCAGAAGTCTCTCCCTCTCTCTCTCAGAATGCGTAGTTCAAAAATGCCACCAACAATAAAAGACAGGAAGAGGCCCCCTTTAAATAGCGCCCCCCCCCAGCCCCACAGCGATTGATAGCGTTCCAGTCTTCTGGTCGTTGGAAGCGCCAGGCGGTAAGGCAGGGGGCGCCACTCAATTTCCGCTACGGGGCGCCACAAGGGCGTTGCACCATGGAATGACGTCACAATCTGCGCGCGCAGGTGGTCGCAGCGGTAAGTTTTAGCGCCGCCGCACAATCTCAAGTTAAATTCTCGAGCGGCGCAAACATCGCTGCGCCCGGGCGTTAGCGGCTTTGCGCCCCATTACCGCCCTCTTAAGGCGCTAACGGGAGGCGCAACCAAGTGAATTTTTACCCCTTACTGTTTGACGCTGCTTACTCGAGGGCAGCGTAAAGGCCCATGGATCCCAGGGGCGCAGCATGTGCGGAAGTGTACCTGGGATCACGTGAGCCAGTGCTCCATTTAGGAAACAGAAGCAACATATATTTGGAGAATTGATCTTTGAAGTCGGAACTTGACAGATTGCAAGTTCGGGATTTAGAATCCCGAACTTGCGGTCCATTTCAAAGGTGGTATGACGGCGAATTCTGGCCCATGGTGTATTTCAGAAAGGGAGGAACTCTCGTGTCCCCGAGTCCTGCTCCAAATCCCCACCCCCCCCTTTCTGGAAATCAGCTATTTTTCCCCAAAAAGATTGCAGAGTTTCTAGGCTCCTGTCTCTCTGTTCAGTCATGGTAAGTGCATGGTACGGAATGAAAAGAGGGACAGAGAGAATATAGTAACCTTTATTTCAAAAAAACCATATTGCTGTATTTATTTTGATCAAATACTTGAATAAATCAATAGAAAGCTCCAGCTCCCACTAAGTAAAGTAAGACAAATTAAATTGATATAAGCATAAAACCTTATTTATATTTCTCCACTTTGTCTTAAATAATGGAATAAAAGTAATGAATCAATTACTGACACTGACAGCTCTTTAAAAATGAGCTTGAAGTTCTAACTGAGTGCTTAAAGAAGCTATAATGAAGTTGGAGCATTTTAAAAAGGTAATAAATTTGGTAATTTATAGTTGCACATTAGGTCTAAGCGGGTCTGTAACAAGACATGTTGTTCCTTTTATTTGAATTAAATGATTTAAGAGTGTCATGACTTTTTACACAACATAGTTGTGCCCAAATTGACCCTTGATATAGTTCAAATCGTTCCACATAAATGGAGTGTTTAAATAAAACACATAGTTACTCAATCATAAGGAATTCAAAGAGCTCCAAGTGCTCTGATTGTACACTGCCATTCTGCCCAAACTTAACCCATGCACTCTTCACTACTACAGTGTTTGCATGATAATCTAAGACAAGGGTATCTAATCATTGCTGGGATGTGACAACAGCTTGGAACTTATCACTTCTCAGCATCAGCCCTCTTTGACAGGCCAGGCGCTGCACTCTAGGGATCATTGACACTTTGACCACTCTTACAAACACTTCACGTGGGAAACCTCTCAGAGCACTGATTGCCGCAGTGCTGCCCTGGAAAATAACTGTCATCAGGACTTCTGCATCAGTCAAAGGAATGTCATTGCACTGATGATCCTCTTAAAACCTTTGCCTTCACAGGAAGAAGAAACATTCTCCCAGTTTTTTTTTAGAAGCAACTTTTGATACTATAAAGGTAAAACATTTCAATTACTGCAAAAGGATTACTGTAGTTTTGCATGTGTGGCATTTTCCCTCCAATTTTCTCTCTTTAGCCCTCCTTTGCTGAAGCACAGCTTCACACACACTGGCAGCCCTCCAGCACTTGCTCCATGTGTGAGCCTGGATAGTGAGTGTCAGTAGGTGATTCAACCATGGTGAGTACAGAACTGACCTTGATCCTGCTCACGGCACCGATGCACACACATCACACCACACACAAACACGCCATCACACATCACACACACAACACGCCATCACACACACAACACGCCAACACACACGCCAACACACACACACACACCACGCCAACACACACACACCACGCCAACACACACACACACACACACACACACACACACCACGCCAACACACACACACACACACACACACACACACACACACACCACGCCAACACACACACACACACACACACACACACACACACACACACACACACACATCACACACACACCACGCCAACACATACAACACATCACACATCCACACACCACGCCAACACACACAACACATCACATCACACACACACAACACGCCAACACACACACACACATCACATCACACACACACAACACGCCAACACACACACACACACACACAACACATCACACACACATCACACATCACACATCACACACATCACACACACACAACACGCCAACACACACACACACACACACACACATCACGCCAACACACACACACAACACATCACACACACACCACGCCAACACACACAACACATCACACATCCACACACACACCACACATCACACACACACACACACATCACACACACACACACACACAACAGGCCAACACACAACACACACACACATCACGCCAACACACACACAACACGCCAACACACACACAAACACGCCAACACACACACACACACGCCAACACACACACACACACCACGCCAACACACACACACACAAACACGCCAACACACACACATCACGCCAACACACACACACACACACATCACGCCAACACACACACACACACGCCAACACACACACAAACACGCCAACACACACACACACGCCAACACACACACACACCACGCCAACACACACACACAAACACGCCAACACACACACACAAACACGCCAACACACACACACACAAACACGCCAACACACACACACACAAACACGCCAACACACACACACACCACCACACACACACAACACACCAACACACACACACACACAACACGCCAACACACACACACACACAAACACATCCACACACACACAACACGCCAACACACACACACACACACATCACGCCAACACACACACACAACACGCCAACACGCCAACACACACACACACACCACGCCAACACACACACACACAAACACGCCAACACACACACATCACGCCAACACACACACACACACACATCACGCCAACACACACACACACACGCCAACACACACACAAACACGCCAACACACACACACACGCCAACACACACACACACCACGCCAACACACACACACAAACACGCCAACACACACACACAAACACGCCAACACACACACACACAAACACGCCAACACACACACACACAAACACGCCAACACACACACACACCACCACACACACACAACACACCAACACACACACACACACAACACGCCAACACACACACACACACAAACACATCCACACACACACAACACGCCAACACACACACACACACACATCACGCCAACACACACACACAACACGCCAACACACACACAAACACGCCAACACACACACACACACGCCAACACACACACACACCACGCCAACACACACACACACAAACACGCCAACACACACACACAAACACGCCAACACACACACACACACACAACACGCCAACACACACACACACACACAACACGCCAACACACACACACAACACGCCAACACACACACAAACACGCCAACACACACACACACACGCCAACACACACACACACCACGCCAACACACACACACACAAACACGCCAACACACACACACAAACACGCCAACACACACACACACACACAACACGCCAACACACACACACACACAAACACATCCACACACACAACACATCACACACACACCACGCCAACACACACCACGCCAACACACACAACACATCACACATCCACACACACACACACCACACATCACACACACACAACCACGCCAACACACACACACACACGCCAACACACACACACACACACACCACGCCAACACACACACACACACAACACGCCAACACACACACACACACACACACCACGCCAACACACACACACAACACGCCAACACACACACACACACACAACACGCCAACACACACACACACACACACAACACGCCAACACACACACACACACACACAACACACACACACACACACAAACACATCCACACACACACAACACATCCACACACACAACACATCCACACACACAACACATCACACACACACCACGCCAACACACACCACGCCAACACACACAACACATCACACATCCACACACACACACACCACGCCAACACACACACACACACCACGCCAACACACACACACACACCACGCCAACACACACACACACAACACATCCACACACACAACACATCCACACACACAACACATCACACACACACCACGCCAACACACACCACGCCAACACACACAACACATCACACATCCACACACACACACACCACGCCAACACACACACACACACGCCAACACACACACACACACCACGCCAACACACACACACACACCACGCCAACACACACACACACACAACACGCCAACACACACACACACACCACGCCAACACACACACACAACACGCCAACACACACACACACACACAAACACATCCACACACACAAACACATCCACACACACAACACATCCACACACACAACACATCCACACACACAACACATCACACACACACCACGCCAACACACACAACACATCACACATCCACACACACACACACACCACACATCACACACACACAACACGCCAACACACACACACACACACACACACAACACATCCACACACACAACACATCACACACACACACACACACATCACACATCACACACATCACACACACAACACGCCAACACACACACACACAACGCCAACACACACACACACGCCAACACACACACATCACGCCAACACACACACAACACGCCAACACACACACAACACGCCAACACACACACACAACACGCCAACACACACACACACCACGCCAACACACACACAACACGCCAACACACACACACACACGCCAACACACACACACCCACGCCAACACACACACACAACCACGCCAACACACACACACACACACAACCACGCCAACACACACACACACACACGCCAACACACACACACACACAACCACGCCAACACACACACACACACACCACGCCAACACACACACAAACACGCCAACACACACACAAACACGCCAACACACACACACACACGCCAACACACACACACACACACACAACCACGCCAACACACACACACACACCACGCCAACACACACACAAACACGCCAACACACACACACAAACACGCCAACACACACACACACACACCACGCCAACACACACACAAACACACCACGCCAACACACACACACAACACCAACACACACACAAACACGCCAACACACACAAACACGCCAACACACACACACACACACCACGCCAACACACACACACAACACGCCAACACACACACACACACACACACACACAACACATCCACACACACAACACATCACACACACACCACGCCAACACACACAACACATCACACATCCACACACACACCACACATCACACACACACACCACACATCACACACACACACAACACGCCAACACACACAAACACATCCACACACACAACACATCACACACACACACACACACACATCACACACATCACACACACACACCACACATCACACACACACACACCACGCCAACACACACACACACAACACGCCAACACACACACACACCACGCCAACACACACACACACACACCACGCCAACACACACACACACACACACGCCAACACACACACACACACACACGCCAACACACACACACCACGCCAACACACACACACGCACACACCACGCCAACACACACACGCACACACACACAACGCCAACACACACACGCACACACACACAAACACACACACACACACACCACCACACACACAAACACAGAAACACATACACACACCACCACACACACATCACGCCAACACACACACACACACCACGCCAACACGCCAACACACACACACACCACGCCAACACACACATACACACCCACCCACCCCACGCACATACACACCCACCCACCCCACGCACATACACACCCACCCACCCCACGCACATACACACCCACCCACCCCACGCACATACACACCCACCCCACGCACATACACACCCACCCACCCCACGCACATACACACCCACCCACCCCACGCACATACACACCCACCCACCCCACGCACATACACACCCACCCACCCCACGCACATACACACCCACCCACAACACACACATACACACCCACCCACAACACACACATACACACCCACCCACAACACGCACACCCACCACACACACACCCACCACACACACACCCACCACACACACCCCCACCACACACACCCACCACACACACCCCCACCACACACACCCACAACACACACCCACCCACAACACACACCCACCCACAACACACACCCACCCACAACACAACACACACCCACCCACAACATACACCCACCCACAACACAAACACACACCACAACACACACCCACAACACACACCCACCCACAACACACACCCACCCACAACACACAACACATCACACACACACTCCAACACACACACACACAACACAACGCATCACACACACACGCCAACACACACACACAACACACACCCACCCACAACACACACCCACCCACAACACAACACACACCCACCCACAACATACACCCACCCACAACACAAACACACACCACAACACACACCCACAACACACACCCACCCACAACACACACCCACCCACAACACACAACACATCACACACACACTCCAACACACACACACACAACACAACGCATCACACACACACGCCAACACACACACACAACACACACACACACACCAACACAATACACACACCCATCACACATCACACCCACACAAACACATCGCACCCACACACACACACAACACATCACACCCACACACATCACACACACACACCATCTCACACACACACGCCCACAACACATCACATCACACACACAACACACAATACAAACAAAACACATTACACCCACACACGCCAACACATCACACCCACAACACACATCACACCCACAACACACACACACGCCAACACACACACACGCCAACACACACACACGCCAACACACACACACGCCAACACACACACACGCGCCAACACACACACGCCAACACACACACACACACGCCAACACACACGCCAACACACACGCCAACACACACGCCAACACACATGCCAACACACACGCCAACACACACGCCAACACACACACACTACACACGCCAACGCGCACACACTACACACGCCAACGCGCACACACCACACGCCAACGCGCACACGCCCACAACACACACTCCCACAACACACGCCTACAACACATCACATCACACACACACACACACAAACATACACACACTACACAATACACAGAGACATGCCCACACACACACACGCCCACAACACATCACATCACACACACAACAGACACACAATACATCACACCCATACACACACCAATACACACACACACACACCCACAACACATCACACACGCCAACCCACACACACCACAACACACACACATGCTTACATCACATCACACACAACACACAATACACACACTCAACACAGACACACAATACACACCCACAACACATCACAGGCCAACACAAACACACGCCCACAACACATCACACACGCCAACACACACACGCCCACAACACATCACACACGCCAACACACACACACACCCACAACACATCACACACGCCAACACACACACACATGCCCACAACACACACACATGCCCACAACACACACACACAGCCCACAACACATCACACACGCCAACACACACACACACACAACACATCACACACGCCAACACACACACACGCCCACAACACATCACACACACATGCCCACAACACACACAACAAATACACACACTACACACACACACACTACACACACACACACACACGCCCACGCCCACAACACATCACACACACAAACACATCACGCACACATTCACACACTCACACACATTAACAGGAGTCAATGGTTAACAATCAGGAGTGGAAACACAGGCTGATTTTTCTTCTCCCTATCTTGGTCATTGAGGCCAATTGTAGCTCTCTCACTACAGTCTTCACTTAAAATCAACCAACTCATCACAAACTAGACTCCTTTGTGGCTTGGATGGGCCAGCGTCACACCATTCAGGTCACTTTTTCATTTAGCCAGCAGCTGCTTGGGTGACTTAAATGTACTAAAAAAATGTTTCATTATTCTTCAGTCTCAAAAATAAACAATTAGCAGTAGATTGGACATTGGCCTTTCACCTCTCAGACCTGGGTTCAAATCCAGTCCAGACTGTTGAGATGAAAGTCTTCCCTGGTCTGCTGGCTGTCAGTTTCCAACGTGAAATGAGTTTGGTCAGTTTCAATCCAGCTCCTAGTTGGTTTGGGCCTACAGCACAAAACTGGCACTAATTTGGCAGTTTCACTCAGCGAGGCTGGTATGAGAAACGGGAAAATGTTGCACAGGTGTAGTGTGGAGTTCTCTTGAGACTGGGGACTGAGGCATACTATTGGGGAGAGTAGAGAGAGCTTTACCCTGCATCTGGTCTGTGAGTGTTAAATACTGACACTGGAAAAGCTTCTATTCCTCAGCATTAACATTCCTCACCTTGATGAGCATTTGGGAAACAATGTAATGGGATTGCATGATTTGAATAGAACTCACTATACCAAAAAGATTGACAAATGCATAAATCTGCACATAACAGAAAAAGGTACATAATGTCAGACACACATTGTTCAAAAAAAAGTTTTCATATCAGAAACAATTTCAACAGTTTTCTTTGAAATGTTGACAACATCATCCTTGGAATGACAGCCAAGATGAAAATATTAGGGACATAGGAATTGCTAGACGAAAAAAGACCACGGTCCATCTAGTTTGCCTTCTACCATCCTGATAGTTGCATGATACAATAATAATGGAGCTGTTGCCTACGTAGTATTAACAGTATGTAGACTAAACTAAACATTCCACACGCTTTATTCTTTGATGCAATAGATGTGACCTATTCAGTTCTGAGAATCTACAGCTTCTTAATGTTTACTAAATAAAATGGAGCAACATTTGACGACAATTCCAATTCTTGACATTCTAGGAAAAAGAGTAATTAGGCCATCAGTAAAGTAGATTGATGGGTTTTGCAAATGCCTTCCAGTCTAGTCTATTGGAACCATATTCTGGGAAATGTCCTGAGCCAAAAAAAACTGGAAGGACAGTTTTACAGAAGAAAATGTGTTAATGGTTTATATTTTCTCCATATCTTTTTATTTTCAGAACTTTTAAGTGAACTCTTATAATCAGGGCCATTGGTTTATGATGGCTGAATAAGTCAAATTCCATTTTTATTACATGGAATTCCAGGATTTTTAATGATGTTTAGGGATCCTATTTCCCAATTCTCTCCATTGTTTGTGAATACCACAGACGAGTGGGCTTGCTTATAATTATTAAAGCTTGACTTTATTTACGGGGTGAATCTGCAACCCCAGGCTCCGATGCTCCAATGTGTGGTGGGAGCATAGGTCTGGAATCAAACACAATGTTGCAGCCCTATCTCTTACCTGCGCTCACTGCAAACGCAGCTTCCCCGCTGGGTGTGCAGGATTGCAGAATCATCCGTTAATCTCCAAGAAATAATATTCCAGAGCTGTATAAATCTGTCTGTCTCACATACCCTAACCTGGCTGAAAGGTGAAAGGCCGGGCAGAGGACGTGCTCCCAGCTCTTTTGCGATGCTGCTCTCACGCCAACAACTCAGAGGTGTGGTTGAATACACCAGCGTAACTCTGATTATCTCTCGCTTCTTCTGCACACTGGGAATTGGAATTTGGATTGATACTGGCCACTAAGCACACCTGTACACGCTCAAAGAACATCAGGAATGCTAGCGGTTATAGCTGGAATTCTGATATGCCTCATTCTCCTTTGCACATCTGTGGTGACCAGTAAATTAGAGCTACTAAACATGAAAGGTATCTGATCTGCTTTCCACTGAAGAATAACAGGAGCTCTTTGCTCGTGCCAGTGAATATCACCTATTGGGATGAAAACTTCGTCCCACTTAAGAACATACAATGCCCCTTGAATTTCCTTGGACTTTCTGTCCTGCGCCACCATGACTTTGTCAGGAGTGTGGCGGAAATCTTGTTAAATGGCGGCCAGTATCAATACAGAGCACAATTCCCAGTATTCGCAAGAAGCAAGAAGTTAGGGTGGCGCAGTGTTAGAAAGTTTAAAAAAAATTTGCGTGGCAAATTGCTAAAATTGCGAGCTGATAACGTCGCAGCGAGGGAAACAGAGCATCTGGGACCTGAGTGAACAGGGAAAGCAACTGTGTATTTCCTTAACCACTCAGATTGAAGGATTGAGAAATAAATAGCGCAAGGATTGAGAAGGAAGTGTAAATTAGAGTGGGTGAATTCAATGTCAAATGAGGTACAGAAAGGGAACTAAAGAGAGGGAAAGAAAGATTGGATTAAGAGAGAAAAAAGAAACAGAAAGTGAAAGTAAAAAAAAAGGTAACATTTAAAATTTAACATTTTTCGCCAACAACAATTATTACCTGAAGGAATGAGGCTCCATGTTTGTAATAGTTAATTTTCAGTGCCAGAGAGGTTGACTAGCAGTAATTAATACTTATCATGTCGTTAAAAGGGCACTTAGACTGAAATGGACAAGTCTTCACTTTCTGCGGCAAGTTTAGTTTGTATCCACCACGCAAATACAGCAACTTCACACCATTCAATGCATTTCAATGGTGAGGCAGACAGTGAGATGCTATTTTCGCGAAGCTAATGGCGGAGCGGTGCATCTTGCACAGCAACATTTGGATTTCCACGTTTACCCACGCATCTGCCCTCACCTCAAGTTGCTGTAGCCTTTGCACATAAATAATGGCGAGTGCCATTAGCCTTGCCGTTATTTTGACAGCAATTTATGGGCTAAGACTTTTCAATGTTATATGTAGAGAGCTAGATTAGTAAATTTCTGATTTTCTCTGACACAACAGTTCATTCTCTCTGTCAGAACTCTCCATATCTATCTCCCTATCTGCCTCACATGCTTTGTCCTAGCCACTCCACAGTCTCATCTCCTCCATGATCGCTCTTGCTCTCGATAGCAAAATACTGCAGATGCTGGAAATCCGAAATAACAGAAAACGCTGGAAAAACTCAGCAGGCCAGGCAGCATCCGTGGAGAGAGAAACAGAGTTAACGTTTCAGGTCTGTGACCCTTCGTTGTTCTGACGAAAGGTCTTCGACCTGAAACGTTAACTCTGTTTCTCTCTCCATGGATGCTGCCTGGCCTGCTGAGTTTTTCCAGCGTTTTCTGTTGTCATTTCGCTCTTGCTCTCTTTGCTCCATATTATCTTTCTACTTACTTTTTCTTTCACAACATTCATTGTAAAATTATTTTGCTGATGTCCAAGGCTGAATTAGTGAATTACGGTGGACATCAATGATGACATTAAACCCAAGCAAATGTACAAATAAAGCTGCTGTGGGTTCTTGTTATAGACATCAGATCATACTTCAGCAGTACAAGACTGTATATTGATAACAAACCCAAAAACACATCATACAAGGGAGAGGTTTTGCCTTCTGTTGAATGCTCCCATTCTGATTATCTCACTATTTGATTTTTGTCAACTTTCAGGCCCGCTCGTAAACATTTTTCTCTTTGTGCCACAAATATTTTCCACATCCTGCTTTTGAAATCATTCATGCCCCGCAATGAAGCAACTAGTAATTTTAAAGCTGCAGTAATAGATGTTCTGCCAATGAGCTTTAAGACAAAGCAAAACCGACCTTAGCTGCCAGGTAACCATAGCAGCCTGTTGTCCAGACATTAGAGTTCCTACTGGGAGGATGAAACTACTATTTGTTTCAAATGCTAGCAAAGAGCAGATGAACTCTGCAACATACCAGATAAACCACTTGATGCATCACTCTATTGTTATGAACTTCAGCCTCAGAGCTGCCTGACACTCAAACCTCCCAGCAACAAACAGTCTCAATGCTGACTTTGTGGAATAGTGTAAAACGGGTGATCGTGAATCGGCAGCCCCTTTTACATCCCTCCCGATTTTTATTTCCATTGACTTCATACGAGACGTAAAACGGGCTGCTGATTTGCTATCACCTGTTTTACACTATCGCACAAAGTCAAAATGACCCTGTATGTTTTCCTTGAGGGAAGTTAAAAGTGATCACGCCGTCATATATGATGGCCATCACCATACCGACTAGGGGTGTGTAACAGGCGGCTGATACGCTACTACCAGTTTTCTGGCCCTAGCGAAAGTGAAAATTACCTCCCATGTTTAAATTGAAATTATAGAAGCTCACAGCTTGCCAGTTGGAAGAGAAATATTCTCTAACACCTTATTTTGTTCTATTATTCTAGCCAATGGGAATGTGTCTGTTTGAACGCTGTCTAATGTTTTAAGCATGAAACCATGTTTTTTATTTAAATCTTTCTGAATACACATCAAGCAAATTCTTCAATAAAAATGTTACTTTCGGAGACTTTTAATCATTAGTAGACTCACACTTGTTGGCGCTTTCTGGTATGGACAATGTTGTATTCATTATGAAGTGTTGCTGAAGTAAGTTTAAAGTGAGAGGTACAGCTCCAATAACTTTATGAACAGAACTGAAAGGGTGCTGGCTGCCAGGTAACCATAGCAACATGTAGTTCAGATGCAAGATTTCCTCCAGGGAACCGATTCTAATTCTGGCTTTTAGAAAAGCAACTGTGGATCCGCACAGTGGAGGTGGCACTGCCATTCAAACATGTGTGGCATGTCAAGTGCTGGCAACATTATTCCGTCAATAAGTCCATACCACACAGGAAGTAAGGGTGGAGCAGTTATGCCTTCATTTCACGATTATGTCTGATGGAGAAATCAAGACGGACATGGACCCAAATCCCCAATGGAGCAGAATGCGAGTAAAGCTGATGAGAGCATGAAGGCATGCATGAAGTATATTCAAACTAGGACTTGACATCTGCAGAGTTGACAACATTTTCCTCCACACTGTAACAGATAATCCACAGACACAGAGCGGAAGATGATAGCAAGGTGTTAGTTATTTTCAAAAAATGTAACGGACTCCAGTAAAGTAAGATGGGAAATAAAAACAAAACTGCTGGAAATGCACAGCAGGTCCTTCAGCACCTGAAAAGACAAAAGAGGGATTAAGTTTCAGGT
This sequence comes from Squalus acanthias, assembly GCA_030390025.1. Taxonomy (NCBI): domain Eukaryota; kingdom Metazoa; phylum Chordata; class Chondrichthyes; order Squaliformes; family Squalidae; genus Squalus; species Squalus acanthias. The sequence continues at coordinate 77,613,520 of CM059433.1, forward strand.
AGAGACCTTTCATTGGAACTTTCATTTCCTACATTACAACAGTGACTCAACTTCAAAAGTACTTCATTGGCTGTAAAGCACTTTGAGATGTCCGGTGGTCGTGAAAGGCGCTATATAAATGCAAGTCTTTTTTCTTTCTTTCTGTCCTGGTCTTACGTTGATAACAGGTCCATTGCATTGCTGGGAGCTGATAATGTCACAACTGGTGGTGTTGTGTAAAGTTGACAAGACCTGTAGGTTCTTCTACCTGCTTTACGTTAACAATGTTTGACACAGACACATTGTCTTGATCTGCTGAGGCTTATCCACTTGTTGGTGATGATGTGTAATCTAAAACAAACCATTCTTTGAATGTAACCAGTAATTACTCATGTATATGGCTGCGAGTAAATTGTTAGCAAGCTGGATATATCTGCTGCATATCCCCAGGCACGTTCATACATCACTGCACTTCAGTACTTGAGGCGTGAGCAGGGAGGGTGGGGAGGTGAATGGAATGAGTGTGAAGACTGCAGGGCTACAACACTGTAGTGCCGATTCTCCAACTCTCAATCTCTTCCAGTGCAGCTTCCTGCTGGGAGTGTGAGATTGTTTAATTTACCCTTTGAACTAATGTTTATTTTACAACAACTTGTATTTATATAGGGCCTTTAACGTAGTAAAACGTGCCAAGGCGCTTCACAGGGGTATTTTAAGACAAAAAAAATTTTTGAAGACAAAATAGGTTACATTTTTAAACTAAAATGAGCGATGTGTCATTTCACTATCTGGATGTCTAATTTTCCTTTCAATGTTGCTCTAGGAGGGAAGTGACAGTAACTGGGGTGGGGAGGCGGGGTTGGGTGGTGGTGGCGTGGGCAGTCTTACACTTTGTGATGCCTTATGAGGTAGATACCTTGAATCCTTCAGCCTTAATTGTTAAATACAATGGGGCCAAAAATCGGCAGTCCATCCTGTGCACTTTCACCGTAAGTTGGGCAGGAGTGCAGTGGAACAACCATTAATTAAACTGGGACTGGCTATGCCGGGCTCTTGCCTTCCCTGACAGCTTCTGGTGAGGGTTGGCGGGGGTTGGAGCCCTCCATTGCCCCAAACAAGGACACCTATGTAAGATGGGGCAGGGACCCCCAGGAGAGAGGTATTCTGTGTCCTCAGTCTGGCTGGACATCAGCAGGCTTATATAAGTAGAAAAAGCAAGTGCATGCCAATTTCGGAAGTGGGGCTCACCTTGGGGTCCTGGATTGTAGCATGGACTCCCGAAGGGTTGAAAGTTCACTTAGGATATATTGGTCCCCTTATAAAGGTGGGTGATGGGCACACACCTGCAAAGGTCCTTTTGGAGCGGACATGTTCTGCCAGCATTCCCAGCATCTTTTGGCAGGTGAGTGTCCGAGATGCACCCCCTAGTGGCTTAGGTGCCCACCACTGTTATTTAAATTGGGTGACCTCACCCTGACCCTGAAAACGTTGGGGTTGTCAGTGCCGAGGGTCACCAATGGACGGATTCTGGCATTTACACTGGGATCAAAGGCCTGTGGATTCTTGCGGCCAATATCTTTATATGGAATTGCCAAAACTTCCATTATGCATTATTCAGGGGACTAGATTGCCATTGAATCTGATTCTCTTCAATTGTTTCTGAAGCTGCTGCTATGACATGTACTGCATGTTGAAAATAGAGGGGTATTGATTGAAACTAGCGCCAACCTATAGGAATCAGCCCTGAGATCATCCAGAAGAAACTGAACAAAAGCAGGAGTGAGTAGGCGAGTTTGGATTAATGGTGTGTGGGCATCCCTGCCAGCCTAGAAACTTAGCGGAAGCTGACCAATCCTTCAAAAATAAAATGACACACACCCCTAAAATCTGACAACTCAAGAATGGCTCTGTTTATAAACCTATAAAACAAGTAGTTACAATGCATTTGTAACCCAACATTCCTTTACTTCTAATGTAGGAAAATAACAGACATGTTGAATTTTCACAGACCAACCAGACCATCACTTCCCCGAAAGTTACCTCAACAGTCACTCTCTCAGAGGTATCACAGAGACATTGCACCCTATGCAACTCCTCAACCAACTCCCCACCCTTTCACAGAGACTCTCTCTCTCTCCTCCTCCACTCCTCCTAATTCACACAGGCATGCTTCTCCTCAATTCAAACTGGTGCTCTTCCATCACATTTTTTAGGACTTTTTGCCCTTTTTTTCCCCTCGTGATATAATGTTGGCTTCTGTATCTCAGACTACTCTCATAAGTGGCCTCACTCCCTTGGGTGAAATTGATCTTTGGTGAAAGCACGAAATAGACGCTAGCAAATCGGCAGCCCGTTTTACAGCATCCCTGATTTTTTTTTTTCAAGTGGAGCCCTTCTTTAAATGTGCAGGTTGGGGTCTAATGACATCATCAAGCCCTGACTGTAATTTTAATTCTGGCCTGAGCAGTGAAGATGCCGCAACTTTCCCACCTGGTGACGGCCAGTCAGGACCTGCTGGGAAGAAGTAAAGACCATAAAAAGTAAGTTTTACACTTTCCCTTGTGGGGCCAGGAGGAGCAGGCATGTCCCTGGCGTTCTCTACCCCAGACTCCACCCCCCCTCCTTTCCCTACCGCGAGACCCCCCCCCCGCCCACCCCAGAACTACACTTACCTGAGTGCTGCCCCATTTTACGGAGGCTGGCAGCCGCTTCCCACCCATTTCCCACCCATTCCTGGAAGTGGACTGGCGGTATGTTAATGAGGCCTATGAGTTAAAATAGCCTGGGCCTGTTTTCTCTGGTGGAGTTTCTAACTCAGCTGCCACCCACTTGTCCAGAATTAAAATCAGGGCCCTAGATTTCCCTACCATTTACTGCTCGTTTTGTGATAGATTCAGGGTTGACCATGAAGGAAAATGGGTTGGGGAGGCCTAGTGCTGAATCGCCACTGGTCAAAGACCCATTCCAATTTTCCGCAATGTTGGGGTCTGGCAGCACTGGATACAGCAAAGGCTATGGGCCCCGACAACATCCTGGCTGTATTGCTGAAGACTTGTGCTCCAGAAATGGCCACACCTCTAACCAAGCTGTTCCAGTACAGTTGCAACACTGGCATCTACCCAACAAAGTGAAAAATTGCCCAGGTATGTTCTGTCCACAAAAGGCAGCATAAATCCAACCCAGCCAATTACCGCCCCATCAGCCTACTCTCAATCATCACTAAAGTGATGGAAGGAGTTGTCGACAGTGCTATCAAATGGCACTTACTCACCAATAACCTGCTCACCGGTACTCAATTTGGGTTCCACCAGGCCCACGCAACTCCAGACCTCATTACAGCCTTGGTCCAAACATGGATACAAGAGCTGAATTCCAGAGGTGAGGTGAGAGTGGCTACCCTTGACATCAAGGCAGCATTTGACCGAGTGTGGAACCAAGGAATCCTAGTAAAACTGAGGTCTATAGAGATCAAGGAGAAAACTCTCCAGTGGCTGGAGTCATGCCTGGCACAAAGGAAGAGGTTGTAGTTATTGGAGGCCAATCATCTCAGCCCCTGGTAAAGGGCCATCTGTTTTTGTGACTAATTGGCCTACCATGAAACAGAGCTCACCAACTCATTAGATAATATCAGGCCAAAGCCAACACATTTTTCAGTGAAATCCACTGTAGCCAAAGGCTGCCGTGGCGTATTGTAATAGGTTGCACAACATTAGGACCAGATGGCATGAAAAGGGATTGAGAGCAGGCCTGAAATGGTAAAACTCGTTCATAAGCTGACATCCAAGTCAGAAGGCATATACAGCGGCAACATACTGTCCAAATCAAACAGTGCTAATCCCCCCAACACACAGGTACAGCAAAATGTGAAGCAGCTTGCAGGACAAGAGAACTAACCTCAGCTACCATGACAGGGAATAAAAATGAGAGTCCCTTGAGACTTACAATGAGAGTGGATAAATTAGAGCTTTATGAATGAATTATTTCAATGGAAATGAAAATCAGGAGAGATGTTCAACGGGCGGCTGATTCACCCATTTTATACCATCACCCAAAGTCAAAATTACCCCGAGAGAGAGAGATGTGAAGTCCTGTTACCATTGGATCATTGTTATCAATTATTATTTAATACACTCTGTACTATATACATAACAATTTTTGGAGTTTTGTCTGGAAGAAGCTGAAGTCCCTGTGTGACCTAAATTAGGTATTTTTGATTTAGTTGCTCTCCTTTTAAATCCAGTCACAGTACATGATGTGTCAGCCGTGGCTCAGTGATAGCAAAGATTGTGGGTTCAAGTCTCACCCAGAGACATGAGCACAAAATCTAGGCTGACACTCTTGTGCAGTGCTGAGGGAGGTGCTGTCGTTCGGATGTGATGTTAAACCAAGGTCCCGTCTGCTCTCTCAGGTGGACGTAAAAGATCCCATGGCAATATTTTGAAGAAGAGCAGGAAAGTTCTCCCCAGTGTCCTGGCCAATCTTTATCCCTCAACCAGCATCACTAAATAAACAGATTATCTGGTCATTATCACATTGCTGTTTGTGGGACCTTGCTATGCACAAATTGGCTGCCTGCATTACAACAGTGACTACACTTCAAAGGTACATTGACTGTAAAATGTCCTGAGGTTGTGAAAGGCTTTATATAAATACAAATTCTTTCTTTTATATAAGAATCTTAAAATTGGTACAGTTCTGATTCCTATACCAACCCTGTATGAATACAATGTTGCAAACTTTGGTGGTTACAATTTGGAGAGAGCTATAATTCAAAATTAAATAATGCCTTGTGATTGGTTCAGTTTTTATATAACTGATAGCTCCATTTTAATTTTGACTGATCAGATATTCAAAATTCTCGAAACTAAAAAGGACTAAAGGGGAAATTGTAACTCCCAGTCAGAAAGCTGGTGGGACGTGCGGTCCATCCGCCTGGGAGTTTCCGTGGGGAGCTCTGCCAATATTAACTGCTGTGTCACATTTACATCTTAGAGACAGGCGTAACGCGGCAGCTGAGCAGCTTCTGTCAAACAAAGATCGGGCAGCCTGAAGACTACCCGCTGGCATTCGGGTGTCATGGAGGGGGAAAAATTCAACTGGGTCACATGGGCGGGAAGGGTGGGGGAGCGCTGGGCAGCAGAATCCCAGAGGAGCATTCCCACTCGTCCTGCATCCACAAAGGTAAGTTTAAAGCTTACCTTTTAAAGCCTCCACCTCTTCCCCGACAGATTTATTGAGCGGGCAACCAGGTGGATGCCTCAGCCGCCGGCAAAAACAGCCAGGTTAAAGCTGCTGCGAGGTGGGAATGGAGCAACAAGTAGAGCTGCTCGATTTTAAGACCTGTTCCTCCCAGTTACCGCTGGGCGGAGGTAAAATTCCCCCTTGATTATGTTTGAATTGGGAGTCTGTTCGAAATCTCAATTAGAAAAGAACTGATCAGTTGAAAACTGCCAGAAATAGAGAAAAATTGGTTTGAATTTCAAAGAAATGGTATAGATTAATTAGGCTTCCATAGTCGTAAGAAATTCATGGAAAATAAACACTTATTTAAAAGTTATTTACGAAGCTACAGATTAGAGAGTCGCAATCTTTTTATTATTTTGTCCACTTGATGAGTGAGGATGGAAAGATGTTTTACTTTATTAAATAATTGGTATTTATGCACCAGTTTATCTTTTGTAAAATAAAGTTGCTTGGCACTTTAAACTTAAAACAAGGTTTGATGTGATGCTCTACTGCTTTTGAAGACTCGATTGAGACAGAATATAAGTCTAGACCAGACAGGGTCTACTGTTTATATTCCTGTGCACTTTACAAGAAGCTAACCTGGATGTCAAAACAAGGATGGATCAAGGAGTGATCTAAGAAATGAGAGCTGAAATATTCTACTGTAAGAAAGCTAGAAAAATCTCAAACATAACACCCTGTTATCTGGTTGTTTTGTGGGTCTTCACACTTCAAAGCTCATGCTTTATTCTGCTTGTCTCCCTGTTCTCTCCCCATGGCCCTATATCTTGCTCTGCTTCAAATACATCCAATTTTCCTTTACAATATGTAACAGATCCCATGGCACTATTCCGAAGAAGAACTGGGGAGTTATCCCTGGTGTCCTAGCCAATATTAATCCCTCAATCAACATCACTAAAATAAAAACAGATTATCCGGTCATTATCCCATTGCTGTTTGTGGGAGCTTGCTGTGCGCAAATTGGCTGCCGTGTTTCCTACATTACAACAGTGACTACACTTCAAAAAGTACTTAATTGGCTGGAAATTGCTTTGGGACATCCGGTGGCCATGAAAGGAGCTATATAAATGCAAGTCTTTCTTTAATCTCTGCCTCAACCACTCCCTGTGGCAAAACCCCAATAACCTGCTATGAAAAGAAATTTCTGCTAACTTCTCTCCTCTTATGAGACACCTTATCCAAAGCCTCTGAAAATTCATATACACCATTATATTCCCTGTATCCAATCAGTCACTTTTTCAAAAGAAACATTAAATTTGACAAAATGATTTTCTTTTAACAAATCCATACTGGCTGTCCTCAATCAACCCAGGCATTTATAAACGTTCGCTAATTCGATCTCACATTTTGGATTCTCAGGGGCCGATTTTAAGCCAGCCCATCCAGTTTTCACCCCCTCCGAAAGTGAAAATTACCCTCTGTGTCTGTGGACAGTTCCACTAACTCGGGAGCAGCAACTCCCTGCACCTGGGAGTCCTGTGTCGCTCTGCTACACTGTGTCACTTCTCTCTCTCTCTACATTATACCTGCATCCTGAGCTGTCTGGCACTCCCTCTTGGACAACTACATTCTGGAGAGTATGAGCGCGATCTTGTCAGCCCTGGGGAGGCGGGTATGGAGGCCGGACTGCCGGGAAAATGGCAGAATTTGGGGGCGGGTGCCCAACCCGCCCCCAACCCGCCTCTGTGCCATCTTGCCAGGAGGCGGGTAGCCGACCCGTGCCAGGTCCCATCTCCTTGGAGGCGGGAAGGGGATTAGTGCCACTATCTGCCTGTTAACAGGGAGTTAACAGGCAGATAAAGGATTATCCCCATTTTGCCCACACAAGTGCGGGCTTCCCGAAGGCTGCGAACCCCGCAGGGTCATCGAGGCGAGTAGTGGGTCTGCGGGGGTCGGAGGGGTGCAAAAGTGCACTGTGAAGGTGAGTGATGGGTGCAAGTGTGGAGAGGTGAGTATGTGAGGTAAGTGGAAAGTGTTAGAAAAAGTTTACTTACCTTTGTTTCTTCCTGCAGGCTTCAATCGGTGGGTATGTGGAGAGTCTCGCACCTCCGCGGTAGAGATGACAGATGGCCATTGCATTCTCCAATGCAACAACCATCTAATTTCTGCAAAAGAAAGAGGTTTGATGAGTCTTGAATTCAAGAACTCATCAAACTAGAGAATGTCAGTGTTTGACAGCTTCACAGAGCTGTCAAACGATGACAATTGATCTGTCAAAAATTTTTAACAGATGAAACGTCATACACTGACGTTCTCTGTAACTGGCTTTCCCTTAATTGGCCTGCTAAGCCCGCTGGGCGGGCTTAACAAGGTCAATCAAGGGAAAATAGCAAATAGCATGGGTTGGCCAGAAGTTGATGGAGGCGGGACTGAAACTCAACAAGTGGGAATCCTGCCTCCAAAAGCTCCCCATTGGCAAAATCCAGCCCTATGATCCAGAAACTCCTCATCCTCTCCAATGCTGCAGAGTGCGGTTAATTGCTGCTCGAGCACAAAGATACTCTGGTCGAGAGACTCAATTTTCAAACACTTAGGGCTGGATTTTGATACTGGGGACGTGATGGAGGCGGGACTCCCACTTTTTGGGTTGTAGTCCTGCCTCCATCGACTTGTGGCCAACCCACTGTATTTTCACTTGATTGGCCTGCTGAGCTCGCTGGGTGGGCTCAACAAGGTCAATTAAGGGCCACCCGGCAACAGGTGACGTCACAGATTGACATTTCATCTGTCAAGAGCTTTTAACAGATGAAATATCAGCATTTGACAGCTCTGTGAAGCTGTCAAACACTGACAATCTGTCTTCTAACTTGAGTCCTTCCTCTCAGGCTGAGTTAGAAATCAATCCAGCACCGAAAACAGAGGCTGAAACTTTTGACAGCACCACGGCCATTGTGTTTTCTGTGCCGGTGAGATTTCTGACTCCCGAGACCTGAAGGGCTGACACCTGCAGGAGGAAGTTAAGGTAAGTAAAACTTTTTCCCCACACTTTACACTTACCTTACACACTTACCTCTGCACACATGCACCCATCACTCACCTGCCCACCGGACATATCTACCCCTCCAACCCCTGCAGACCCACGGTCCGCCTCGCTAACTTGGCGTGGTTGGGACCTGTCGGGAAGCCCACATTTCAGCTTTTAAAATAGGGATTAGGCAAAAAACTGCCTGTTAACTACCTGTTAACAGGCAGTTAATTGTCACTAATCCCCTTCCCGCCTCGGGGAGGCGGGTCCCAGCACAGGTCGGGTACCCGCCTCCAGCGAAACTGGCATGGAGGCGGGTTGGAGCGGGATGGGTTCGGGACCCCCGAATCTGCAACTTTAACCCCCCACACGCCTCCAAACCCGCCTCCACGGGTCAATGAAAATCCAGCCCTTAGTGTAAATGTGTTGCCTCTGGATACATTGAGGATCCACTGATAGCCCATATATCATACACTACACACATCACAAGGGTTCACTGCACTGCCTCGGTGTCTGTCTAACTTAAAACATAGATAGTGTGAGTCTGAACTCCCATGAGCACCAAACTCTCACAAGAATCAAACTCTGCTTACTTCATGTAAATATTTTGGGAAAAAAACCTCCTGTCCGACTGCAACTTCAAAAGGTGCAGGAGTATAAACAATTTCCCATGACAGTGACAATAATGCAACATCTCCTATAGCATCTGTACCCAACCCAACCACAGGTCCATTTGCGTTTTCAAAGAGGTTCATGACTAGGATTGTAATGAATGGTCTTCCTAAGTCACAGGGTGGAGTGCTTGCACCACCAAGGGTCCCAAAACTCCTCAGCCTAGTCTGCAGGTTGGACACGGCAGGTTCACTTTGCAGAGTAGGCGCAGGCTGCTTGGGCATGTTTTTAAAAAAATAAATTTTTATTTGGTTCCTGTAAAGCCAAGGTAAAACAATAAGGGGGAAAAATTCAGTCGCGCCCCGTTTGGGGCGCAAATATCGTCCGGGCGCAAAGATTAGCGCCTGGCGCTAATTATCGCCACTGACTGGAAACTTCACTTTTAACGCCCCGGGAGGTGATTGGAGCGCTAAATCAGGCGCTGCACACCTGTCTTAAGGCGCAAAGGCCGAGGAGTGAGGCGCTAACTCAGAGCGCTGGCGAAGCTCATGTAATGTCAGTCAGCAATGGAACACACACACAATGGCCCCGGCCAGTTCATAAAGGGGATGGTTGATCTTGCTTTCCATCCACATCCTACTCATTGCAGCCTTGAATCTCGGCCTGGAGAGACCTGCACATCAAATCTGCTGGAAAGAACAATGGAGAGTACCAGGCAAAAAGCTCAGAGTGCAGCCCCCACAGTCTCTTCTAAATCGATACAAGGAATGGCAAATCAAAATGAACCTGCAAAGTGCTGCTCAGTACCCAAAACTCCTTCACACAACGTTGAATCTCTCCAGAAGTCTCTCTCACTCTCTCTCAGAATGCGTAGTTCAAAAATGGCACCAACAATAAAAGGCAGGAAGCGGTCACCTTTAAATAGCGCTCCCCCTTTCCCTTCATGACTGCAGAACGCTCCCCCCTCAACCTGTCGTTGCTAGCGTCAGGCGGTAAGGCAGGGGGCGCCACTCAATATCCGCTCCAGGGCGATACCGGGGCGTTGCACACTCGTCTGACGTCACGATCTGCCGGCGCAGGAGATTGTGGCGGTAGTGTTTAGCGCCGCCGCAAAATATCTAGTTAATTTCGCGAGCGGCGCAAACTTCGCCGCGCCCGGGCGCTAGCTGCTTTGCGCCCCATTAGCGCCCTCTTAAGACGCTAACGGGAGGCGCAACCAACTGAATTTTTCCCCCTAAGTCTGTTGGGTTGCACGAATGTGACATGATTACCTCATGTGATCGTGTCATTGTGCCCTCCACTATGTGTAAATATGGCAAGGTCTCTTGGCTGCAATACAAATCAGCACAATGCCCAAGAATGTTTCAAGTCCAGCACCCTGTGGCAGGACAGACAGTAAATAATTGATGATGATAATAAAGTTCCTCACAGCGATAAATCCACCCATACCAATCAGTTATAGGTGTTAGACTTGGTTTAATTCATTTGAAACCAAAACGTGATTCCATTAATTAATTCACTTCTTAAAAGTGACAAATAAGCTGCACATATAACTTGTAAAGCTCGAGGTGAAGCTTACACCTATTTATTTTATTCAATCTGTAAAATCCAAGCTTTGATTACTGTAGCATGTGAACAACAGAGAACATTTCCAGAACTCTTTCAGCCTGAAATGTTATTAAAAAATAAAATACTCCCCTCACATCATAGAATAGTCCACCTTGCACGTGCAAATCTATTTATTACACAATAGCTACCTTTAATAAAAATTGAACTCATGTTTTTTGTTGCTAATATATATCTACTGGATTCACAGGAATCATATTTTTTCTTCTTTTATAATTGTTATCTTCTCTTTCGCTCCTCAGATATAATGTAGATTTGAGATGGTGGTCTCTCTTGAAATTTGGGACTGTTTTTGTTAGAGGAGGAGATTACGAGCTGATCTGATAGCGGTGTTTCAAATTAGAAAGAGGGCACAATAAGATTAAACGTAAGAGATTTAGGACAGGGAGTGGGAGAACATTTTTTACACACATGGTTGTGAGGCTGTGATATGCACTATTGGAGTTCGCAATTGAAGCATGTCAACAATTAAGAATAGGTTAGATACGTGGTTTAAGGAAAGGGAGGTAATGCAATATGGGAACAGGGTGGGCACATGGGATTAGGACTGCTGCTTGTGTGGAGGATAAACACCAACATGGCCTGGTTAGGTCAAACAGCATGTTTCCATGGGGTAATTCCATATAATGCTGTATAATGCTATGTCACCACTGAGTCACCTGCTGCAGATGTGCTCTAGGTTGACTTGGCCATTGATTTTCCTCTCTCTCAGCAGTCCAGTAGCCTAGACAGAGTGTTGGTGGGCTATTGTACTGTTCATGGCATTGCAGCCTGACCTTCTCCTCAGTCGGTATCCACACTTCCAGTAGGAGGAGTTCACTGGATAGCGTCAAGAGATGGGGTGAGGGGCAACTGGGGCTGATTTTCCTCGCCCTAGACTGGGGACACTGAGTATAATCATTGAGCTCCTCCCCTTCCCCCCACTAGCCCATCAAAGATCAGCTAACTCAGCACAGAGTTTGAGAATGGAACGTTCTTGATCCGCATGTCTTTATACCACACTAGGTGGTGCAGTTACCCACTAAGCCATTGGGATTGCAAGTGTCTTTTTAAAACTATCTGCAATTCATTGCAAATCTGAGGTGATCTTGTGAAATGTAAACAGTAATGGATCACTGTATAACATGACAAAAATAAAGCATATTTTGTAGTCTTAACTTTAACCCAGTCACAAGACATAAGGGCCACTAAAATCACTGGAAGATTGACGATGGATCCAGAGCAGGAGGAGAGTTTCAGAGGCAGGTATTGCGGCAGCACCCAGCTACACTGGGTTTCCATCCCATTGGCAGTTGCCCTGGGATTTCCTGTGGGTGCAGGGGTAGGCGGCTGGCTCTTGTGTCTGCCCCCTTGCAGGCTGGCATAACAAATGGAGGCAGGACTGGCGGAGGCAATCACCCGCTAGAATTTCCACTCGCTCCGCCTCTTGTGCTCTCAGCGTACTGCCCCACGATGCAGGTGCACTGTATATTTCTGCAGGAGAAGTGGGGTCGACAAGAGTCCATGGTCTGGGACATTCGGAAGAAGATTTTTCTTTCAACGAGGTTGGCAGCCTCTGAAAAGGGGCTGATTTCTCGTATTTATTTACTTCTTCAGCTGGGCCTGTCAGCTTTGCCCACCAGTGACGGCCAGTGCTGTATGCTGCTGCGCCAAGGTGCGCTGATACTGGCGCAAACGCCCGCCAAGATTGCCTGACTCTGGGAAATTTGATAGGGTCAGCCAGGCAATTGGGTCACCAGTGGGTCGGAACTCCCGCTATCTCCATAGTTACTGCGGTGAATGGAATCACGGGTTTTCGGGCCCAAAGGGGGTAATTTTAACCCCCCAAAAAGGGTGGGTTTGGGTCGGAAACCCAACTGCTCCTGGACTGTTCTGCAACGTTCCCCGCCCAACAGCAAGCCAAGCCTGTCAATCATGCTGGCTTCCATATGGGGAACCTGTTAAAAAAAAACCACACTCGGGTGTTAAAACCCCAGGGTGTTCAGGCAACCCGGAGGACCAGAACTCCTCCCCCCCAGCTTGGAAATCCCGCCCCAGTAAATATCGGGGCCAAAGAGTTTAAAACCGGCTGCAACTAGAAACACCCCCAGGAAAACGCGACACAAATGTCAGTGTTTGTCAACTGTCTGCAAAATGACAGCAATCTTCAGGGAGGATCCAAGCCACATTCAGACAAACACACAGGCCTGGATAGTAACGGGGTGGGTTACGTAGATGGGAGAAGGGGGCGGCGCTTTCGGACGGGAAACCTGGAAGTGGGTTTCCCTGCCTGATGTGGAGTTGTGCATCTTTTGGCCCTGACAGGTTTCCCCCCAGAAGTCAGCCTGATCGATAGACTTAGCTTCCAGTCGAAGGGGAGCACTCCAGAGCAGGCTGCAGGAGCAGGTAGGTCCGATCCCTGATCCCGGGGGGTCCAATCCCTCACCCCGAGGGCCTTTGGATGGGGGGGGAGCTTGTGGGGTCGGGGGAAGCACTCCTGCTCCTCCTGACCCACAAGCAGTGTGGTAAAGACTCCCTGAAACTGTTCTCACCTCCCTTCAGCTGCCAGGTTTCCCGAGGCCTGGGAAACCTGGCTGCGAACTGTAAAACCTGCAAAACAGGTTAAATCAGAGGCTGCCAGCCTCATTAACATATTTAAAATGCCAACCTGCCTCCTGGGAGCGGGTTGGCTGCCCGGCCCTTGTCCCGTCTCTGTAAAACCTGGAAGTTGGCGGGTTGGAGCCGGCTTCCCGACGCGCACGGATTTTTTCCCGATTTAACCCCCTACCCGCTCACCCATGTTAAAATTCCCCTCACACTGTGTGATTTGCTCAGTTATGTGTATGACTGGTAGCTATTTTTTACTAGAACTAGTCAAAAATACTTTGTTTTAAAAAGTAATCTAACATGCAGAAGCCAAAGTATCCAGCGGAAGAGGGACAGAAAATACCCCCAAAAACGTAACAGAATAAAAAGTTTGCTGAGCATTGCATATAAGATTTTATGATGTTCCATTTTGAAACTATTATGTAAAATAACGACCTGCCAGCAATATGTCCTCAGGACCCCAAAGAACCAATGATAGAATTGCTGATCTCTGCCACCAGCTACAAAAATTCAAAACATACAACTTTACAAAGTAACGGAAATAAAGCTCAGCAGAGCAGCACTCCTGATATCCACCCGAGGGTGGGGTGAATTTTAATAATTTAGTTAATTATTAAAAGTTAATTTTGACTGTGGGCAATAGTGTAAAGCGGGCGATATTGAATCAGCTGCCCGTTATACATCTTTCCCAATTTTCATTTCCGTTGATGTTTTACACTAGCGCCATTCTAAAATTACCTCCAGGGTTACCAAGTTGCATGTCAATGGGGCTGAGCAGACTGCAGCTGCCTGTTCCTGCCCACCTGCTCCCTGACCCCCTTTCCCAGGCAGCCAATGGACAGGGTCAAGTTCACTAGGTTTGCTATCACGCAGGGGTCATTTTCTTTGTTTTTGGTAAATAAAATAAATAAAGCAAACCGCCGCTTTAAAATGTTAACTCTGAGGTGGAGGGCAAAGTTTAAGATGCTTTGAAGCCATTGCTTACAGCACTTGGTTTGTTTGTAAAAGTTACATTTAGACCTCAAAGTCTTCTTTAAAATGTAATTGTCTCAGCCCTCACAGTGCACTGTATTCCAGACTTTACTCCAGAGTATCTCGCAACAGGCTAAACTTGTTTCAAAGTGTAGAAAGAATGTTCTCTGGCCTCTTAGCAGGAAACTCTACTGAAGCTTCATAAATGCAAGTACACATCATTAAATTGGCTGATGTAATAAATTATTACCTGCCACGTGTGCACAGAAGCTTTGATGGGTCCTTTCTTTAGTACCATGCTGCTACCTGCTGGAGCGGTCTGTCAGATTGATAAAATCCTATTATATACACCAGGTTCCTGTAACATGCCTGGCAATAAATCCCAGTATCACTGTAGTTCAAGTCAGAAGGCACAATAACACTTGAGTTCTCAAGTCATATGATTTGATCACAGCCACTTATCATCCATTGCTGGCTCCTGGTAAAAAAAATTAAACAAGACTGTGCAAAATGGAATTAACTTCCCCTCACGAGCCTCACCTGTCAATTAGAATAACACAGCTTGGAGTGTGTTTCCAGGAATTAACACATTTTGAGGGTCAGATGACATTGATTCATTGCTCTCACTGTTAATGATATAATCAAAACCTCTTGATGTGTTCCTGCCTGCAGCACATGTAATGCCATCATCAGTTCTACACAGCATCCACACAGCTTTTCACTTAAAGGGGCAATGCCTTCATTGAAAAGTGTTTGCACCTGATGTCTTGGCGATGACAATATCTGTTCTGGTTTATATCCCATTAATAGAAATGGTGATCCTGAATTTCCTCGGGATTCTGCCAGACTCCCACGATAACTGCAGCAGGAATCCAGTGGAACCCACCGAAAAAATGGCAAGGATGCAATTGTGCCAAGTCCCAGCTGATTCTGTGATTTCCTGGCCGGCCCTGTAAGGGATGGAACCTCTGCTCATTAACAGACGTGCAGCGATAACGGACTTTACAAATTTTGCATCTTTTTAATTACATTTGTTTTGTGTGAATCATGTGCTTATCCTACTGTGGGATTCGAATAAATGGAACACTTAGGGAACTGGCTAAACATTAGACTTTCACCTCTGGGGCCTGGGTTCAGCCTGATTGATAGAATTAAACCCTCTTGTCCACAGGCTGCAGGAATCCTATGTTAAATGAGGCTGTACACTTTCAATCCAGTTACTTGTAGGCATGGACTCACAGCACAAAACTGTTCCTAATTTGGAAATCTCACTCAGTGAGGCTGGCGTGGGCAGTGGAAAAACGTCACATTGGTGCACTGGGCATGCTCTTGTGTGGTTAGAGCGGAGACAAATCATTGGTGTAGAGTAGAGGGAGCTTTAGTCTCTTCTAGCTGTGCTGCATCCGACATGGGAGCTTGATGCTGATACTGGGTGCCTGAATTAGAAAGTATTCCATTTGCCCACATCCCATACTTCGATAAGCACAAAATTCACACAAAAAGGTTGTAATTAATATATATTTTTTAAATGACTTTTTCCTCTATTTTTGTTGTTTTTTTTCCCCCTTTCTTTCCAAAGTTTTACTATCTCCCCCAAACCCTCCTTCCCTGGGCTTGCTCCAAACACAATCCTCTGGTCAGACAGAGCTCCAAGGATTCTGTCAATCCCACTTTTTAACCAGATCATGGATATGCATAAAAGTAACTCATTATCTTTTTCTCCACCCTTCGCCCGCTTGGCGCCTTGAGTGAAGAATGAAGCTAATCAAGTGTCGGGGGTGGGGTGGCTGACACAAAGCCACCTTCGGCCATTTTGTAGAACCACATGTTATGTCTACCAGAGTGTTGTGCTGGGTGACCGCTTTGCGGAACACCTCCGTTCAGTCCGTAAGGGGGACCCCGAGCTCCCGGTGGCCTGTCACTTTAATTCACCGCTTCACTCCCACTCTGACCTCACCGTCCTCGGCCTAATACACTGTTCCACGGAAGCTCAGCGTAAGCTCGAGGAACAGCACCTCATCTTTCGTTTAGGCACGCTACAGCCCTCTGGACTCAATATCGAGTTCAACAATTTTAGATCATAACCTCAGCTCCAATCACATTTATATTTTATTTTATCCACCCTTTTATTTGTCCCCCCCACCTTTTTTTCCTCCTAGAAGCTGGCAGCTGTCCTTCATTCTGCCAGTAGATTTCACACTTCATTCAGCCTTAATCTGTCACATTAACACCACCTCTAGCCTTGCATATCTCTTAATGTCTCTTAATGTCTCTTCATCTCCTCTTTTGTTCCTTTATCCCCTCCCCCTTTTCCCAGCTTTACTCTGGCCTTAAATCTATTTGATTTCCAGCTCTTCCCAGTTCTGATGAAAGGTCATCGACCTGAAACGTCAACTCTCTTTCTCTCTCCACGGATGCTGCCTGGCCTGCTGAGTTTTTCCAGCGTTTTCTGTTGTTATATTGAATGTTCATTCCTTTATTAGCAAAATACCTAAACCGCTGGTCACCTTTCACCCTCCGCCAATCCCATATTCCAGTTCAGTAAGAAAGTGATGACCAACCTTTGGTCCTGTGCTTTTGGAAAAGATTTTCCTTGACATCTCTTAACTTGTAAATACATTCAGATTCACCCGGCTGTTAACCCATTAGCAAATTTTCAAGAGTCATCATGATCCAGAGTGACCAAGAAATTCTACATAAGCCCAGGATATCAAATAACTCTGGGGTTGAGCTTATGTGCAAGAGGCAAAGTTCCAACTAATGACGCTGTTACAGGCAGGATAAGAGATATGTGAAACTTTGGTCCTGAAAATCCATGGACCTGCTCTGCCGGCAGAGTGAGCACTGGTGACCTCTGCTCCTGACCCAACTGGAGAGTTAGAACGAGGTCACGTTATTTAACTGGCAGAGAGGCATCCAGGCCATTCTGGACACCTCTTGAACACCTGCAAGAGGAGGAATGGGGGGTTAAAAAGCAGTGCTGACAAGCCGCTGGTGTCCAAACTGGTGCCACTGTTGAAGATTTATTTTAAGGGTCAGCTTTCTTTCTAAGGGGGGCTGATAGCAATCATTGAGCTGAGGTATTGTTTGGGGTTCAGACCAGGACTCAGGACTGACCCACGGAATGGAATTGGGCCTTGGCTGAGAGAGAGGAACATTGGGCCTGGCTCAGTTATTCTCCCCCCCTCCCCCCCCCAACACTGAGAGGAACATTGGCCCTGGCTCAGTTATTCTCCCCCCCTCCCCCCCCCCAACACTGAGAGGAACATTGGCCCTGGCTCAGTTATTCTCCCCACCCCTCCCCCCCCCAACACTGAGAGGAACATTGGCCCTGGCTCAGTTATTCTCCCCACCCCCCCCCCCCCCCCGCAACACTGAGAGGAACATTGGCCCTGGCTCAGTTATTCTCCCCCCCCCCCACCCCCGCAACACTGAGAGGAACATTGGCCCTGGCTCAGTTATTCTCCCCCCCTCCCCCCCCAACACTGAGAGGAACATTGGCCCTGGCTCAGTTATTCTCCCCCCCTCCCCCCCCAACACTGAGAGGAACATTGGCCCTGGCTCAGTTATTCTCCCCACCTCCCCCCCCCACAACACTGAGAGGAACATTGGCCCTGGCTCAGTTATTACCCCACTCCGCCCCCCCACCCCACTGAGCGGAACATTGGCCCTGGCTCAGTTATTACCCCACTCCGCCCCCCCACCCCACTGAGAGGAACATTGGCCCTGGCTCAGTTATTACCCCACTCCGCCTCCCCACCCCACTGAGAGGAACATTGGCCCTGGCTCAGTTATTACCCCCACCCCCCCCCCCCCCCCCACTGCGAGGAACATTGGCCCTGGCTCAGCTATTACCCGCACCCCCCCCTCCTCCAACACTGCGAGGAACATTGGCACAGGCTCAGTTATTACCCCCACCCCCCCCCTCCCCCACAACACTGAGAGGAACATTGGCCCTGGCTCAGTTATTAACCCCCCCCACCCCCCAACACTGAGCGGAACATTGGCCCTGGCTCAGTTATTCCCCCCCCCCACTGAGAGGAACATTGGCCCTGGCTCAGTTATTTCCCCCCCCCCCCCCCACTGAGAGGAACATTGGCCCTGGCTCAGTTATTTCCCCCCCCACTGAGAGGAACATTGGCTCTGGCTCAGTTATTTCCCCCCCCACTGAGAGGAACATTGGCCTGGCTCAGTTATCCCCCCCCCACTGAGAGGAACATTGGCCCTGGCTCAGTTATTCTCCCCCCCACTGAGAGAAACATTGGCCCTGGCTCAGTTATTCTCCCCCCCCACAGCCCCACCCCCCGCCACTGAGAGGAACATTGGCCCTGGCTCAGTTATTCTCCCCGCCCCCAGCCCCACCCCCCGCCACTGAGAGGAACATTGGCCCTGGCTCAGTGCCATCCAACCCTCCCTGATGTATCACTGCCCCATTTCCTCTACCCACTTTTGCCCTCCTCTTCCTTATTGTCTCACATTTCTCCCATCTTTCTGTCTGTCGTGTCTCAGGCAGCAGCCTCGGTCTGCACACTTCATACGCATGCGATTAGCTAAATTTTCATAAAACTTTTTATAACATTTTCATAAAACATATTTGAACAGGTAGAGAACACAGGTATCAAAATGGGGAAAACAGGAATGAAAACTATGAATCACAAAGTTCATAACTACAAATGGAAAATGGGTGGTCAGAAAAAGCTACTGACAGCAAGGTGAAAAAGTTGGACCAATTAAATCACTCCAAATATCTTTTGAAAATTCTCTTAGTGGCCATCTGCTTTCTCCTCTGACGTGAGTGCAAAGATTTGGAAATAAGATTTGTAACATAATAAAAACATAAAAATGATTAAAAAATTTACAAGAAGAATGTTGAACTCATTTATGTAGAAGGGTTTTCGGTGTTTGAAATGCCTTTTACAACATTTGTCATTCGAGGCCTCTGTCTCTCTAAGATGCCTTCATGGGACTTCCCAAAGGTGATTTCTGTTAGCTGAAGAAAGTCAACAAGGTAAAGACAACAACTCTCAGTGTGCACCTGTGCCGACAGCATTCAGATTGTTTTGTGATTGACAGCAAGATTGGCAGGTTTGTCAGGACTTGCTGTTTATAAGCCTACTTTCTCCGCTACTCCTCACCATTGATTAAAAATTGCTGTCAGCTAAACCTCCCCGTGAACCATTTAAAATCCTATTTAAGAGCAGGGAAGGCAATCAAAATTTGTTTTTTTGCTCCGTATAAAACATTAAAACAAGGCAATGCATGAACTCTGCAGTCTTTCCTGAGAGAACTTTGCAAGAAAAACATATGTTTATTCAGCAAATCTAGCATGTTTACATGTGTGACACACATACTTTACATTTTGAAATTTTGCCATGCTGCAATTTTTATTTATATTTTGTAATGTTTTCTAAATGGTTACATCAGTTACATTTTGTACGTATATGTTTGGGAGAACTCAAAGCAAACAGCAAAATAAAAAAAAGAATTTTGGTGCCAAATTCTGGAGGGGGTGAACTGTATCATTATTCAAGTTTGGAGGGAGTTTCTGAATAAAAATCTTGGTAATAAACTCAAGATATTGGCAGCCAATTTACTGAGTGGCATAAGTGGGATCCTCTCCTTATAAAGGAGGTCAAGTCCGACCTTCAGTCCAATGGGCTTTTCCCACACACGGCTTGCAAGCACTGCCTTTTGCTCCCCAACCCTTCCTGAAGGCACCAATCAACCTGACAATACTGACACAGGCACCCACCTGATTTATGGAAATAGCCTAACCCAGGAAACTCTGGCAGGTAGGGTCGCCAACCCTTCAGGGTTGTCCGGGAGTCTCCAGGAATTAAAGATTAATATCTCGAACACTGCTGCGAGCAACCCAGGGGGAAAATCATAGGAGCATTAAACAAAAATTGGAAATGGGAAAAAAGGTTGTTTGACTGACAGTCAAGGATCAGCCAATTGGGTAATGAAGAGTCTATTCGCTTTCCGATTGGGTAATGAAGAGTCTATTCACTTTCCGATTGGGTAATGAAGAGTCTATTCACTTTCCGATCGGGTAATGAAGAGTCTATTCGCTTTCCGATTGGGTAATGAAGAGTCTATTCACTTTCCGATTGGGTAATGAAGAGTCTATTCGCTTTCCGATTGGGTAATGAAGAGTCTATTCGCTTTCCGATTGGGTAATGAAGAGTCTATTTGCTTTCCAATTGGGTAATGAAGAGTCTATTCGCTTTCCGATTGGGTAATGAAGAGTCTATTCACTTTCCGATTGGGTAATGAAGAGTCTATTCGCTTTCCAATTGGCCGTGGGAAAGCCAGTGCATCAGGAGGATGGACATGTCAGGCGGCCAAAGGCGGGAGCATAGGGGCAGGGAGTTGGAGCCGGGAGGTCATGTGTCGAAACCTCCCGGAATACGTCAACCAGAGTTGACAGCCCTATTGGGAGAGTCCGGCTCAGATGTTATTGGTGGGGCACAATTCCCACTCTGTTATTGTGATGGTGGTGGCGCAGGATCATGGATATTCGAGGCGTGTTCAATTTAAACATGTTCAAGCACAATCTTTTAGTAATGCAGAGATATTTGGCAGAGAAGAGAAGATGCAAATGAGTTCAATTTTAAGTTTGATATTTCTTGGTCTTCACTATAAAAACCCACACCCTAAACAGATGGGACATTTTACCCATTTGATATCCTAGGTAAACGTTCCTCCCGCCTCTGAGACATACATAGATTCACATGGCCTGTGAGAGGAACACATTTATTTCTGTATCTATCTGCGGTGGATAAGGCAAACACAATAGTCTAGAAATCCCAGCAGCACCATTGCTTCAGGGGAAGTGTGGAAGGGCAGCACCTCCATCTGTAGCTCAGCTCCTGCTGTGACTCTGTTCCAAATCCCAGGGTTTCGGTCACTGTAAGTAATAGAAACGGGCGCCTCTGCCTGTAGTGGCACAACAGGGGTGCCTTACCCATGGAACCAGCATTATCTTGAAGCGGCAGGTCCGTGTGCTCATGACTTTCAAGCATTCTGGGATCAATTGCCTTTTGCCTTTTCAACTTTGGGGCCAACATTAGGCCCAGAATGGAACCTATGCCTTCTCTCAGCAGATATACTGCTCCTATCTGGTAGGATTTCCAGGGTAGCTCAGGAATGACCCAAGACACCAGCACCCCTGCCAAACTTCTGCCAGAATGTAAGAGGAAGGTGGGCAGAAGAAGTGCCCACCCACACTCCCCCCAGATTGCAATTTGCTGTGCAGGTTAAAACAGGTGAAAGGGGGTTAAAAGGTCAGATCCAGGTTTTGCCCTGTCCCTCCAACCGCGCCCCCCCCCCCACCCCCACCAGAATTACACTGGAATTGAATGATTTTGATTGTGTAATTTCTAGGATTATTTATTTTCCAAAGGCCAACCAAAAACGCTTACTTCACTCTCCCCGAGCAGATCTCTTCCAAACATCTTTCTAACTCTTTCAGTAATGATGCTCACTCCTCCCACACTCCCACACCCCTAATGGAACACTATAATCTCTGACTCACCATGAGCAGCACCAATGGAACATGCGCTAGCATATTTATGAGTGTCTACTTTTTTGACAAAATTAGCACATATAGGAAAATATTCCCTCCAGACTTTACAGTTTTAATCTTTTTAGTTTTTGACAAATATGTATAGTGATAGACTTCAAGAAGACATAGACAGGCTGGTGGAATGGGCGGACACGTGGCAGATGAAATTTAACGTAGAAAAGTGCGAAGTGATACATTTTGGTAGGAAGAACGAGGAGAGGCAATATAAACTAAAGGGTACAATTCTAAAGGGGGTGAATGAACAGAGAGACCTGGGGGTATATGTGCACAAATCGTTGAAGGTGGCAGGACAGGATGAGAAAGGGTTAAAAAAGCATACAGGATCCTGGGCTTCATAAATAGAGGCATAGAGTACAAAAGCAAGGAAGTTATGATGAACCTTTATAAAACACTGGTTTGGCCTCAACTGGAGTATTGTGTCCAATTCTGGGCACCGCACTTTAGGAAGGATGTGAAGGCCTTAGAGAGGGTGCAGAAAAGATTTATGAGAATGATTCCAGGGATGAGGGACTTCAGTTATGTGGATAGACTACAGAAGCTGGGGTTGTTTTCCTTAGAGCAGAGAAGGTTGAGAGGAGATTTGATAGAGGTGTTCAAAATCATGATGGGTCTAGACAGAGTAGATAGAGAGAAACTGTTCCCATTGGCAGAAGGGTCAAGAACCAGAGGACACAGATTTAAGGTGATTGGCAAAAGAACCAAAGGCGACATGAGGAAAAACTTTTTTACGCAGCGAGTGGTTAGGATCTGGAATGCACTGCCTGAAAGGGTGGTGGAGCCAGACTCAATCATAGCTTTCAAAAGGGAATTGGATAAGTACCTGAAGGAAAAAAATTTGCAGGGCTACGGGGAAAGGGCGGGGGAGTGGGACTAGCTGAAGTGCTCTTGCAGAGAGCCGGCATGGGCTCAACAGGCCGAATGGCCTCCTTCTGTGTTGTAACCATTCTATGATTCTATGATTCTTATTCTTTTTTAAAAATTGGCATTTTATTCAGTCTTGAAAGTACACATTCCCACATCTTTAGAAAAGCAAGATAAAGATCAGCGAGATACTCAAGTCTCTTAACTATTGCTGGCAACTGCTGCCTAGCAGCAATCGCGCACATGTAAAATTTGGTGAATGCATGCCTAATTATGTGTGTGCTTTATAACTATGATAAGGAAAGAACTTTAAAAAATGATCAGATGTGCCAGATAAGGTCACTCTATGCCATCTTTCCACACTGCTAACAGCCACACGTCACACTTGTCCAGTCCTCTGCACAATGCTGCTGAATATAAACAAAGAACAATCTGTGGCTGCTGCTTTGATACTGTATTTATACAGTGCGTGCAATCAACTGCATCATCTGCACTCGAGCAACAAAGACACAATTGTGTTTTTCCAATTGGGCCCATGAGTTATATAAATAATATGTTGCTTCAGTGGAAATGCTTAGAAATGCCAATGAATTTTTAGTTAAATAAAAGATATCTTTTGTAAATACATCTGGTTTTAAAAAATAATCAAGATTTTTCTTTTAAACGAGTTACATTTTTTAAGTGTGGGTACAAACTTTTGTGCTGGTGAATTTTGTACCTGATGGAATTCAGTAAGGTGGGAGGAGGCTCGTGTGGAGCATAAATACCGGCATAGACCAGGTGGGCCGAAAGGCCTGTTTCTGTGCTGTAAATTCTATGTAATTCTATATAAGCTGTTGTTATGGAGAGTTGCTAAAATATATTGCTGTCCCACAAGATGTGATACTGATGAAGGGCCATGTTTATTGTACAAATACACATCTTTCCTCAGCAGGAGTAATCAATACAAAATGATTTTTTTTTTGTAAAGTTGCTGTCGATGCTTGCTGCATCTTTCAGAACTCGTTGTACTTCGGTCGTTAGAAATATCAGTGTGAAAGACATTTAATCTTATTTGACTGTGTTTTCCCACCATGTAACCAATATGCCTATTCTCAGACAGCAGGGCGTGGTGCAAAGACTTATGCTGGCCATGGGAATCGTAAAGTGCAAGAATGAGATGTCCATAAACAGGGATAAACATCGTTCCCTCAGCTAAGCCCTTGAATTCATTTAATCAAAGGCTTGCTCACTTTTGCTCTCTGGGGAGATTTGCTCCTTGTCTGGGAACTGGTGTTGGACCCTTCCATGGCATTCCTGCATGTTCCCGAGCCGCTGCCCCAGGGAGAGTTCGATAAGCAATAAATGTGATGGAATGGCTCACACTGGGTCCCAGACATGTAAAACTATTAAAAACAAAATGCCTGCCTTCTGAGTGTCTCAGAGGATTATTTTGGAGGAAGTAGAACATGAAGTGGATGTGTTTGGCTCATAGGGAAAGGTATAATTAAGCTTTAGATTTAAATTTTGTTATGAGATAAGATTTTGTAAGAGCGGACTGCGATAGTATTTTTAAGAATGATGCCTGTAATTTAAAGTAACAGATGTTGATGAGTAGCTCTGAATACATTGCCAAAACAGAGCCTCATATTACCTCATTAACTCTTTAAGAGTCAAGTGAAAACTGATTATCCAATTTCCTATGAGGAGGAGGAATGGGAAAAATGTCAGGAGCTGAATTATTCCAGTCAACTCTCACACACATTAACCGGAGAATAGAGGTTTGGAATAGGAATAGGTTGTTCACCTCTTCTCTTGATCAGATAATGGTACATGGTGGAGTGGGCATTTACAGGGAGGGAACAAAATGGGAGATTTATATTACCCGGTTGGTAAGCTTCACCAGGAATCCACACCAAATTGCTGCCTTAAATTTCAGTGGTGGCGAGGCTGAGGGGTGGGGTACAAGCAAGTCTTCCAACCTCCCCATCAACATCAAAGTGACATGTCTGGGAGAGTTACAAGGCTGTCTGGGATTTCCTTCCACTATGTCCTTATTAGGTCTGAGATGCCCACCCTAACCATATAAATGACCTCATCCCAAGGATGTGGGGCAGAGTCTGCAGCCTTCTATTTGATCCTTTGCATCACTTGGAATTTTGGCCCAAGTGACTGCACTTCAAAAGTAATGTCTTGGTTTTGAACTCTGTTTCTTTCTCATTGGCATTAATGGAGAGGAGTGAAGGATTTAATGCTATTTCGTGGTGTCTTGGGAAGTGCTGTCATGTTTTGGCCTCTGAAATGTGCCATTAAAATACTGACAACAATAGCACTCAACCAGCTTATCACAGTTATTTTTCCTTTCCAATTTTCTCCTGTCCTGCAGGCATTGACTCTTTGCTGGCGTATGTTCCACAGGTGCCAGGTACCCTCTAGTGCCGCGTCCAGGTGGCATTATTCATACTTGAGCTTTTGGTAGTGCGTGCTGATGAACTATTCGACTGCAAAGGGCATAACAGCTGTGTCCAATCCTATTCTCACCCAGCAGAGATCACTGGGTAGCAATCAGGTCGATTCTGGTTGATAGATCCTTGCCTAATCTAAGGATCTGAGGCTAACAGTGATACCCCTACTGCAATCTTAGCTGAAACAGACCATGGATTAAATCTGCGAACTTCCTAGTCTGAATGGGTTTGCTTCAGGTGTAACAGCAGAAATTCAGTGGACAGCTGTGAGTTCACCAATAAGTGGAATACATTCTTGCTGATATGCAATATTAAGAAAAAATCTAACACATCCTCGAATTGAAAAGTCTATGGGGGAAAAATTCAGTTGGTTGCGCCTCCCGTTAGCGCCTTAAGAGGGCGCTAATGGGGCGCAAAGCCGCTAGCGCCCGGGCGCAGCGATGTTTGCGCCGCTCGGGAACTTAACTAGACATTGTGCGGCGGCGCTAAACTTTACCGCTGCGACCACCTGCACGCGCAGATTGTGACGTCATTCCATGGTGCAACGCCCTTGTGGCGCCCCGGAGCGGAAATTGAGTGGCGCCCCCTGCCTTACCGCCTGGCGCATCCAACGACCGGAAGACTGGAACGCTATCAATCGCTGTGGGGCTGGGGGGGGCGCTATTTAAAGGGGGCCTCTTCCTGTCTTTTTCTGTGGTTGACATTTTTGCACCACTCGTTCTGAGAGAGAGAGAGAGATTCGGAGAGAGAGAAAGAGAGACTTCTGCATTGAGTCAACGCTTTGTGAGGTAGTTTTGCCTACTGATCCTAACTTCGCTGGTACTTTGGTTGCTGTCCTTCATAACTTTGCTTGCAAAGAGACTATGGGGGCTGCACTGATTGGGGGCGTCGTCCTGCTCCAGCTGAATCGGAGGACACAGAGACGCAGAGAGAGAGTGGCAATGATGGCCAGACGGAGGAGGGCCAACAGGCGTATGTACAGGAGAGCTTACCCTCCCAGGGTATATCGTGAACAGCTCTCCTACATTCATATGTCTGAGGAGCTGTGTTTGCGAAGGCTGCGATTCAGCAAGGAGGTGGTCACTGAGCTCTGCCACCTGCTGCAGCCAGATCTGCAGCCTCAACTGAGGTCCAGGACGTCTCTGTCGGTGGCAGTGAAGGTCACAGTGGCTCTCAACTTCTATGCTACTGGCTCATTTCAAGCTGCTGCTGGGGACCTCGCCAATATCTCCCAGTTCGCGGTGCATTGCTGCATCCGGCAGGTCACAAATGCCCTCTTTAAAAGGAGACGAGAGTTCATCTCTTTCCCCATGACCCCAGACAAGCAGCGTGACCGCGCTCTGGGCTTTGCGAGGATAGCGGGCTTCCCCATGGTGCAGGGCGCCATTGACTGCACGCATGTGGCTTTGCGTGCTCCACATGAGAATGCCGAGGATTTCCGGAACAGAAAGGGGTTCCATTCCTTGAATGTTCAGTTGGTCTGTGACCACAGACAGCTGATACTCGCTGTCAATGCCCACTATCCTGGCAGCTGCCACGATGCTTTCATCCTGCGCCAGACTACTGTGGCAGAACTTTTCGAGGCACCGCATCAGCCAGTTGGTTGGCTTCTCGGGGACAAGGGGTATCCATCGAGCACCTGGCTGATGACACCGCTCCGTACGCCCAACACCCCTGCTGAGCTGCGGTACAACGAGAGCCATCAAGCTACCAGGAACATCATTGAGCGCACAATCGGCGTGCTGAAGCAACGGTTCCGCTGTCTCGACCATTCTGGAGGAGCCCTGCAGTACTCGCCTGAGCGAGTATCCAACTTCGTAGTTGTGTGCTGCATGTTGCATAACATGGCAATCGTCAGGACCCAGCCAATGCCACCAGGCCTTGGAGCACCACCAGAGGAGGAGGAGGAACAGAAGGAATAGGACGAGGAGGATGATCATCAGCAGCACCAAGGCGGGCGGGCGGCCCACAATGGTGAAACTGCAAGGGCCGTCCGTCAACGGCTGATAGCAAGCCACTTCTAGGGCCCCTGCTGTGGAAATGGCTTCTGCCATTGCTAACAACATCAATGAACCCAGCACGCAACCCCTAAGCCGGCCAAGGCACCAATGATTCCAAACACCAAACATGTATATTTTGAATACAAAAACTTATTTATTTTACAAACTCTGTGTGTGTCATTTCCTCATGACAAACTCATAGAAATAAACACAAAAAAACAGTCATTAACATAACTGGTTCTCACAACCTGGAGATAATGTCCAAAACACTAGACAAAAGTTGGACCACGAACCTCGGCCTTTAATAAAAAAATGACCAGCATTTTGTCACACCTCCTACTTTTTGCCCTTCGAGGGTGATCTCCTTCCCTTGCGCACTTCCCCCCTTCTAACCCTACTGCTCCTCCGTAATGGGACCTCAGTGGCTGCAGCAAGGCTGGTGGAAGGCTGCTGATTGTCAGACCCTGACACTGCAGATGCCCCTGAAGGATGGCCTCGACCAGTTCTGGGCCTGGAGGGCCCGGCTGCAGACTGCACCAACTCTGCATGGGCGGCAGCAGTCTGTCCTACAGGCGGTGGCAAGTGCAGTGGAGAAGTGACAGTGTTGGCAGCAGGAATGCTGTCATCGTGAGAGAGGACAGCAACTCCCTGCTCGACCGACACACTGGCACTCCCACGGGGCAGCACCTCAGCATCCGGAGCAATCTGCTGGAGCACAGATTGCTGGCCTGCTGCGGCGCGGTGAGAGCCCCGGGGACATGTGAACGAACCATCGAGGTTGGCAGCAGTCAGTGCTCGCGTGGCCTCAATCTGAGTCTGCATGAGAGCAGTCAGAGATGGGATCACGGCAGTCAGTGACTGAATTGCAGCACTAGTCTTTAGTGTGGCATCCGCCTGTGCTACAGCGAAGTGCTCCACACTCCTTGCCAGTGACTCAATGCATTCGGGCACCCTTCCCACTGCACCCATGAGCTCAGTGTGCATGCCCACCGCCTGGGTGTTCATTTCTGCGATCAGCCGCTCCTCCTCTGCGTCCATTGCAGTAGGAGTCGCTGGCATACTCTCCCTCTGGGGAGAAGGCCTCCGTTCTTCCCTACCCCCATGGCGTTGCTGCAGCCCGCTGGGTCCTGGAGCTTCACCCTCATCAGACCCTTCCCCCCTGCTCCCCTCCAGGGAAGGCGTGTTCCCAGTATGGGCATGGGCTTCCTCGGGAGAGGGTGGCACTGATGCTCCGGCTTCCTCTTCCTCCTCGGCTGCAGCTTCACTCCCACTGGCAGCTTCAGGGCCCGTCTCCTTAGCTGGTGAATCACCATCTGAAAGCAGGGAGGTACAAGAGTGGCTTTAGCGTGAGGACAGGCTGGCAGTAAGGGAGGAATAAGTGCAGCGAGTTAGCAAGTTGGATTGAAAGTGTCAAAGGATGGTGTTGTGAGGGACAAGTGGAAGGACAGAGGACAAAAAGGTGATGACCTTACCATTGCTGTCCAGAACGGGGTCGGCGTCTCCAGTGGCGACGGGACCGGTCACCCGGCTTGCCACAATCCTGTGGACGCGCTCCTCAAGATCGCTGAGGGGTTGCAGCTGAGGCCGCTCTCCACCTGTCCGTTGCTGCTGTCTCCTATTATGCGCCAGCTTGGCCTGCAAGAAAAAGGACAGCATCTGAGTAAATATACAGCCATGGTCTTGCCTGATGTGCCTCCCATAGGTGAATAGCCCTTACTGTATACAGCCATGGTCTTGCCTGATGTGCCTCCCATAGGTGAATAGCCCTTACTGTATGCAAAGTGTGGAATGTGTGTGTGTGTTTGATGAAAGTGCCATAGGTGTTGGATGAGTGTTGTGCATTGGGGTTTTAAGACCCTCTGGCCATAGAGTGAGGTTGAGATGGAGGGATGGAGAGGTATTGAGAAAAAGCCACTCACCCTGACGACCCGAGTGAGGTCGTTGAACTTTTTGCGGCATTGAACATGGGTCCTGGGCACCATGCTCCTGGAGGAGACGCTCTGAGCCACCTCCCTCCACACTCTTCTGTACTCGCGTGGCAAAGGCCTCCTGCCACTCTCAGGGAAGAGTATACATCTTCTGCGCTCCACCGCGCCAACCAGAGCATCCAAGGCCCGCTCGGTGAAGCGCTGAGCTCGTTCTCTCACCCTCTCCATCCTTGGCTGCAAAATGGATTCACAGGTCTCTCCAGGCCGAGATTCAAGGCTGCAATGAGCAGGGTGTGGCTGGGGAGCAAGTTGGCCCCCCCCCCTTTAAGAAGTAGCCGGCGCCAGTGTGTCTGTGTTCCCTCGCTAACTGGCAGCAGCTGCGCTGCGCTCGCGCGCTGAGTTAGCGCCTCACTGCTCGGCCTTTGCGCCTTAAGACAGGTGTGCAGCGCCTGATTTAGCGCTCCACTCACCTCCCGGGGCGGTAAAAGTGAAGTTTCCAGTCAGTGCCGATAATTAGCGCCAGGCGCTAATTTTTGCGTCCAGACGATATTTGCGCCCCAAACGGGGCGCGACCTAATTTTTCCCCCTATCTTCCTGATGGTGGACGCAACCCACCAGAAATGCAGTATGTGCAATATTCCCACAGATACAAGGAGCACAGCATAGAGTTCAAGATCTTTCACCTCCTGTAACCAATTCAAAAGTTTAAAGGCTTTTCGAAAACACCCACGGTTCAGATCTAACTTTCTCAGAAACTAACTCCCAGCTGTCACCTTGGCCAACCCTGACTACAATTCACATCACTACATCCCAACTTCCACATGTATAATTCCTTACACACCTCCCTATCCGTCTGTTCTGATTCCCAAACAAACTGACCTCAAATTCCCTAACACGATGACCCAATCCCTGGTCTCAATCCCACTCTCACTCTGGCTATCAGATGCGTTATATAAGTTTGGAGTGGTGCTGTGCTGGTATCTTTGTAAAACCATTTCCCAAAGGCAGTAATGGACCCCCTCATGCCCATTTTTCTGGCATAGAACGGGGGCAAAAAGTACCAATTTTGCGGCACTACATCCTACGCCCAAACAATGCCTGCCGTACATCCGACGCCATGTTGGCTTGGGCTATTATATAGGTGTTTGGCGGCCATTAGAAATAGGCGTTAGATGCCTTGCATATGCTAATGAGGGGGCCTAATACCTGTTTCACAACCCTGCTCAAAATTCAGCAG
The DNA here is from genome assembly GCA_030390025.1 of Squalus acanthias. Taxonomy (NCBI): domain Eukaryota; kingdom Metazoa; phylum Chordata; class Chondrichthyes; order Squaliformes; family Squalidae; genus Squalus; species Squalus acanthias. The sequence goes on from CM059433.1 coordinate 77,643,565, forward strand.
GACTTCAGTTTTTCGGCTTCTTCTGTGGCCTAACCAACGTTTCTTAAAGGGACCACTGGATGCCACCAACAAAAAGGAAAGTTTTTGAACTTTAACTTAGTTTAATGTGGAGCCACAATGAGCACAGATACTCTTCCTGGCTTCACAGCACTACTGTGGGCCTCTGCTGGCCCATGTTCCCCCCCACTCCCCCTTTCTCCTCTCTCTCCCTTCCAGGACCTACCTGAGGGCTGCTGTTAGCGTCGCAGCCAGCCCAAATTGGCGTCCTCGAAATCGATATCCAATTGTTGTCCTCGGTATTAGGCTGCTGACGTCCAAGGCCCAATATTAGATGAGCCTCGGGCCTCTGAGAGGTAGTCTTGTAGTGATATAAGGATCTGGTGGCTGCAGGCTATTGTTAACTGCCTGAAAATGAATACATAAACATACAACTGAAATAACAACAGAAAACGCTGGAAAAACTCAGCAGGCCAGGCAGCATCCGTGGAGAGAGAAACAGAGTTAACGTTTCAGGTCGAAGACCTTTCGTCAGAACTGGAAAAAAGCAGGAAATGAAATACAGGAAACTCTTTATTAACCGGCACCGACGGGACCGGCGTGGTGCCGGTTTATCGAAAGTACCGGATAACGGAGAGTTATATCTACCGAGGCTATTTTTAACAAAGAAAAATAAATAAATCGAGAAATGTGCAGTATACAGTATTTGGGTACTTTTGAAAACTACCCCTACTGACTAAATCGGCGTTCGCGGACTCGGACTCGGACTCGGACTCGGGATCGGCAACATTGCCGGTTATTTGAGAGGAGTTTTCGGAGTACTCGGCGTTCGCGGAGACTCGACTGCGACTCGGCAACATTGCCGGTTATTTGAGAGGAGTTTTCGGAGGATGATTTTTGCCGGTTAAGCGAGAATTCCGGATATTTGGGTGCCGGATAAACAAAAATTTCCTGTAGATTTAAAGCAAGTTTAGGGGCTGGGAAAAGGGGGAGGGGATGAAAGAACAAAAGGGAAGGTCAGTGATAGGATAGAAAGCAGGAGAGATTAAGAGACATTGAGAGACATTAAGAGATATTCAAGGCAAGAGGAGGTGGAAATGGGACAGGTTGAGGAACAAAGGATGGCTCTAGATGAAGTGTGAATTGCGCTGGCAGAATGAAGGACAGCTGCCATGTGGGAGGGAAGAAAAAAAGGCCAAACAAAAGGGTGGATAAAAAAATAAAATAAAAAAATATATATATGTGATGGGGGCCGGGGTTATGATCTGAAATTGTTGAACTCTATGTTGAGTCCAGAGGGCTGTAGAGTGCCTAATCGAAAGATGAGGTGCTGTTCCTCGAGCTTACGCTGAGCTTCCGTGGAACAATGCAAGAGGCCGAGGACGGTGAGGTCAGAGTGGGAGTGGAGCGGAGAATTAAAGTGACAGGCCACCGGGAGCTCGGGGTCCCCCTTACGGACTGAACGGAGGTGTTCCGCAAAGCGGTCACGCAATCTGCGTTTGGTCTCCCCAATGTAGAGGAGACCACATCGTGAGCAGCGAACACAGTGTATTAAATTGCAGGAAGTACAAGTAAATCGCTGTTTCACCTGGAAGAGGTGTTTGGGGCCCTGGACAGTGGGAAGGGGGGAGATATAAGGGCATGTGTTGCATCTCCTTCAACAATTTCAGATCATAACCCCGGCCCCCATCACATATATATATATTTTAATTTTATTTTTTTATCCACCCTTTTGTTTGGCCTTTTTTTCTTCCCTCCCAGAAGTCGGCAGCTGTCCTTCATTCTGCCAGCGCATTTCACACTTCATTTAGCATCAACCTGTCACATTAACACCTCCTCTTGCCTTGAGTATCTCTTAATGTCTCTCAATGTCTCTTAATCTCTCCTGCTTTCTATTCTACCACTGACTTTCCCCTTTGTTCTTTCATCCCCTCCCCCTTTTCCCAGCATTAAACTTGCTTTAAATCTATTTCATTTCCTGCTTTTTTCCAGTTCTGATGAAAGGTCTTCGACCTGAAACGTTAACTCTGTTTCTCTCTCCACGGATGCTGCCTGGCCTGCTGAGTTTTTCCAGCGTTTTCTGTTGTTATTTCGGATTTCCAGCATCCGCAGTATTTTGCTATCGTAAACATACAACTGACTTGTTTTGTTCTTTAAAAGTTGGACAGATCTTTTGACTTGGGTGGTATTATGTTGTAAGTTCCATTTTACATAGTTTGTAAGTTTTAAAGTACATCTTAGAACAGGAAATATCACACTGATGCAGGAAGAGTTGAATTTCTGTGGATGTGGAGAAGGCAAATTTTGGGGGTCAGCAGAGGATGTTTTACTCTGAATCCGGAGGTTCTTTTATGTTACGTGAGAGCCACTGACTGCTGACACACGAGTGAGTCTCCCACAGTCAACTGGATTCTAAAGATAAAGGTGGGGGTCATTTTCACTTAAACTGATGGTTGAGGATCGTTAGATGCCCTTGCTCGATTTTCCTTTCCATTGGCTTAAATGGAACTGAAAATCGAGGGAGGCGGGTTGTATGACAGTCGGCCAATCCACAGCCAACAGTTTAGCACCCGCAGGGAGAGTGAAAGTGACCCCTGTGATGATCTCCTGAGATTTGGTGGCAACATAGACACACAACTTTCATGCCTTCTGCTAACTTTGTCCAACTTTGTATTACTAAACACTCTGAGCCAGGTCAATGCATTCAGCATGCTTCCTTCTTGAAGTAAAATTGTGTCTTGACATGAGTGTGCATGATAGCCTAATATTCGCCTCCCCAGAAGTCATATCCTTTACCTGATCAAGCACTAAAAGATTCAGAAAAATAAAATGCATTCAAAGCCTTCTTTTTGTTATCTGTTCTTCATTTTCCCTGAAAAAATAAAATCAATGCAGAGTACAGATATAACACGTGACTGGGACCCGCGATGAATGGAAAAATACATCCTCTTTAAGTGTACTGGGCTTAGTTTTAAAGCTTTAAGAGCATGTGCTATTTACCACAAATATTGGACTAAGAATCTTTGCTCCGTGCCAGACTCCATGTGTGTTATCCACTTGCCATTCATCCCACACAATCCCAGAGTTTATCACCTAGACTGTGATGACATTTGTTTCCACATTTTCATTGTGGGTGTTCCAGTCTTATTAAAAACACAGGCTGGAAAGTTCCACATCAAAACAGAGGCTTAATAATAACTTACATATCTGAGACCGTACACACACCTTAGAGTGATTTTGGTGCATTCTGCTTTGAACTGATTTAATTATAGACATAATTACAGTAAATTTCCGGTTCACAGTGATTCTGATCCCCTGCACAGTGGAGAATAATCAGACCCCTCTTCCTGTAATGGTCAAAGTCAGACGGGTTTCTGAAGAGGAAGTCTCAGGAGGCTGTGGTGTAAACAAGCACATCAAACATATTATAAATGGGAGCCGTTTGGGAAAGCCACCTGTTCAAGTTGGTTACAAATAGTGAAGTGAGGCACTGGGAATGCAGCCGCTGTGCAATCCATTCACTTGACCTGCTGCTGTACAAACCCTTATCACAATGCTGCCATTCATCTGGCAGTTAAAGTGAGGATTGTCCTCCTGTGTTTCAGAAAACACAATGAATAAAGAGACAAATACATACACTGTGTGTTATTTCATGTACATTTGAAATTATTTAGCAGCAGGTGTGCACTTTTATAAAATAGTTAAAGTGATAACACTAGTTATTTTAGTTCTATAATATTTCAGCTCTAACTAGTTGATTTTATTTATTTATTGATAATGCATTTAAAATTAAGAATCAGTAAACAGATGTAGCTCAAAAGCATCAAAACTATAGTGTAGGTTCTGAACTAAAAATCGACAAACTGAACCTTGGCTTTGGTTGTTGTTCAGTTATGGGCTGGAGACTTTAGACCTGATTTTAACTGGGGGTGAGGGGCAAGCGTGGAGCCAGCGGGGCCAGCATTAGGCTTTCCCTGGCTCGCCTATGTGAAGCCTGGGCCAATTTAACTTCCGGGTCTGATTTAAATAAGTTAGGCCCAGCTCCCTCCCAAACCCGACGTCAATGACATGGCGCTGGTGGGCGGGAGTGGGTGAGCGGGCAGGAGGCTGCCACACAGAGACACGTGGGAACGGTCCCTGCTAAAGATAAGTCTAGGGGGTTCTGGAGGCAATCATGGGGAGAGGAAAGCCTGAGGATGGGAGGCCCTAGGTTTCTTTGTGGGGCCCGGAGGAGCCGACAAGGAAACCTTTAAAAAAATAAAAATCATTAATCTTCCTGGTCTGCTTTTGGGCCTGCTCCTCCTTGATGCCAGATTTCCCTGGCAAGGCTGGCACCAGGTGGTGACCTCACTGAAAACTAATTCTAATAGCGTTGGGGTCTGACTGACATCATCAGATCTGACCTTTTGAATCTCAATGAGTCCTTCGTACACTGGCCAAAACGCAGCTGTTAAAATGGCACAAAGTCGGTGAGGATCACATGAGTATGACACTACTGTGATTTTAGCCCTCCGCACACCTCACTGAAATGGTTAGACAGGAGCCAGATTAATCTGTTCCTGATTGCATGTCTGGGAATTGGGTGAGGACAGGATCGGACTGGGCTCTGATGCCTCTTGCAGTCAAATAGTTTTGTCGATGCTCGCCATTAAGGCTCAAACACGAGTGATCTCCCCTCGATGCTGTCTAAACATTTAACATTTTAACTGCTGGGAGAGAGCTCTGCACATGTGTGAATCCAGGCAGATGCAAAGTTCTGTCCTCGGCAGGAGTTCGAGCCAGGCAAGAGCCAAGCAATGCATGCATGGTACTACCTGGCTGGGTCCCAAACTGGTAGCTGGTGTAAATACACCCGAAGTTTCACTGCAACAAGTAGGTGGCTGCCCAGGTTTGCAGAAATACCAACCAAAATGAAAGTTGTAAGATTCTTCGAACGATCAGTGTCAACATGTTACAGTTTGGGAAGTAAGTACTTGTGGGGGCAACATACAGTCGAACACTTGTGGCCTCTGACCTCCCAGTTGTGTTACGTGGTCTAAACTACACAGTGTCAGTTTCAATCATTGTAATCCTGTATTAGAGTACTGGGGGTGGTGGGGGGAGGGGGGTAATTTCATCAGACATTGCACTTCCTCACATGACGGGCTGTCTCCCTGAGAGGATAAAATAAACCATCTCTTGTAAAACAGCACGATTTCAGCAAAAACAATACTGCTACTTACAGTCTGAAAAAAAAAGCAGACTAAAAGATCAAAGGGCTCACATCAAAGACTCTTCCCTGAAAGGGAAAAATCAAGGAGCTATTCACTCATTGTTCTTTTGTTTCGGTGAGTTTTTTTTGATTAACTCCCCTCTCCCCCTCCATTTTGTCCCCCTAGTCCCCCCAGATAGTGTCCAACATCCACAGCTATCCTTCCTGGTCAGCAGAGCAAGCTGGTTCATCCCATATACAACATGAAGAATTGAAATAATGACACCAAGCCCCTCCTCCCCGTCCCAAGCCAGACATTCCTTCCTTAGATGACCTGGCCTAAGACTGACTAGTAAGACTGCTCACACTTAAGGACCGATTTTAACCCCCACACCCAATTTGAATGAGGTGTGCGGAGGGCTAAAATCACAGTAGCGTCGTACTCATGTGATCCTCACAGACTTTGTGCCATTTTTAAAAGTGTCACCTCCGTCCACTTTGCTCTGGAGTCAGGTAATTGCTTCGTATTAATGCCAGGCTTGCAGTGTAAATGCAACCTGGCTTCAACAAAAGGGTCTGGAAACGCACTGGATGCTCGTCACAGTAACGTCGGTATGCAGTAATGACAATTCCGTGCACATTCAGCTAAAACTGGGTTAAACGGTTTGAATATTTCCATGACAACTTAAAAAATCAGTCCAGTGAGTAGCTGAGCCTAACAGACTCGGAACCAGGAAGGCCCCAGGTTCAATTCATGGTCTATGTTAAGTTAGCTGATGTCAGCTGAGGCAGTAGTAAAAATGCTACAATTGGCCTCAGTGCCCTTGAATTACAGAGAGAGAAATCAGCCAGGTTTCCTGCTCCTGCTCCTGATTGTTATCCAGCGACTCTTGCAGGACGTGCACTGGGGGAGGACAGAATGAGGTTGGGTTTTGATGCTTCTTGCGATCAGATAGCCTGCTGACACTCACTATCAAGGCTAAAACCTAGAATGTGGCCACTTTGGTGAAGTATCAGGGTGCGGGCACCCTTAGAACAATCCCCCCAGCAAGGTTGTAACACCTTCAAGAGAGGAGGAGATTAGCAGAAAACAGAGGGGCAATTTAAAACAAATGATCTGATTGATTTGGGTCAGGTGGGAGCGTGGTGGAAGGACTGGGTATTAGGCTGGATATGTTGGGTCCTAGTCTTCTCTGCGAGTGTTTTTTCCTTACGCTTCTATGACACACCTCAGGATGTTTTTCTATGTTAAAGGCACTATATAAATGCAAGTTGTTGTTTTTGTTGTTTCTGCAAGGTCTTCTTTGGTGTGAAACCTCCGTCCACCCCAAACATGGTCACTCGCATCAGAGGGGGGAGGGGGACTGGCAGTCTCGAAGTTTCCTTGTCTCCAGCCTTGGATAACAGCAGCGGCTGGTATTCACAGTGAAAGGAGATGTATCAGCCACCGGATGGGGGCAAGTGTGGCCTTCCTGAGGGTCCAGGCCTGGGTCATGACCCAGACATCTGAAGACTTTGAAAGTATTTGAAGATTTTTTTTTCAGGCCCCTTATAATGGAGGCCAATAGGTAATCTTGAGGGATGGTTCCAGGGAGGGCTAAAGAAAAAAATATATAATTCTTACAAGAGTTCAAGCAGAGAGCACACCACAAAGTGAGCTGATAACCGAGTGAGGATAGGAACAGTGTGAAAACAGGACTTCCAAAATGGGAATTTGGCTAGAATGGGAATTCACTGGTAGCAAGGGGATATAATGGGTATTTCAGAAATGCTTGTGTTTTATTTGTGTGAGTATTTTTCCCTCTTTAACTGAACTTTAATGGCAGCATAGGAAAGGGCAGTGATGTACAGTTCCTGCAGGAAATGGGAGCTTTGAGTAGCAGATGTTCACTAGAACAAACACATCTGTGGGAAGTGTCTAGAAACTGACAGTACTTGAGCTCAAGATCTCAGAGTCTGAGGCAGAGTTGGAGACAATCTGACATATGATGGAAGGAGACAGGTCTCTGGAGAAAGACTTTCAGAGGGTAGTCACCCTGCGGAGAGGAAGCTGATAATGGTAGAGGAAGGAGGGGCGACTATCCATAGGTCAGGGAAAGTGAGGAGGGACAGGCAAGAGCAGGAACGTCCAGAGCAAATGACCTTTTACCAACAAGTCTGAAGCACTGGCTTCCTGTGGGGAGGATGAGGACTGCAGGCAAGATCATCAGTTGGATTACACTGGCACCTAAAAACATGAGATGGCTCAAGTGGGTTGTGGGGGAGTTAGCAATTCAGTAGGAATGCAGTAGTAATAAGAGACTTGAGAGTGAGAGGGGTGAAAACTATCTTTTACAGTCTATACCAAAAGTCTGGGTTGCTTTGTTACCTCCCAGGTGCCAGGGTAAGGGCCATTTTGCAAATACTGGTAAAGATTATGAAAGGGGACCGAGAGTAGCCAGTCATTGTGATTTATATGGGAGGCAATGATGCAGGAAAAGAAAGGTCTGAAGTCCTGCAAAAGGAGTTTAGGAAATTAGGAAGCACGTTTAGGGGCAGGGCTTCAAGGATAGTAATCTCTGGATTACTCCCCCAGCTGTGTGTTAGGATAGGGAAGGATAGGAAGATTAGGAAACTCAACATGTGGTTTAAGAGGAGGTGTTAGGAAGAGGGTTTCCATATTATGGGGCATTACCACCAATTCTGGGGAAGATGAGACGGATGGGCTAACTCTGAACAGGAAGGGAGCTAATGAACTTGCAAAACAGGTAAATAGGAGAGTCATTTAACCTAGGTGGGAAGAGGGCAGATCAGAAAGAGCAAATAGAAAAGATAGAAATACAAATAAAGAAGAATTTAGCAGAAAAGATAGCGTTCAGAAGGAATAAAGGAAGCAGAGGAGGAAAATCAAAGCAGCGAAAAGAGGAAAAGGTCCACAATGCATCTCATTTAAAATTTTCATCCTAGTGTTTAAATGACCTCATGGTCTTGCTCCTCTCTATCTCTGTAACCTCCTTCAGCCCTACAGCCCCCCCTGACCCCCACCCCAAAACTCTCCATTCCTCTGACTCTGGCCTTTTGTTCACGTCCCTCGTCTTTCACCTCACCATTGGCGTCTGTGCCTCCATGCTCTGAAATTTGCTGCTTAAACCCCTCTGCCTCTCCACCTTCCTCGCTTCCTTTCAGACTTTCCTTAAAACACACCTCTTTGACCAAGCTTTTGGTCAGTCCTCCTAATATCTCCTACTTTGGCTCAGTATCATATTTTTTTATGATTACGCCTGCGTTTTTCTATGTTAAAGACACTATGTAAATCCAAAAGAAAAATACTGTGGGGGGAGTTATCCCCAGTGTCCTGGCCAATATTTATTCCTCAATCAACATCATTAAAAAGATTACCTGGTCATTATAACATTGCTGTTTGTGGGACCTTACTGTGCGCAAATTGGCTGCCGCGTTTCCTACATTACAACAGTGACTACACTTCAAAAGTACTTAATTGGCTGTAAAGAGCTTTCTTACGCCCTGATGTCATGAAAGACTTTATCTAAAGGTAGTTCATTCTTCATTTCTTCAAAAGGCAATTGTTAAATGTGAAATGGGACTCCTGAAAGAGGAAGATATTGAGTTATAAGAACATAAGAACATAAGAAATAGGAGCAGGAGTAGACCAATCGGCCCCTCGAGCCTGCTCCGCCATTCAATGAGATCATGGCTGATCTGATCCAACCTCAACTCTAAAGAACACAAGAAGTAGGAGCAGGACCAGGCCACTCGGCCCCTGGGCCCGCTCCGCCACCCACAGGGCCTTGACCGATCCGAACTCAAACTCATGTCCAATTTCCAGCCCGCTCCCCGTAACCCCTGATTCCCTTTACTTCTAGGAAACGGTCTATTTCTGTTTTAAATTTATTTAATGAAGTAGCTTCCACAGCTTCCTGGGGTAGCAAATTCCACAGACCCACTACCCTCTGAGTGAAAAAGTTTCTCCTCATCTCAGTTTTGAAAGAGGAGCCCCTTATTCTAAGATTATGTCTCCTAGTTCTAGTTTCACCCATCATTGGGAACATCCTCACCGTGTCCACCCGATCAAACCCCTTCACAATCTTATATGTTTCAATAAGATCGCCTCTCATTCTTCTGAACTCCAATGAGTAGAGTCCCAATCTACTCAACCTCTCCTTGTATGTCCACCCCCTCATCCCCGGAATTAACCGAGTAAACCTTCTTTGTACTGCCTCGAGAGCAAGTATGTCTTTTCTTACGTATGGACACCAAAACTGTATGCAGTACTCCAGGTGCGTATGTAAAGGATAAGCAGAAATTGGCAGGGATACTTAGCAAGTACTTTGTTTCAGTGTTTACAAAAGAGAAGCATATTAGAGAAGATGTAAATCCTGAAGTAGTTAAAAGTGAGATGAGCGATATTATAATAAATAAAAGGAAAGTATTAGAGAAGTTATTTAAGCTAAAGTGTCAGGAGCTGACAGGATACATCCAAGGATGCTCAAGGTAATGGGGGAAGAAATAGGGGAGGCCCTAGAAATTATTTTCAGGATTCTATTGAGGATGGATGCGTGTTGGAGGACTGGAGAGTGGCCAATGTATACCCATTTTGAAAAAGGGAGACAGAACTAATGGGCAATTACAGACCAATTAGTTTATTAACATCTGTGCTCAGAAAATGTTGGAATCTTTAATTAAAGATGAAATGACTAAATATCTAGATGAAGAGAAAATAATTAGAAACACCAAACATTGATTTCAGAAAATAGGAACAGGAGTAGGCCATTCAGTCCCTCGAGCCTGTTCCACCATTCAAGTAGATCATGGCTGATCTGTATCTCAACGCCATTTACCCGCCTGTGGTCCATATCCCTTGATACCCTTACGTAAGAAAATCTATAGATCTCAGTCTTAAAAATGTCAATTGTCCTAGCATCCACAGCCTTTTGGAGGAGCGAGTTCCAGATTTCCACTACCCTTTGTGTGAAAAACTGCTTTCTGATTTCATTTCTAAATGGCCTAACTGTAATTTGAAGATTATGCCCTCTTGCAATTGCAGTGCTACTGCCTGAGCAGCCCCGCCCGGCCAGCCTCCAACTACATGTACAGGACTTAACAGATGGCCCTCTGCCAGGCTACTGATCTGTAGGAACGCAGACCGAATGGAACCTCTCAGATCAGTGAAACGTTGTCTAATGGCTGTCTCCAACTGGTTGTCAATTTGATTAAAACCAGAGGACCAGTCCTTATTGACCAGATCACTCAAAGCCTGAATGGCAGCAGTGTAAACTGCCAGTGAGGAAGGCAGTCCTCCTCTAAGGAAGCTGCTACATCATCCAGGGTGATCTATAGAGCAGAAAATCCATCCCTGATGGCATCACACAGGCAAATGGTTGTCTCCTCCAGTTGGCCAGACAGGTGCGGCACATTCTGGGGCCCTCGATTTCCATTCACTCCATTTATCTGGCGGTTCCAGTGACCTTCCGCTGAATTAACAGCAGGAGATTAAGAGAGCCACGGTGGGAATTCAGGGTCCAGGAGACTGCCTACAGTTCCCAAACATAGGTATGATGTTAAGCAAGCATCCTTCTTTTAAAAGCAGGATCTATGAGATTGTGGTCAACAGGCTCTTCAGCCAAGGGCTGATAGTTCATAGCCCTCCACTCATGAATGTCAGGTTCCCCATGGCCTACCGTACACTCGTCCTGTACACTTGTACCCTGTGCCTCACCCTCTGTGATTTTCTCAGGCTCAATATCTAATCGCACTCCTGTAAGATATAATTCGCTGTTTGTTGTGACTTAGCTGAATTTAATGTACCAGCATGCTTTGAGAGTTCTGCAAACAAACCTTTAAACAGATTTGGTTAACTTCTGTAACCCTTTTAGACATGGCATAAGCGACCCATTGTCTACAGATAAGGAGAGAAAAAAAAGGTGGTAGAGAGAAAACGGGGAAATATAGACTGGTAAGCCTGACATCGGTAGTGGGGAAAATGCTAGAGTCCATTATAAAAGATGTAATAGCAGAGCACTTGGAAAACAGTGACAGGATCGGATAAAGTCAACATGGATTTACAAAAGGTAAATCATGCTTGACTAATCTACTGGAATTTTTTGAGGATGTAACTGGTAGAATAGATAAGGGAGAACCAGTGGATGTGGTGTATTTGGACTTTCAGAAGGCTTTTGATAAGGTCCCACATAAGAGATTGGCATGCAAAGTTAAAGCACATGGGATTGGGGGTAAGGTACTGACTTGGATAGAGAACTGGTTGGCAGACAGGAAGCAAAGAGTTGGAATAAACGTGTCTTTTTCCGAGTGGCAGGCAGTGACTAGTGGGGTACTGCAGGGATCGGTGCTAGGACCCCAGCTATTCACAATATGTATTAATGATCTAGACAAGGGAACTAGATGTAATATCTCCAAGTTTGCAGATGACACAAAGCTGGGTGGGCATGTGTGCTGTGAGGAGGATGCAGAGAAACTCCAGTATGATTTGGACAGGTTGGGTGATTGGGCAGATGCATGGCAGATGCAGTATAATGTGGATAAATGCAAGGTTATCCACTTTGGTGGCAAAAACAGGAAGACAGATTATTATCTGAACAGCAATAGATTGGGAAAAGGGGAAGTGCAACGAGACCTGGGTGTCCTTGTGCACCAGTCGCTGAAGGTAAGCATGCAGGTGCAGCAGGCGGTTAAGAAGGCAAATGGTATGTTGGCCTTCATAGCGAGAGGATTCGAGTACAGGAGCAAGGATGTCTTGCTGCAGTTGTACAGGGCCTTGGTGAGACCACACCTTGAGTATTGTGTGCAGTTTTGGTCACCTTATCTGAGGAAGGATGTTCTTGCCATGGAGGGAGTGCAGCGAAGATTCACCAGACTGATACCTGGGATGGCAGGAATGACGTATGAAGAAAGATTGGGTCGATTAGGCTTATATTCGCTAGAGTTTAGAAGAATGAGAGGGGATCTCATTGAAACTTATAAAATTCTAACAGGACTAGACAGACTAGATGCAGGAAGGATGTTCCCGATGGCCGGGGAGTCCAGAACCAGAGGTCACAGTCTAAGGATAAGGGGTAAGCCATTTAGGACTGAGATGAGGAGGAATTTCTTCACCCAGAGTGGTGAACCTGTGGAATTCTCTACCACAGAAGGTAGTTGAGGCCAATTCATTAAATATATTCAAGAAGGAGTTAGATATATTTCTTAAGGCTAAAGGGATCAAGGGATATGGGGAGAAAGCAGGGACAGGGTACTGAATTTGGATGATCAGCCATGATCTCGTTAAATGGCGGAGCAGGCTCGAGGGGCCGAATGGCCTACTCCTGCTCCTATCTTCTATGTTTCTATGACATGGCGTAAGCGGCCTTGAGGCCCATTGTCTACAGATTTAGTTAACTTCTGCAACCTCATCAGACAGGACCTCGAGAGTTCTGCAAAACAAACCTTTAAGCTGATTGAACAGTGAGGAACTTCTGCAACCCCTTCAGACTTGGCTCAAGCGGCCTTGAGGCCCATTGACTACAGATAAGTAGAAGAGATACCCATGATTGAACAATCGTCAATGTGGTCTGGGATGCATACGCATTGGGAGGCCTGCCAAGTTTTGGGTAGAAAGGAAACAGTTAGAGAACGCTTGGAGGCTGCTGCAGTGAGTCAGGCGACTTGACTGGTTGCACAGAAAGAAGGGCCTACTAGTCACCGCCAAACTGGTCACTCGCTGGTGTTAGTACGTATGTATGCTTATGCTTGCTTGTTGAAGCTTATGCTTGCGTGTAAACTTGACTTTATGCTTGCTTGTAAACTTGATTGATTTTAAGTAAAGAAGTAGTTACACTGAAATCTTTGTCTCAATGGCCCAGAAATTAAAGACGGAGCCTTCGTGCGGGGGTAAGGCTTCCCCGCGATATCTCACTGCGCGCCTGCCTTTTCATTCCGAGCTCGCACGAACTTGACTTTCTAGACAGCAGCTGTGCAGTGCTTCCGTATCCCACAGGCGCAGTTAATTCGTGCGAGCTGTGGGATCACGTGATTCAGTTAGAGCCAATGGCAGCACACCATCTTTCATTCATAGTTTTCACAGCAAGTGCTGTGAAAGCTATGAATCTATACCCCCTCAAAAGAACAGCTAAACCTCAATTAAATTTAAAAAAAAACCATCACATTAATAAAATAAGTATAGTTAAATAAATTAACCACTTTAAACAAAAAATTAAATTTTTGAAAAATTTTAAAATCTTTTAAAAAGTTATAAAAATAAACTTACCTTTCTTTAAAGTCTCTAAAAAAGATATACCTGTTGAAAAAAATTCAAAATAATACTTAATTAACTACTTACCTTGTTAAAAGAGGGTTTACGCCTCCTTTCTTTATGTGCAAAATCTTCCATGATTACCTGCGCGTTCAAAGCACTAAGTGCACTGCGTGCGCGCAGCCTGTAGCGCGCACGCGGTTCACTTAGGAACCGCCCCCTTTTGAAATCACCAAGTTCCGGTTTTCAGCGCATGCGCAGTGCATGCAGAAAACCGGCAATTGGAGACAGAATACGCGAGAGTACACAGTGCGTACTCTCGCGTAGAGACACTAATTTTTGGGCTATTGTCTTCATTCTGGTTCGTGTCTGAACTCTAAGTAACTGTCAGACCGGGATACCGTAAAGGGCCGAGTCTTACACTCCCCACCTCCCCCCCACCCTCTCCACCCTGGTGGATGTCACTAGGCTGATTCTTGTCAGGGACAGGGTGTGTGATGCTGTGAAAGAGGCAATGCTTGCAGGACTGTAAGCAGAGGGCCCTGACTCATCTTCTTCTTAGACCTATTCTTCTTCATGCTGTGAGGCATCTATAGAGGAGTAAAGAAAAATAGTTCATAATTGGTGGGGGAGGAAAACAGAGCTCCATACACACTTGCACAAGAAACAGCAGTCTGTCTTCAGGAAGCTCATCTGTACTCCTTCAGGAAACATGGAACTGCAGCACAATGATGTCACTCACCGACAGCTGGCACCTGGCTTCTGATTTCTTCGACTCCCACTGCTTCCCACTCTTTCAGCTGCTGAACTCCCAAGCAGATCCAGAGCTCCTTCCTGATGGGGTGTCAGAGGCCTAAGGAAGACTTGCCCATCTCTGTGGCTCGTTGTTCCCTGGTGCCATCTTCTCATGGATGTACATGCAGACAGTGTGAAAGGCGGGTGCGAGAAGACAGTGCACAAATGGGTGAGGACACAGCCTACAAACTTATGGAAACTTCCCAGAGGGGTCTTGAGGCAGTAGATGTAGGTGCAGGCAGTTGGTCTTTGAGAAAGGGAGTCTGGGATTGTCCTTGCCTTTGTGGATGACCCTGAAGTAGGAGGAGAGTTTAGCCATGGAGGGGCATTGCTTGACATGGTCAAGCCAGATCTGGCAGAGGACAACCAGGCCAGTCATGCACCTGGTGCATTTCATGATGCAGCCTTCAAACTTGAGCGTACGGAGGTTAGGACTATACTAAGGGAAATGGGATGGGAGACCCTGAGTAACTTGAAGTGGACAAAGGCATCGCAGGCAGAACCAAGGAAGCTGTTAGATAGGTATGATCTCTCTCTCTCTCTCTTTCTCTCTCTCTCTGATGGATGTAAATATCCTAAATAATATTTTTTTACAGCCTCAATCCAGTTCCAAATGTGCATCATTTCATAGTGTAAACTTGTCTGTATATCTAAACTGATTGGCATTAAATTGAAGTCTCTGAAATGCCATAAAGGGAGAAAGTGTTATGAATGGTCCCTGCTATAAGTGACAATATGTGAAAATGTCGCAAAATGTCCGAGCACTGGTATCTCTCATCTTGATGAGCACAAAAATGTTACAAAAATCTATAGATTTCACATTTACGATAGAAACCCCTTTATAAATAAATATACATTGGAAACCTTATATGGATCCAGTTTGCAAGCTAAACATCCTCAGGCAGATTATATTACATGATAGAGACTTAAGCACCGTATTGTCTGTATCCCACAATATGCTGGTGGTAGTTTGAGTTGTCCAATGACACGTTTGTGGAATGATATTAAGTTACCACTTTAACAACTGGAAATCCACTACCTACTTTAACAGGTTTTCCAGTCTCACTAGGGGTGCAGTGGAGTGAAAAAACAGATTGTTTGGTCTTAAAAGGTGGCTACACTCAAGTGATCTCCAAAAAAGGGAGGAAAAGTCAAAGAATAGAGATGTTCCCCTGAAACAACATCTGGCAGTACCAGAGCAGAAAGTGATAATCATCACCCATGTTTAGAATGTGAAGGAGACCCAATTAACTAACTGTCAATTTGGTAAATTTATTCACAATATGCATATAACATCACATTAGTCACTGTACACATATACCAAACAATTAATAGAGGTTAACTGGATGTGGTGACAGTATTACTTGATGTAACATTTTTTAAAAATCCATTAATTGTTTCCAATCTAATCCATTTATCTTTAAAAAGTACAAGCTTACTGATGATAATTTGTTAAAACTTGTAATTTCACAATTTACTTTGTACCTTCATAGTTTATTCTCCAACATTCCAAGCTATAGACACTGGGGATAAATCTTTGTCTTCACCACATGGGCAATAAATCTGGTGGAACAGATTGCTCGCCCAGTATAGAACCCCTCCGATTTTTATTCCATTGAAATCACTGGAATGAAAATTGGCTGTGTTCTACAATGGGTGGGCAATCCGTTCCATCAGATTACCACCCATGAAGTGAAGACAAGCTGAAACATATTTCAATGACGGTAGATACAGGAAGCATTAGAACAGTGCTTCAGTGTCATTTAAATATTACAACAACTTTCATTAACATAAAAACAACGTCCTAAGGTCCTTCACAACTAGGTGTAAGGGTAATGGATGCCTAGTGAGGAAGGGAGACAGGAGGAGGGATGATCAAAAGCTTCATCAAAGAGATGGGTTTTGGAAAGGTTCTTAAAGGTGGAGAGAGGTAGAGAAGCAGAGGTGTTTAAGGAGAGAGTTCCGGACCATAAGACTCAGGTGGTTGAAGGCACTGCTACCAATGGTGGTCCGAATGGAGGAGGCGGGAGAAATAATTTAGGAGGGATATAAGGCAGGAGGAGATTACAGAAATAAGGTGAGGTGATGCCATGTAGGATTTATAAACAAAGATGAGGATTTTAAATTTAACACTTTGGGGTTGGGGCACTAATGTGGGTCAGCAAAGACAGGGGTGATGGGCAAGCAGGACTTAGTACAAGAAAGTATATGGGAGGCAGAGGTTGGATAAGCTGGAGCTAATGAAGGTGGAGATGGGAGGTCAGCTGGGGAATGTGGAACAGTCACATTTGAAGGTTTAAGGGTTTTAGTAGCAGATGGGCTGAGTTAGGGGCGGAGAGAGGCAATGCTGTTAATGTGGAAGTAAGTGGAATAGAAAGAATATTGTGCTTGAAGCTCAGCTCAGGGTCAAACAGGTCAGAAAGATTGCAAATGGTCTGGTTCAGTTTCAGTGAGTGCTCGGGGAGGAGGATGAATTCAGTGACAAGGAAATGGAGTTTGTGTGGAGGCTGGAGACAATGGGGGTAACTTTCAATTTCAGCGGGGTGTAAAGCTTGTGGTATCGGATCAGTGGGATGCATAACGGGGTGCTGATCCACTACTGCCAGCTGAACTTGAAAATTACCCACCCCCCCCACCCCCCATGACTTTGGTCTTCCTGCTGTTCAGCTGCAGGAAGTTGTGACTCATCCAGGATTTGATGTCGAACAGGTAGTCTGACAGCATGGAGGCACTTGCAAGTGGTGAAGAAGTCGACTGTTTATTATTAGTGTACATAATGGGGCAAAAATTCGGCACTTGCCGGGTGAGTACGCGCTGTGTACTCACCCGTAAGGCGTCCTGAAGTGCCGGTTTCCTGCATGCACTGCGCATGCGCGGGAAACCGGAACTTCCGGTCTGGTGAAGGGAGCGGTTCAGAGGTGAACCGCGTGAGCGGTAGAGGCTGCGCGCACGCAGCAAACTTAGGTTTTTTTCAGGTTTCTCCGGGAGGGTAAGTATTGAAGAACCTGCGCTTTTAAAAAGGAGGCGCAGGACCCGTTTTCAACAAGGTAAGTGGTTAATTAATTATAATTTAAAAAAATTTTCAACAGGTTTATCTTATTTAGATACTTTAAAGAAAGGTAAGTTTATTTTTAGCACTGTTAAAAAGTATTTTAATTTTTTCAAAAATTTAAATTTTTGTTTAAAGTAGTTAATTCATTTAACTTATCGTTATTTTAAAATGTGATGGTTTTTAAAAAAAATTATTTGAAGTTTAGCTGTTCTTTTGGGGCCGATTTCAATTCATAGATTTGGCAGGTCTTCCTGTCAAATCTATGAATGAAAGATGGTCTGCTGCCATTGGCTCTCCATGGCCCACGTGATCCCAGGGGACGCATCGCACTAACTGCGCCCCTGGGACACGCACGCACTGCGCGCCGGCAGTTGCAGCAGGCCCAGGAGCTGAAGTCCCCGTGGGCCAGAAGCAGAACGGCAGACGCGGTAGGTAAGTGCGCGCGCGATCCTTACCCCCGCGGCAAGCCGGAGAGGCGAATTTCTGGGCCAATAATGAAGCGCCCACCTGTTTCAGGTGAGACCTTTCTCCGCACCCCCGCCAGAAAAGCATGGTATGTACAAACAGGGTAGATCCAGCATTACAGGTCTCCACCCTTTTTCACCATCCTACGCCCTGAAAACTGGCACACATGAGGTGTGGGGGGGGGAGAAAAATCAGCCCCTTTATCTTTTTATTCAAGATTTGGTGAAGAAAATCTAGGTCCTTTTCCCTCAAGGCAGATGAGCATTTACCATTTCATATTAAAACACACCCCATACAGATTAATACCCCTGCCTCTTGTACACTGGACTTTCAGATTTGGGAATGTTCTAACACTTTGGGCTCTCTCTTACATGGCTCAGAGGAGCATTAAGCATATTAAAATAACTGGATTTTTCCATATGGTGCCCTGCTCTTTATCACTGTTTTGGCATCATTAATATCCATATTGTTACTTTAAATGAAGTGACTAATTTAATGTAATCATCATTATTTTCTGCAATCAACCACAGATCAATTGAACTACTTAAATGTATCGGGAATTACATCAATGTGAAGTTCCATGTTGTATGTCTCATTGTATAGATTCGTATTGATCAATAATAAGTTTGATATCTGTAAGCAAGTATTAGTGTAAGGCAGCTGGAAGTATCAAACCCTGCTTCGAATTTAATTTATCACATTTTAGCAACAGAAGTAACAGGACAATACTAGTTTTACTTGTTCAAGTGAGATGCCTGTGAATAATTGTCTTAATTGGTGTTTTAGTCAACTGACTTAAACTATTAAATATAAATTGTGTTTATTGCATGAATGATGTGGAATGTCAGTAATTACTGTAAGTGTCTGATTCTAATTGTGGTAACACAGAACACTCTGCAGTAAATGTGCAGGAACATTCTCCACACAAGACAATGTAAACAAAAGAGTGGAATTTCCCCAAATCGTTGGCGATGCTGTAGGTAAGAGTGACGTGGCTCTTTTTCTGGATAAGCTTTTTCCACACAAACTATTGCCTCTCTGAGTGAGACTGACCGTTTGGTGCTGAATTATGGGCTGCTTTGTGTTATGGACTCATGTATAAGGAGATGGATTGAGACTTGATCCAAGAGGACAAGTGTAATATGTTATTTTCATATTGAAAATATTAAAATATTTATTTTTATTAAGAGTATCACCATAGTATTCCACGAGTCAACTATTTTTGTACCTGTTTTTAAATGTTATTTCCTTCCTAGAAGTCACTATCTCTGGCTGGAGTATATCTCCGTAGGCAGTCACATGCTCTCTTATACCTCATCCAAGTGATCATTCTTTACATGTGAGCCGAGACAGTGAATGACAGCAAGCCATCCAACTACGTGAGAGATCATGGCAGAGCCTAAATTTTTCTTCACCCAATGTCCACATGTTCACTTTGGATAGGGATCAGAAGCAGGAACCCTGGCAGATAACAAAAACTGTCTATCAATGTACTCGACACAAAGCTCTCCTCGAGGTAGGTCACCATCTGCCACTCTCTATCCCCTTTAGATTCTCACATCCTTCAGAAAGGATGTCAAGGCCTTGGAGAGGGTGCAGAGAATATTTACCAGAATGGTACCAGGGATGAGGGTCTTCAGTTGTGTGGAAAGACTAGAGAAGCTGGGATTGTTCTCCTTAGAGTAGAGAAGGTTAAGGGGAGATTTGATAGAGATGTTCAAAATTATGAGAGGTTTTGATAGAGTAGATGGGGACAAACTGTTTCCACTGGCAGGAGGGTCAGTAACCAGAGGACACAGATTGAAAATAATTGGCAAAAGAACCAGAGGGGAGATGAGGCGATGTGTTTTTACACAGTGAGTTGTTATGATCTGGAATGCACTGCCTGGAAGGATGGTGAAAGCAGATTCAATAGTAACTTTCAATAAGGAATTGGATATATACTTAAAAGGAGAAATTTGCAGGACTCTGGGCAAACAGCAGGGAAGTGGGATTAATTGGATAGCTCTTTCAAAGACACGATGGGCCAAATGGCCTCCTTCTGTGCTATATGATATTATGATTCTATAAGTGCTAAGTTAGTTGATCTCATTTGAAATCTGGCAGTTGGGATGTTACGATTTGCCTCAGCAACCCTGGAAGGGGAAAATTGGCCACAGTTGCTACTTTTGATAGTTATACAGTCATCACTGGAAGTGTGCTTGTAGGGCATGGGGTGAGATCACGATACAGGTTGACTGTGATTTCACCAATAGGTAAAGAACTTGCTGATACTTATTGTCTAGACTCAAACAGGAGCAATGGCCACTTGGGTGAGGTACTGAGGGATGACCAACATCTGAGGAACTGTACTGGAAAAGTGAGAGTCAACACCTTCAGGAGATGACGGGCTTGATTTTTCCAGCAGAGGCAGGTTCGCGTCGGGTTGGCTCTTCAGTGGGTTCCGGTCCCGCTGCCGGTTTCAGCTGCACTGCGCTAAGGATTTTGAGTTAACCGGGCTTATTAAGCCCATCGTGCGCGTTACCCGGCCCAATCAGTGGGTCCGGGTCTGCTGCTCGCCTCTGCTGACATCTTCGATTCAGCTGCACCATGCAGCCTTTGGGTTTTATTCACTTTCTGATGCTCCTCAGTGGTATTGTTTGCGAGATGACTGCGACAAGAACCAAGGCTTCTCCCCGATTTGATGTTGACTCCCTCCATGCTCTTGTGGAGAGAGTGAGAGGGGGCAAGGAGGTTCTGTTTCCCTCCAATGGACGTAGGAAGCCTCCTCAGCAGACAAAGCAGCCTGGCTGCAAATTGCTGAGGAGGTGAGCGCCAGGTCCTTGTGCTCACGCACCTGGGTTCAGTGCAGGAAAAGGTTCAATGATCTGCTCCGCTCAGCAAAAGTGAGTATAACATCACACTTACCTTCAATCTGCTCCCCATCTCTTCTCATCACCAGCACTCTGCATTATCAACCTACTCCTGCACATCCCAACTTACCCTTACATCCCTTGCACCCTCACCCATCCCTCTCTCTCTATGCACAGAATCACTCCACCATTCTACTATGCACCCCTCACACTCGCTCTCACTGTTATGCAATGACAACAACTAACAACGTACAGGGAGGGCCCTTGGTATTGGCATCTCACTCCATCTTTGTCTCCCTCTAAGCATCTATGCTATGGATTCTCTACACTCACTCCAGCATTCTCGCTCAAACTCCACTTGTGTCCCTCATTGCAGGAAAAGAAAGCCCACAATAAGAGGGAGAGGGGGAGGACAGGAGGAGGCCCACCTTCCTTGGCGCATTTAACCAACGCTGAGGAGGCTGCTATCGAGATTGTCGGAGGTGCAGAGGAGCTGGAAGTGGGTGACAGAGAGACGGGCGCAGTAGAGCAAGCTGGTGACAAAATAGGTTTGCAACTCTCTCATATACATTTCATGAGTGATTGATATGGCATTTGATGTTCATACAGATTGAGTTCCGATCATCTGCACAATGAAATGTGTCTGCTACGTCAATATCACATGTCTAACTCATGCCTTTACTCTCCCACAGGACCATCGAGAGCCCCCCTCCCCACTGTCCAGGAGGAAGAGCCGGAAGACTCCTCAGAGGAAGCTGCAGCCTCTGAGGAAGCAGCGTCAGCAGAAATGAGCACACCCAGCACCAGCGCAATGACGCACACCTCGGTGGGTCATTCGCGAGATAGATTAGTGTTGTCACCTGGTGTATCACAGCTCACAAGTGAGCATCAGCAGATGGTGGAGACAGGGACAGCAGAGAGTCCTCATCGGAGAGCGCTGGACGCTCCTAGCTCTGCTCAGCTGCATGTGGACGCTGTGCCTCTGGGGCCATCCAGAAAGAGAGCAGTGCTGGAATTTCAGGAACAAGTGCAGGAGTCTCTGACAGGGTTTGCAACCATGGTAACTGCGAGTGTGCGGAAAATGGAGGAGTCCATCTCAAACATGAGCAATGCTGTGGTGCACGCAATGGCGAATGTAGGTGCCACCATGGAAAGGATGGCAACCTCCATGGAGGACATAAATCGCCAGACTCAAATGAACATGTTGACTCTTCTAAATAGATAGTCAGCTATGGAGGATAGATGGGCATCTATTGAGAGGGACCAGAGCTAAATGGACGTCCCCATTATGAGGACTGTCAGTACAGAGACAGGTCCTCATGGCCCCATTGATGTGCAGCAAGGTGCTCTCCAACTACTTGCTAGCAGTGAAGTGCGGGTGACCCATGAGAGGGATGTTGGTGGTGGACAACAAGGAAGTGTGGGCTCCTCTCCAAGCTCTCACACTCCCATGCCACTGCGGAGCCCTCGGTCAGAACACCACATTCCTCACCAAACTGAGATGGCCGTCTCAGCCCCTGCACAGCTGCAGGAGGAGCAGACTGTTGCAGAGCCCTCCCAGGCTCCCAAGCCCAGAGGACGCCTGCCAAAGGCATCTAAGCAGGCACAGCAGAGAAGTGAGCAAGCTGCCTCTACATCTGCTGAATCCACAGGGGAAGCACCACATAGAAGCACGCGTAAGAGAAAGTCAACACACAAATAGTCACAAGGGTAGTCACTTGGGTATTTTGATCTAATACAAAGTTACGCTTCTCATCGTTATTTCAATTGTATTAAAGGAATGCGATGTCAAAGATTCAAAGAGTTGGCCTATGTGTGCTCAAAAATGGAAGTTGCACAGTGAGTGGTCAGGGCGCCTTTCATCTGTAGTGATGGTGGGGAGAGTGATAGGAAAGCACAGTTTATTGTACAGATGCTGTATGCTGTGTTAAGAAGGTCGGGCAGACACTAATTTCCATGTGCCAGCCACATGTGTTTGCTGCGTAAAGTTACGCGAATCTGGCATGGATTTGTGTATCCCTTGCCTCATGGCCCACAATGTGCTCGCATGCTGGTGGAACTGGCACATCTGCCTCCGCAAGGTCTTCCTCATCTGCCGCCTCCTCCTCCTCCTCCTCCTCCTCCTCTTCCGAGGAGGCTGTGCGCTGAGCCACTTGTTCCTCAGGCAGCGCTAAGCCACGCTGCTGTGCAATGTTGTGCAGAGCACAGCAGACCACGATGATTCTGGACACCCTGGCTGGTGCGTACTGTAGGGCTCCACCTGATCTGTCGAGGCATCTGAATCGCATTTTGAGAAAGCCGATGGTCTGCTCTATGATGCTTCTGGTGGAAATGTGGCTCACATTGTAGCGCTCCTCAGCTTCGTTTGATGGCCTCCTCATCGGTGTCATTAGCCACGTCTTCAGGGGATAGCCCTTGTCTTCAAGGAGCCATCCAGAAAGTTGGGTTGGCGGATTGAACAGCTGAGGCACAGTGGACTGCCGCAGGATGAACGAGTCATGGCAACTGCCAGAGAACTTGGTGCAAACATGCATAATGTTCTTCCTGTGGTTACACACCAGCTGGATGCTAAGGGAGTGGAAGCCCTAGCGGTTGACAAATACAGCTGGGTTGTGATGGGGTGTCCTAATGGCCACATGTGTGCAATCTATGATGCCCTGCACCCTTGGGAAGCCTGCCATATTTGCAAAGCCAACCACACGCGTGGTAACACTTGCTTCATCCGTGGAGAAGTGGATGTAATTGTGCGACTTGGCAAAGAGGGCATTGGTAACCTGCGTGATGCAACTGTGTGTGGCCGACTGGGAGATGCCGTTGATGTCTTCTGCTGATCCCTGGAAGGATCCTGAAGCAAAGAAGTTGAGGGCGGTGGTGACTTTGACAGCCACTGGTAAGGAGTGTCCTCCCGCTCCTCTGGGCTCCAGGTGTTGGTGCAGCATTGTGCAGATGTCAGTGACTACCACTCGTGAAAGTCTCAGCCTCCTTTGGCACTGCTGCTCAGTCATGTTGAGGAAGCTCATCCTCTGCCTGTAAACCCTGTGTTGGGGGTATCTCCTGCGGCGCGGTGCAGCCCTGTGCTGATGCCCTCTGCCCTGTGCAGCATCAGGTGGCTGAGGAGAAGGTTGGCGCTCCTGTTGTTGCTGCTGCTGTTGTGCCTGGTTCTGCTGCTGCCGCGGCTGCTCTTCCTCCAATTCTGAGGACCAGGATGAGAGGGTGTAAATGGTTTCCATTCTGCTGCTATATATCTCAGTTGAGGAATAGATGTTATAAGCGCTCAGTCAATGTGGGGAGAGGGTATTCTAAGGAGGTCACAGTGCATATCAGATTAAACACTTACAAGCTCAATACACCTGCAAAATGTGTTCCAAAACCTCAAAACAGAAAGTTCTGGCATCTGAAAGTGAACTGATGTTACAGGTCAGCTTTTATGCTGTAGTTGCAGCTGTCAACTATTCAGCTAGTTGCTGAACCCGGCACAATCAGCTGGCGTGTTTGTCGCACGGCGTGCAACAGGCTGAAAATGTGGCAAAATGGGAAGAGCCTCTCAAAATGGGATTATCCAGGCAGTTAACAAGCCGTTAACTGCCTTAAGTGGCTCTCCCACCGCTTGGTGTCGGGTCTGATCGGAACTCGCAGACCCGACACTTTGTAAAGTTGCGTGGAGGCGGGATGGCAGCGGGTTCACAATCCACCGTCAATCATTTTGATTTTAACTCTGGACCCGCCTCCAAACCCGCCCTTTGAGCGCCGGCAAAATCCCGGCCATCGGATGGGGAAAAAATTGGGCCCTGGTGGCTCAGTGGGTAAAGATACCACATGATGAGTTACTGAGCTGAATACATCAGGTCCTTACTTCAATTCCTGGTCTGTGATGAGTTAACTAAATTACTGTTCTGATACATTAACAGCATCAGGAGTTCTAAGTCATGACACAGCCACCTTCCAGGCCATTACACTTTACAACAGTTTTCAAGGTGTTTTATTCTACTGCTGCAACTTTATTTTGCAATGACGTTCATGAACAACAAATTGCAGTTAAATAAATATGTAGGTGTGAGAAATTCCCTGTGACCTGTGACCTCTTCCTTCATGGATCAACTGATCGTTTTCCCGTTAAAATTCCATTTACAGCTTCTCTTGACTCTGAGCCAATACACTGAAAAAGTTAAGTGCACTTAGGCCTGAAATGTGACTTGTGCATCTTGCCACCAGGCTTTCAATGGCAAAAAGTTTTCAATTAAAGCCTATGAGGAATTTTCTCAATTTATTGTCTCCACAGTGTTGAAATGATATCGAGGTTTTGCACGGTACACCTGGCAAAACACTGAGGCATGCACTGACCGACTTCTTAGTCTTTAGGCAGCATTTCATTAACGAGTAAGGACTTTTCAACGACCAGTGTGGAGGTTTTGAGTCAACATGCTCTGTTAAGCAACGAACAAATATGCCAAAATATAATCACTGCTGTGAAATGAAGGGCATGGAAGCATAACAACCCGATTACTGACTTCCTTTTTTGAAAAGAAATATTGTTTTAAGGCCACTGTTGTGATGGTCAAGTGTACCAAAGGAATGTGTCAGCAATTATGGCAATCAGCGCAGCACACATTATTCACATTAACTTATCTAAAATCTCCTAAATACTAAAAGCTGCAGTGTCCCTCTTGGCTTAGGTTACATAGGTAAATGAGAAAGCTCGTGGAGCTGGAACCAAACTAGTCAATAAAGAGTAAGATCACCAAAAATGTAGCCTTGTCTGAATAGCTACAGGTAGCCTTCCGAAGATGAAAAAATGGAGGAAAATGCTCAGCAGCAAAGTAACAATCAATAACAGTAATGTAAGGCTCACAATTCACATTTATTGCCTAGGGCCTGAGAAATTGGCTCCATTTTCGCAAAGGCACCAGACAGCACTAGCAACTAGCCTGCCACTTAATTTTATTGGATGAGTGCCTGGATCATGATTTTTTTTTGTTGATATGATAATATAAGCAGTATTATTCTTTTAACAAGGTAAAACATTTCCCAAATCAGACACCATATAAAACTTCTGTTAAATTGGATGACAGGATTAATGAAAGAAAGACGTGCATTTATTTAGCTATAGCATCTTAGCCCATCTCTCAGAAACAGCCCAAAGCACTTCCTGTAGAATGAATTGTATTATCATATGTGTAAACAGAGCGACAAGTCCTACAAACAGAAATGGGATGAATAACCAATTAATCTGTTTCTAGTGGCATTGGTTGAGGATGGAAGTTGGCTAGGACGTCAGGAGGATTTCCTGCTCATTCAACGTCCACCTGAACCACTGCAACAGGCACGTGGGACCTGAGTTTAACATTTCATCTGAAGGACAGCACTTCTAGCAATGCTGCACTTCCTCAGTATCAAAGGGTCAGGTTAGATTAAAAAGGCATCACAACTTTCTGACAGAGAAGTAAAAGTGCTGCCAATTGAGCCAAGCTATTTAGTTAGCACAACATAATCGCTCCTGCATTTATGGAGTTGTCTAATGATGATAAAACAAATCCATGTAAATAGCATATTGCAGTTAGTACCCATGCATTCAACCTTAGACAGCTTCTCTTCGTTATATGCTGGGCTGTTAGAGGTTCCCAATAGATATGAACGACAGTCTGCGATATATAAAATCCAGATAAATGTAGAATCATCCGGTAACATCACTTGTTGCCACAGAAATCTGGTATATCCACTACCTGCTTTTGCAGCTTACTTAGATACTAGGATTTCTGGCTTGATACGCACTAATAATGTTATTTGTAGTAAAGGACACTTCATTTAATCAAGAAAATGGCACGTAAATGGGAAATATTAGTGAATTCACTTTCATCAACTAGGCTAGGCAATTAAGTACCTTCATCCATAATGCTACATGAAATTAATTTCAAAGAAAAAAACTCACAAATGGAACTTGGAATGAGGAAAATAAATTCTATTTATATTGACTTGTTGGAGTGAGCTTTTTCTCTGGATGTCATAAAATTTTCAGATTCTGGCAATCATTTTTGCGCAATATTCTGAAGCCAAGATACTACAACTGGATTATTCACAAATACTTGAACAAATGATGTGATCCACAGACAGACAGCCCTGCCCCCACCCCTGCCCACCAGCTAAGACAACATAGATGTACCACCAATTCATGTACCATCCTTCTCAATTATTGCGAGTCAGAAAGCAAATAGTTCTTTAAAAAGATATAATACCGGTGCACCCAGTAATCGCAGGGAATGGAGTGTCTGGTGGACACAGGTATTATTATTTAAGTTATACATTTCCTTTGTTTTATGATTAGTTTTCTATTAGTTGTGTCCCTTTAAAAGGAGAAACTTTTGTTTGTTTTTGTTTGATGACACTGGGGCAATCCAGTGTCTCCTTATTGTTTAATTAAAGAAAAGGTTTACCTACCACATCACAGACTGCTAAGTAGTGTTTACAATCATTCCAAGTATAGGAAGTCACACTCCCTCATAAATATTGTGAGCTATTTTAGTTGCTAGGATATTTAATTTTTATTATTATACCTTGGGCAGATTTTCCTCCGCCTAACACCCTTTTGGTGCCAGTTCCTGGGGCATTAGGGAGAGGAGAAAGGAGCTGAGACCTGTAACGTTTGTGCCATTTGTGCTTGTCACACATTTCCAGTAGGCGGGTGGAGGTGGGGGGAGAGGGGTGGTGGAAACAGGCCGAGAAAATTCCTGCTTAAATGACACCAGGGCACAATTTTGATTCGCCCTGCAACTTTTTGGGCCCTTAATGTGGGGTGAAATTAAAAACATTGGGGGGAGATTGACATCTCGATTCTTTGTGCCACTTGGTCCTGAAATTTCATGTCGTTTCGGTGCTTCTGGGGTCTAGAATTGCGGCAACTCACTTCATTGGCCAAAAAATTGAGGCTGTTTTTGCCGGTTTTCCATCCCAAAAAAAGCAGCCGAATTTCCAAACGGGATTTGGTCCTTCCTGCGATCTGACCAGCGAGTCCCCAAACATTTGAATGCACTTAACTGAGGGTCAGTGGTACTGCAGCCCCAAGATTCCTGTATCTGCACTCACAATGCATTCGGGGTAAGTTAGAATGAGAAATCTAAGGCAGAACTGTTGCTAGGACTGAGACTGGCAGAAGCGATGAGCTTTTCAGGCTGAAGACTGCTGAAAGTTTGAGCAGAGATTATGTAAGTGAGGAGTGACTTTTTGGAATGATTTTTTTGCTTTAAGCATAGACATCCTTCGACTTGCTCCTAATTGGCTGTGGGAGAGTGACAGCACTGGTAGATTTTAACAGCCCCTCACAGCAAGAGCTTCTCAGGAGCAGGAATGCCGTTATCACGCAGGAGGAAAAGATGCAGGTAGAAGTTTGAAGGAAAGGAGAGTGAGATTTAAGGAGAATGGACCCCACCAAACATTACCTCCTCTCTCCGCAAAGCGTGTGCAAGCAACACAGATCCTATGAAGTCCTTAGTGAGAGATGTGTATTAGAAGAGTGTGCTTCACCAATGAGACAATATGGGAGCCGTGCCAGCTACTGCAAGAGGACGTACAGTCACGGTCATCTCCCCGCACTGCTCAGGCTGTGGCTATGAAGGTCAGAACCACAACTCAACGTTTATGGCATCAGATCATTTCAAGCAGCCATAGGAGATCTTTGTAATATCGGCCAGGGTGCAGTATGGGCAGGTATTTATCAGGCGACTGATGAACTTTTCAGCAGAGCTGGAGAATTCATCCAGTTTGGCATCCCAACAAGAGAGTAATGAGATAGGGTCATCAGTTTTATGGGGTTGCTGGTTTTCCCAATATCCACAGTGCAATAGATGGCTCCCATGTTGCTTGGCAAGCTCCTACAGTTAACTCCTTCAACATGCACACCAGAAAGCGCTACTACATGCTGACTGTCAAGACTGTGCATGACAATATGCAAAGAATCCTGCACATCAATGCGAGATTAGTTGAAGGTTGATATGATACATTCATCCTGTGGAATTAGGCCCTCCCTGAGCATTTCAAGGAGGAAAATGATGTCAACGGATGGCTCAGGAGTGACGATGTGTATCCCTACTCGTATGGATAATGACCCCACTAACAGCTGCAGAGGAGCACAACAACGAAAGCATCGTGATGACCGGATAGGTAATCAAGAGGACCATCAGGGTATTAAAGGGGCAGTTTTGCAATAGCTGTACCATATTCTAGGCCCATCAAAAAATGTTGCACAATGGATTAAAAGTACCATTGCTTGAGGTTTCTGAGGTTCAATTTACCTTTAGAAAATTCCCAGGTACCTTTATATTTTGATAATTGTCTTTGTTCTTTTTTTCAGTACATTATGTTGAATCATACAGACAACTTGAGTTTACATTTCTTCTTGTCTTTAATTTGTTTCTTTGATTACTGTTTTCTATGCTGTCCAAGAATGAAACAGAGTAAGGACAAAGTAAATGCCATAAAGCTAACAACACATATCATTAAAAATCCCTTAGTTATATGGAATGCATGATGCAAACATGGCTGAAAAAACAACAGATCCTAATTAAGGCAGACTGGATTATCTTTCAATGAATTTCCTCAAGCTCAGTCTTGCCCCTGCAGCGCTGCTATCTTCCTGAGGCTGCTACCACCATGTCCAGTTGAGAATGATGGTGGAAAATCAGACAACTAAAAGGAGAAGGAGGCTCCATGAACATCCTCATCCTCACAGTGGAACCCAGTACATGAGTGCAACAGACAAGACTGAAATATTTGCAAACGTCTCAGGCCAAAAATGCCAAGTAGACGGTACTACTCGGCCTCCTCCTGAGGTACTCACCATCACAGATGCCAGTGTCCAGCAAATTTGGTTCATCCCCATGACATTAAGAAGTGTCTGAGTACACTGGACACAGCAAAGGCTATGAACCCTGACAACATTCTGTCTACGATGCAGGAAACCTGTGCACCAAAGTTAACCACTTCCTTAGCCAAGCTGTTCCATTGTAGCTATGACATTCGTATCTACCTGACAATGTAAAAGATTGCCCAGGTATATCCTATGCACAAAAACAGGATAAATCTAATCTGGGCACTTACCACCCTATCAGCCTCTTCCCAATCATCAGTGTCATCAAGTGACACCTACTCACTAATAACTTGCTCACCACTGTTTAGTTCAGGTTCTGCCAGAACCAGTTAGCTACAGACTTTGGTCCAGAGCTGAATGACAGAGGAGTAGTGCCGTTGACATCAAGACAGCATTCAACTGTGTATGACACAATGTGGATCAAAGGGAAAACCCTCCAGTGGCTGAAGTCATAACTAACACAAAGGAAGATGGTTGTTATTGTCAGAGTCCACTCACCACAGCCCCATAATATTGTGGTCTTCCTTAGGGAAGTGTCCTCAGCCCAACCATCTTCAGCTGCTTTATTAATGACCCTCCCTTCATCATAAGGTCAGGAGTGGGGATTTTCACTGATGATTCCACAGTGTTCAGCTACATTCATAACTCCTCCGATAATGAAGCACTCTATGCCAGCCTAGAGCAGAACCCGAATAACATCCTGACGTGAGCTGACAAATGGCAGGTAACAGTCACATCACATAATTAATAAGAGCAAGTAATCAGTTGTCAGTTAACGACCTTCTTCAACAAGAAAAGGCCCAATGACCCTGTTCTTCAACAACACCACCATCGCCAAGTCCCCCATCATCAACATCTTGGAGGCCACCATTGTCCATAAGCTTAACTGAATCAATTAAACCAACACCGTGGTTACAAGAGCCGGCAGAAGTTGGGTATTCTACGACAAGTGGCTCACCTCTTAACCCCTCAAAGTCTTTCCACCATCTACAAGGCTCAAGTCAGAAGTATGATGGAATACTCACCACTCGCCTGGATGGTTGCAGCTGCAACAACACTCAAGAAGTTCGACACCATCCAGGACAGAGAAATATGTTTGATGTGTGCTATTGTCATTGGATTCAGTATCCATTCCCTCCATCATTGGCGCACTGTGGCTGCAGAATGTATGATTTGTGGAATGCACTGCAGCAACTCATCCACGTTACTTCGACGGCACCTCCCTCTCCTGCGACTTCTACCACCAAGTAGAACAAAAGCTGCAATGTCGTGGGAAAACCATTACCTCTAAGTTCCCTCCAAGTCACGCATCCTGACTTGGACATATATTACCATTCCTTCATTGTCACTGAGTCAGTATCATGGAATTCCTTGCCTAACACCATTGTGGGAGCACCATCACCACAAGCAATGCAGCGCTTCAAGGAGAAAGCCGTCTATCACCTTCTCACAGCATCTAGGGATGGGTAATAAATGCAGCACTGCTAACATCACCCACATTCCATGAATAAACAAACATAAAAATATTGCGAGTGTCAGAGAGCTGGTTTTGGAAATGGAGTTCTTTCGAGGTTGTCCTTAAGGCACAGTGGGGGAAAAATTCGGTTGATTAGCGCCTCCCGTTTGCGCCCTAAGAGGCGGCGCTAAACTCTACCACCACGATCTCCTGCACCCGCAGATCGTGACATCAGTCGAGCGTGTAACGCCCGGTGGCGCCCCGGACCGGATATTCAGTGGCGCCCCCTTCCTTTCCGCCTGCCGCAAGCAACGGCAGGGAGAGTGAAACATTTTGCAGTCAGTAAGGGGCTGGGGGAGCGCTATTTAAAGGTGCCCTCTTCCTGCCTTTTTTTGTGGGAGACATTTTTGTACCACTCATTCTGACAGAGAGAGAGATTCTGAGAGAGAGAGAGAGAGACTTCTGGAGAGATTCAACGCTGTGTGAAGTGGTTTTGGCTATTGAGCAGCACTTTGCAGGTTCTTTTGGATTTGACCTTCATTACTTCGATTGTCAAGAGACTCTGGGGGCTGCACTGATTCGGGGCCTCGTCCTGCGCCTGCAGAATCGGAGGCATCAGAGACGCAGAGAGAGAGTGGCAATCATGGCCAGAGGGAGGAGGGCCAACAGGCCTCTGCACAGGAGAACTTACCCTCCCAGGGTATTCCGGGAGCAATTCTCCTACATTCATTTGTCTGAGGAGCAGTGTTTGCGAAGGCTGCGCTTCAGCAAGGAGGTGGTCACTGAGCTCTGCCACCTGCTGCAACCAGATCTGCAGCCTCAACTGAGGACCAGGACATCTCTGTCGGTGGCAGTGAAGGTCACAGTGGTTCTGAACTTTTATGCCACCAGCTCCTTTCAAGCAGCTACTGGGGACATCGCCAATATCTCCCAGTTCGCGGTCCATTGCTGTATCCGGGAGGTGACAAATGCCCTCTATAAAGGGAGACGCCAGTACATCTCTTTCCCAATGACCCGGGCCAAACAGCATGAATGCGCATGTGGCTTTGCTAGGATAGCGGGCTTCCCCAAGGTGCAGGGCACCATTGACTGCACGCATGTGGCATTGCGAGCACCGCATGAGAATGCAGAGGTTTTCCGAAACCGCAAGGGCTACCACTCCTTAAATGTCCAGTTGGTCTGTGACCACAGACAGCTGATACTCGCTGTCAATGCCCGCCATCCTGGCAGCAGCCACGATGCTTTCATCCTACGCCAGACTGGTGTGCCAGAGCTTTTCCAGGCATCGCATCAGCCAAGTGGTTGGCTCTCAGGGACAGGGGTTATCCACTCTGCACCTGGCTGATGACACCGCTCCGTAATCCCAACACCCCTGCCGAGCTGCGGTATAATGAGAGCCATATCGCCACCAGGAATATCGTTGAGCAGACGATCAGCGTGCTCAAGCAACGGTTCCACTGTCTGGACCACTCAGGAGGAGTCCTGCAGTACTTGCCTGAGCGAGTCTCCCTCTTCATAGTTGTTTGCTGCATTCTTCATAACCTTGCAATCCTCAGGACCCAGCCAATGCCACCAGGCATTGGTGCACCACCGGAGGAGGAGGAGGAAGAGGAGGAGGAAGAGGAGGAGGATGATCAGCAACAGCACCAAGGCGGGAGGGAGGCCCACAATGTTGAAACTGCAAGGGTCGTCCGTCAATGGCTGATAACAAGCCGCTTCTAGGCCCCTACTCAGAAGATGGCTTCTGGCATGGAGAACAACATGATGGAAAGCAACTCGCAACCCCTATAGCCGGCCAAGGCAGCAATGATTCCAAAGGCCAAACATGTACATTTTGAATAAAACAACTTTTTTATTTTACAAACTGTGTGTGTGTCATTTATTCATGACAAACTAATAGAAACAAACACAACAAATCATTAATTAACATAATGTCCAGTGCAGCAGGACTCGCTGGCCTGCTCTCCCTCTGGGGAGAAGGCCCCCGAGCTTCCCTACCCCCATCGCGTTGCTGCAGCCCGCTGGGTCCCGGAGCTTCACCCTCATCAGACCATTCCCCCCTGCTCCCCTCCAGGGAAGACATGGTCCCAGTGTGGGCATGGGCTCCCTCGGGAGACGCTGGTGCTGAGGCTCCGGCTTCCTCTTCCTCCTCACCTGCGGCGTCGCTCCCACTGGCTGCTTGAGGGCCCGTCTCCTCAGCTGGTGGTTCACCATCTGAAAGCAGGGAGGTACAAGAGTGGCTTTAGCGTCACGACAGGGGGGCAGTAAGGGAGCAAGG
The DNA here is from genome assembly GCA_030390025.1 of Squalus acanthias. Lineage (NCBI taxonomy): Eukaryota > Metazoa > Chordata > Chondrichthyes > Squaliformes > Squalidae > Squalus > Squalus acanthias. Next base: position 77,676,753 of record CM059433.1, read on the forward strand.
ACTGGAGCGATTTAGTAAGTTGGATTGAAAGTGTAAAAGGCTGGTGTTGTGAGGGACAAGTGGAATGAGAGAGGAGAGAAAGCTGATGAGCTTACCATTGCTGTCCCGAACGGGGTCGACCTCTCCAGCGGCGACGGGACCGATCACCTGGCTTGCGACGATCCTGTGGACACGCACCTCCAAATCGCTGAGGGTTTGCAGCTGAGGCGGCCCTCCACCCGTCCGTTGCTGCTGCCGCCTGTTGTGAGATAGCTTGGCCTGCAAGAAAAAGGATGGCGTCTGAGTAAATATGCAGCCATGTGCTTGCCTGATGTGCCTCCCATAGTTGAATAGCCCTTAATCTATGCAGCCATGTGCTTGCCTGATGTGCCTCCCATAGTTGAACAGCCCTTACTGTATGCAATGTGTGGAATGTGCGTGTGTGTTTTATGAGATGGCCATAGGTCTTGGATGAGTGTTGGGCATTGGGGTTTTTACACCCTCTGGGCACAGAGTGAGGTTGAGATGGAGGGATGGAGAGGTATTGAAAAGCATCCACTCACCCTGACCGCCCGAGAGAGGTCGTTGATCTTTTTCCGACATTGTGTATGGGTCCTGGGCACCATGCTCATGGAGGAGACAGTGATGAGCCACCTCCCTCCACACTCTTCTATAGTCGTGGGGCAATGGCCTCCTGCCACTCTCTGGGTACAGTATTGCTCTTCGGCGCTCCATTGCGCCAACCAGAGCCACCAAGGCCCGGTCGCTGAAGTGCTGAGCTCATTCCCTGGCCCTCTCCATAGTCCTTTGCAGCAGCTTTGAGGTTGAGGTCTGTCCAGGCCGAGATTCAAGGCTGCAATGAGCAGGGTGTGGCTGGAGAGCAAGAGCGACCCTCCCCTTTAAGAACTGTCCAGCGCTAGTGTGTCTGTGTTCCATCGCTGACTGACATCACCTGAGCTTTGCCCGCGCTCTGAGTTAGCGCCTCGCTCTTCGGCCTTTGCGCCTTAAGACAGGTGTGTAGCGCCTGATTTAGAGCTCCAATCACCTCCAGGGGCGATAGAAGCCAAGTTTGCAGTCGGAGGCGATAACTTGCGCCAGGCGCTAAACTTTGCGCCCGGCCGATAATTGCGCCCCAAACGGGGCGATACCGAATTTCTCCCCCATTGTTTGCACAGAGTAGAGGGCACTTTACTCTTAATTTAACCTATACTACAATAATCTGGGCCAGCTTGATGCTGATATTAGGTGGCTGAAATTGCAATGGGCCTGATCTGCCGTTGAATTGAACCTATGGCCACCCAAAGTAAAGGCTGCTCACACTGTCCCAAACTGAGGAGACTGAACATCAGCATGGTCAAGGACACTCCAACTCTGGAGCTGCAAAAGAGATTGCAGACCTCTAGTCCCTCCAGGATTGATTAAAAGAAGAAAGACTTGCATTTATACAATGCCTTTCACGGCCTCAGGATGCCCCAAAGTGCTCTACAGAAATACTTTTGACTTGTAGTCACTGTTGTGATGTAGGAAACACGGCAACCAATTTGCGTACAGCAAGGTCCCACAAACAGCAACATAATAATGGCTTGATAATCTGCTTTTTACTAATGTTGGTTGAGGGATAAATATTGGCCAGGACACCAGGGAGAACACCCCTGCTCTTCTTTGAACTAGTGCCGTGATATCTTTTACGTCCACCTGAGAGGGTAGACAGGGCCTGGGTTTAACATCTCCTTCCGAAAGACGGCACCTCTGACAGTGCAACTCTGCACTGGGAGTGTCAGCCTGGATTATGTGCTGAAATCTCTGGAGTGGGCTTTGGATCCATGACCGCCTGACTCAGAGGTGAGAGTGCTCCCACTGAGCCACAGCTGACACCTGTCCCCTCTGGCATTCTGGGGCTTTTACTGGGTCTAGCTGGCGTCGGTTCTATTGGGCCAATCAGAAATCGAGTTTCACTACATTTTCTGCGCCCCCTCCCCTCCCCTCTCTGGTAGCAATGCTCAAGAATTTTGTGCCCGAGGTATCCAAATAGGAAAGTGGCTTATTTTCCAGTCCTAACATCCTTCACCTCGATGAGCACAACAATTCGCCAACAAAAATATATTTTAAAAAGAATTTATAGACAAACACATCAGCCAATTTGTGCACAGCAAGGTCCCACAAACAGCAATGAGATAAATGACGAGATATTCTGTTTTTGTGGTGTTGGCTGAGGGATAAATATTAGCCAGGACACCGACAGAATTTTCCTGCTTTTTTTCGAATAGTGCCATGGGATCTTTTACATTCGCCTGAGAGAGCAGATGGAGACTCGATTTAACGTCACATCCAAAAGATGGCACCTCCGACAGTGTAGCACTCCCTCAGTACTGCACTGAAATGTCAGCTTGGATTATGTCTATGGAGTGAAGTTTGAACCCGGGACCCTCTGATTCAGAGGCATGAGCCACCGCTGAGCCAGGTGGGCACCTATATCATTCGCAAAGGCACAAAACATTTCTCTGAGTGTGAATTTTCTCTAACTCACTTTAAAGTAACTGAATTCTGTAGTTAAAACCACAAGAATGTCTGTTTAATATATTTCTTATCTGGTAGTCTCTCACAGTCCAATTTGAGTAAATACATTTTTCAATCTTTTACTGATGAAAATGCATATTATATTATAATAAGACTTGCTTTTCATCTGCTTTGTTTGTGAATATTTTTCTAGTGCGTGTGTGTTTGTACTAGCTGATCAAAGGTTCAATACTGGCTGGAGTGCTTGAAGTGCTTCTCCAGTCTTTATCAGAAGTGAGAAGTCGCACAACACCAGGTTATAGTCCAAGTTATCAGTACAGGAAACTCTCTTTTAACCGGCACCCAAATAACCGGAAATCTCTCTTAACCGGCAAAATTCTTGAGTAGGTAACCGGGGTTTTCCTTCATCTCTCCTTTAAAAATAACTTTAAAAAAAACCCCGAGGCGTTTGCCTTGTATCGGAGCATGTAGATTGGGAGGGGAATGTGCAGCCCGGGTAGGCAGCGGACACGACAGATGGTCAGCTGGCGGTCCCCGGTGAGACGGAGCTCCGAATGCAGGCGCATGTCAGTGCGTCCGGGGCTCTCGTACGTTGGGAGTTATAACTCTCCGTTATCCGGACTTTTTGATTAACCGGCACCACGCCGGTCCCGTCGGTGCCGGTTAATAAAGAGTTTCCTGTACCAGTTATCCAGGTTATCAGTCCACCCCTGTATCACCTTGGAGCTGATGGACAGGAAGAGGTGCTGAGAATAGCACAGATACTGTCACAAGCTCTCTATTTACACCTGTGACAAAAGGCAAAGGGACAATCCTGTAATGGTTTTCGGAATTAGCAACACCTGGAACTAAAATGTTTCTCTTTCCCAGGCAGCTGTGGAGTATTATTACTTGTCTGTTTATGTTTTAACTTGATCCATGCTCTTCCCAACTAACCCCACAATTTTCTCCCTTCACTCCCCCTTTACTGATTGGGCTAGATTGTCAGAACAGCATTATTTCAATATCAGTGTTAAACTATTTATTTTAATGGTTCAAATAATGCCCAGTGGAAATTCTAGGCTAGTGATTCATGCTGGGATATGCTGCCATGGGCGTTGGCAGTTCTCAGCTCCTCGCCCAAGTGGCCATTCTACAAGTGTGAAACTGTGTAGTGAATACTGGCCGGCTGATCAACTACAGGGGAGATCACAAACAATATCCACAACTTACATTCACAGGAGAGTATTTTCCAGCAGGAGTCACCAGTGAAACTATTCAGGAGCAGGGACCCTGGCTGATTTTTTTCATGTCTGAACTGAGGATACTGAGACCACATAGTGCCCCCATTATTGTTCTGACTGAAATCAACTAACGCAACAAAGACCCAGGCCCTGATTTTAACTCCAGGCCAGTTTTGGGTGGGTAAACAGTGGTGTGAGTTAGAAACTCACCTGCTGCTCCAGAAATGAGTCCGGGATATATGATGCTATCGGGCCTTATTCAAATCCCACTGGACGACTTCCTGCACCCATTCCGGGCGAGAAGCGGCAGAAAATCGCCCGGCTGGGAGGCCACTCGCTAAGCCCATGTAAGTGGTGAGATCGGAAGCTGGGGCTTTCCTGTGGTGGTCTTGCGATCAGGTCGGGGGCTGGGGGGTGGGGTGAGTCCATGGCAGGGGAAGTCTAAGATTTTTTGTGGGGCCCTCAAGGAAAGTTTTAAAAAGTTAAAGAAATTACCTTTTTGAGCCTTCTCTGTCCTTGATCTGCTAGGCTGGCCTGGCAGGAAACTCAATGCTGTTTCTCACTCAGGGCTGCCAAGTTAAAATTGCAGTCTGGTCTCAATGACCTCATTGAAACCCAACATGCATATATTATAAAGGACCCTGCCGGCTTTGGGTAGGTGTCCTTGCCGCCTTCTCAGTCAAGCAGGTTAAAATCCCAGGAGATGGGCTCCTGGCAACTACAGGGTGGGTAAGTAGCCTCATTACCACTGGGCGGGTAGGGTTAAAATCAACCTGCAGAATTTTTACTTTGGACTTTCCTGGCTTGTCTACCTCAGTATCACTGAGCCATCCATTTGTCATTTTAAAGATTTCTTCCATCTGTACAAATATATATTTTTATACAGTCATAATTAGCAGTGACAAAGGATTTTTAGTCACTGGAGGGGATATTTTTACCAGATTTTTATGTGAATTAAAAAAATTGTTTTTGATATTATCTCAAAGTAGTCAGTAAAGCCCCACTGTAAAAAGCTGCGTCAAATCCCTGTCATTTTGCTTTCACCTATTCACGGAGTGTGTCAATTGGACATTTATTGTGTCATTGTTAAACACTCGCTCTGGAGTTAATTAAAGGGGTATAGTTTTTTAGTGTAGCATCTTGCAATCTTGCAAGGCAATTTATCTAGCTAGAAAACAGAGGAGAATGCAATGTAATATATTTGATATAATTGACATCATTATCATTTGTTATCAATTTAAAAATGAAAAGCCTGACGGTTAAAAGCCAAATCTGTGTCACAAAGTTTTGCACTGTAGCCCAAATACCATCTGCTGAAACACAGCCTCTCCCCAATGTTCAGGAACTGAGCTTGTCTGAAAATTCCCCACTGAGCCAACACCACTATTTTAACTGGGTTAGGACCAAACACATGTAAGTAACCCCCTCCCCCTTTTACAAGACAATTAGGGGAAGTCTGAGGGAATGTTCAGTTTAAGATTTGTAGAGAGTAAAAATATCAATGTGCAAACTTAAACTGTGTTCTTTTGGCTTTGTTGCAGACGTAGATTGAGTGGGCTCCCCTCCAGATCAACTCCCAAGAGCCTCTGTCAATTGTACAGTCTAAATCCCTTTCCCAGATTATTAAACTCTTGATATATCTGTATCCACGTCAGTTAATGTACACTAAAGGTCTGAGACCAATACTGACGTTAAAGAGCATTTAATTTAATATATAACTAGTACATATATAGCACTCACAGGTTCTGCGTGGAGAATATCTTTATACTGGCCTGCAAGAAATAGAATAAATTTGGATTTGTCCAGAGAAAATTTGCATTGCAGAAACTATTTTAACAACCTGTTATGAAACAAATCAAGGGAGCAAGGATTGAACCTATAATGAGCAACTGAAATTGTGAAGTCACAGTCCATCCAGAGATGTGAAACACCGTGGCTTGGGTAAAACAGCTACAAGCCTCTTAGAAACAGAACCCCAGCCATGAGTATAAGTTCTCATTTATGCTACTGGAAATATTACTCATATAACATGAGAAGATATAGCTCGAAGACATAAAACAGCAGTTTTACAACATCGGTTTGCTTTTTTATCCAGGCTTTTATGTTTTTGTTTTTTTTAACACCCTTCCCCAATTTTTTTCCTTGTGTCAGCGGGTTTGTAGTTTGGCAGAACAACACTCTGCTGAACAGCTGCCAGCTCTGACATGTGAAGAGGAATGCAGCAAAGACTGCCTGTATTTGGAGCTACTTGTGGGTTAGCAGTGGAAGTGAGGGGGCCTGTGAAAAGAGCTGACTCGACTGGCTGCATGCCAACAAGCACTTCTCACAGGCTTGTTCTCATGGCTTTGAATTCCGGGGTTCAAGAACCAACATCAAATGAGTTAACATCTTACGAACATCACAGAGATATGTGTTGTTACAGGAACTCTATGCTCATTTGCCCCCTTCCCATTTGATCCCAAGAAAGAACTTGACCCACTGCCCACAGGATTGCCTTTGGCATTTGAACAGGTGCCATTTCAAGCCTTTTTCGGCTCAGAAGAACATCCTAATGAGAAGTGTGGGTACTTTGAGAAACTCCAGAAGCAATGGAAATAGTCATATTCCATTCATCTGCAGCAGACGAAAGTTGAACGTGCACTTAAGTTTCACACATTGAATCAGAATAATTAACAACCACTTACTGTAAGGACCTTGCAGGTGCCCTAAAACATGCCATCTGTCAAACAACTGCTTTCCCCACTGACTCAAAGGCCCTTCCATTCCCCTTTTCACTGCTTATTCAAATGAGGGAGTCAAATATTGAAGCACTTCAATTTACTTAGAAAATGTCTTACATTGCATAGTTAATGAAACTGAGCTTTACAATATTATCTTAATATTTTAATTTAATTGAATTTCGTAACTCCTCTCTCTCTCCATGGCACTTTTATTTTTTGGAAACTGTGGTTACATTTCCAAACCAGATCCAAAACTAATACATTTTCTTGTTGAGCTTCACTGCACATAGTTATGTGTCCCATGTGCATATTCTTTGCTCTCATACTGTTCTATAATATTTAATATTTTTGAAGTAATCATTCTGGGAAAGAGCAAATCTGATGGAAAGGAAATTTGTATCTCAGTAACTAAAAGAGACCCTTTAGTCCTCAAAAGGTTTAAACTCATGAGCTTAGAAATTGCTGTTAGTGTGCTATTCAGGGCTAACAGTGGGTTACAAAAGGTTTTGGTGCGAATTACAGCCTGCAGATTAACCCCCATATTACTGTAAATCATGCACTATAATGCTGTACCAACAGAGCAACAGCAATAAGAATGAGGCACAGCAGCTGTTAACTGAACGAGGAAGGCACTTAAACCCCTGCATTAGTAAAGGAGAGGAAATCCATGTGGTATGAAAGTGTTGGGCAAACCCCCTCAGAAGTTCCTGTTGCAACAGGCTTCGGAATAAGGAACCGACGGGGTAAATGCAGTCTCAAGAACTCAACAGCCTTGGAGAGATGTGAGGAAGAAGATGGCTGATCTCAAGAAATCAGCTAAGGTAAGACTAAAATTTGGAATGTTGAATATCTGCCACATGTAGCCACGCCACAAAGTATACTTTCATAGACTGTAAGTCATTTTGTGCTGAGCCATGATAAACATTAATAGAACAGCAACGGGGCCGAATACTTACCATGCACGGTGATACTGCAGCATGGGTGACATACAATGGGCAACTGTATAAAACAAACTGTGGGCAGTAAAAGTTCTTAAAGGGGATGCGCAGAAGAACTCTTTGTAAGTGAACCTAACTGCATGATGCATGTTCATTCGATGTGATTTGATGGCATGGAGTATGGGCAGCTGGGTGACACTGTCTGTGTTACCTTGCACAATCTCAAGACTACTTATCTGCTCGCAGGACAAGGTGGCGCATAATAGAACGCAACAGACAGGAACTGGAGGGGGTCTGAGGCAGTACAAGCCCCGGACTCCTTTTCAAGAATTTACTCTGGATAGGGTGTGAGAGCTTTGATTGAGTGGGGGACAGTGAAGTGGGAGACCTTCCCCAAGCCAGGGCTAGTAGCATTCCATTCTTATTCTGTCTTGTCCCCTTCTTACTGACACGCAGGCATATTCTTGACTTCAGTAATGTCACAATGAAGGGACTGTTTGAAGGTACTGATTTGAAGCAGCATTTTGACATGTTTTCTCTTCTTGATTTCATACCTCTGGAAGAAAGGAGTGACATCACAGCCAGTGTCCCCAAGCAAGGCAGCATCTCTCAACACCTGTGTCACTATCCCTACCTTTCTAAGGGACCAGCATAGCGACATGTACGACCAGAAGATGTAGATAGCGAACTTGAGGAAGTCACAATGCACAGGTAAGAAAAAGCAAGTGGTGGTGGCAATTGAAAATAAATCTCCTACTGGCCAGAGAGCTAGCATGGTTTATGCCTCTGCTGCAGTTCCTAGGAATTCTGACTTTGTAGGGCCTGTTTATAAAAGGAGATCGCTATCTTGAGCAGGATCATCCGCATGTGTCACTTGTTTCCAAGCCAAGTATCTGTAAGGTTTGACGATGAGTATGGGGAATCCAATAACCAATCTGTACATTCATGAACGAACGGATATTAGCACTGCTGTCTGCCAATGAACGCGTGACAACTCCAGTAGTATCATCGCAGAGCCTTAAGCGCAGGTCCTAAGCAGAATGGGAGTATCTCTGCTGCAACAGAGGTCTTTGCTCAAATGTTAAAGATGCTCTCTTGGTCAGCTTTAACATGCTGGGTGATCAGATTGAGAGAACCTTCAGATGCAGATTCACAGAGCTCATTGCTGCCCACATTTCTAATCCCACACAGATCAGTGGGCATCATGAGGGAGCTTCTAACAGGAGGGGCAATCTTGGAGTTGACATGCATGAGGGTGGTGTTTCTCAAGGAGATGCCACATTCCGCCTATTCAGTATCCGTGAAACAAATGGCAGTAGATGTGGCAGCAGGTGGCCAAGACCAGCCACGCACAACAGCAATGGATATAGCTGAATCAGTTGCAGGGACAATGCAAGAAATGGCACCAGGAGGTTTAGGGCCACCAGAATCCCAACTGGTTGTCACTGAAATCATGCAACCAACCAACCACCTACTCCTTCCACTGGGCTATCACTTAGTAGAAGTAATATGTTAGATGTTAGACATTGCACAATGGACCAGCAGCATGGCAAACACTCAAAATAGTTAATAAATCGGATGCATTTGATTTTCGCATTGTGCTGAGAATGCCTTTGTAATTGTACAAAATAATATAGCAGCGCAGCAAAGGATGGGCAGTGATGGTAGTTGAAGAAGTGCAGAGGACAGTGTTGCTCAAGATAATTTGAGTCAGTTCATTGTAGCCAGGATGGTTCTTTTAAAGGAGCAGCTCGGACGCATAGCTAAATGCAGTTTGTATGAGCACTTGGTGTACAAGTTATCTTGGCTCCACTGGTGTTTCAGGAGCTACATCCACATGGTCACTGTCTGCTTCCTCTGCTAACGTTTCCAGATCGGCTTCCATGATTAGGCCTCCTTATAGAACAAAGCACACAGCAGAAGATGATCCTGGAGACCTTTGTAGGCTGTAGGTAGTCCACCCCCTGATCTGTCCAGACATCTGAAGTACTGCTTCAAATGACAGCAGTATGCTCAATAATAATCCTGATAATTGCGTGAGCATTGTTGTATTGACTCTCAGGTTCAGTTCATGGCTACTAAAAGGGTGCCATCTGCTGGAGCTTAAGAGGGTAGCCTAGGTCTCCCAAGAGCCAGCTAGACAGATTATTATCTGAACGGCAATAGATTGGGAGAAGGGGAAGTGCAACGAGACCTGGGTGTCCTTGTGCACCAGTCGCTGAAGGTAAGCATGCAGGTGCAGCAGGTGGTTAAGAAGGCAAATGGTATGTTGGCCTTCATAGTGAGAGGATTCGAGTACAGGAGCAAGGATGTCTTGCTGCAGTTGTACAGGGCCTTGGTGAGACCACACCTTGAGTATTGTGTGCAGTTTTGGTCGCCTTATCTGAGGAAGGATGTTCTTGCCATGGAGGGAGTGCAGTGAAGATTCACCAGACTGATACCTGGGATGGCAGGAATGACGTATGAAGAGAGATTGGGTCGATTGGGCTTATATTCGCTAGAGTTTAGAAGAATGAGAGGGGATCTCATTGAAACTTATAAAATTCTAACAGGACTAGACAGACTAGATGCAGGAAGGATGTTCCCGATGGCGGGGGAGTCCAGAACCAGGGGTCACAGTCTAAGGATAAGGGGTAAGCCATTTAGGACTGAGATGAGGAGGAATTTCTTCACCCAGAGAGTGGTGAACCTGTGGAATTCTCTACCACAGAAGGCAGTTGAGGCCAACTCATTAAATACATTCAAGAAGGAGTTAGATATATTTCTTAAGGCTAAAGGGATCAAGGGATATGGGGAGAAAGCAGGGACAGGGTACTGAATTTGGATGGTCAGCCATGATCTCATTAAATGGCGGAACAGGCTCGAGGGGCCGAATGGCCTACTCCTGCTCCTATCTTCTATGTTTCTATGTTTCCTCAAAATTTGCTTATCATTGGTGCAAAATGAAAGCATCAGGGGAGCTGCCTTGGGAGCAAACATTGATCTGCATGATACAACATTGGTGGATCACAGACCAGTTGCACAATGAAGGCGTAGAACCACTTTCTCATAGGTAATTGTATTATGGACAGGGGACCGATAGCCACATGGGTGCTATTAATCACCCATTGTACTTTAGGAAAGCCAGCTTTTGGGTGGAATTGGGCAGGTCCTCTTATGCCTCTGTTGGTGGTCATTAAGAAAATAAATAAAGATGTTGGGCTTATTGATGCATCTAAATTAGCTGATAGGGCAAATGTCAATTGTACTAACCTTGAAGGAGATAAAGAGCTAAAAGTTGAGGGATGTGGTCACTGGCAGTGGCATCGTTATATTTGAGGTTGGCTGCAGGTTTCCTGAACCAGGTGGCACAGCTCTATAACTGCGTCCCCTGCTAAGCTTCAGCCTAAAAAGGGAGTGCCCTTAAGTCAATGCCACAAAGCTGCACCTGAGCCTGTAAACACAATGGGCTGGATTTTCATAGGGCCGTAGAGGCGGGTTTAGAGGTGTGTGGGGGGTTAAAATTGCAAAATGTGGCGGGCGGACCTGATCCCGCCTCCATTCCGCCTCCATGCAATTTTGATAAAATCGTGTGCGGTGTTCCCGACTCCGTCCTGCCTCCAAGAGGTGGGAGAGGCCATTAAAGCCCTTAACAAGCCCTTAAATTGGCTCTGTAATGCCATTTTGAAACGTTTTAGCTAGTTTAACCCTTTTCCGATGTGAAGCACACCTGATGTGAAACACGCCAGTGAAACCTGGTGGGAGCACAAGTGGATAGCTGACTATCAGCTGCAGGTCCACTATTACAATGGAAATGTGATGAAGGTAGTAGTAGTATTAGGTCTGAAAGTCGCCTCTGATGCTGCTGCATTGAATGTCTTCAGAGACTGCCTGGCCTTTGCTGTGAGAGGACCTGGATGCAAAAAAAATTCTCTCTCTCTCTCAGATGCTGCTCATTTTGCATCCAGGTCCTCTCACAGCAAAGGCCAGGCAGTCTCTGAGACCAGGCAGTCTCTGACCTGCAATGCAGCAGCAATGATGACATCATCAGAGGTGACTTTCAGACTGAAACCACTAATTGGTTCATGGGTTCCCACATGCTGGAACTCAATTGCCCAATTAAGTGAAAATTGCATCAATCTCCCACATCCACTTGCAGTCGGGTGGATAACACGACCCCAACCCGCCCCAGTATCAAAATCCAGCCCATAGAGTGGCAGGTCCAGACAGTACACCTTTGGTACCACCTTATATCTCTAACAGTCCTCTGTCTCTAGTTTGTCCTCCTCCGCTGTCAAGAGATCACTAAAAGCAATTCCCATTGTAGTGAACCTTCTGTCAACAGAAACCCATTGAAACAGCAGTTTCCTTTACAACTGAATGTGTGATGCATGAAGCCAATAATTTGGTACACTGCTCTCTTGACGGTCATAGTAAACTATGCCAGCAACCATTAGCACAGCTAGGCCAACACATATGTTAAGTACATTAGCCAAGGCAATTTCAACACCTCTATAATAATTTTATGATATACATAAATTGAATGGGACACCTGTGTAAATTCATACTCCCAGCATTACTGCCACTACTATACATTTATCGTCAACAAGCCATTATCACCGACAGCAACTTCTAGGCTATGGTCACAATTTTAGCTCTTTGAGAAGTAAAATAAAACAAATGACAAAAAATAGTAAAATAAAATGGGTCTTTTACTGAGAAAGAATTCAGTTTACCTTCAGCTATTTTACCTGTGTTAAACCTTCGACTGCTCATTGCAAAACACTAATATTTCAGTAATATCAGCAGAAAATTCATTAGTGTGATACTAATATTATAGAACTAAAATATACACATAAAACATAATTTACCTAAAAATAGAAAATTGTTAAACACTTCAGTTCTGGTCGTCCTGTCACCTCTATTTTGACACATTTACTCTTCCTTCCATCCAATTCCCTTTCTCTTTTTTTATGACTTAACTTTTCTTTTCTACCTCATCTAACTGTCCTATCCTGCTCAACATTTTACACGTCAAACAAGTAGGAGGCTCTGCCAAATCAGTACAATCGTCAGTGCCACCTGCAGCCCAACAGCCCCGGGACAAGTAAACAGATCCATGGCCGTTGAAGGATGAATACAATATACTGATGATTGTTACAGAACACAATGGCTCATTTACATAAGCGATTGCATCATAACCAATGTACGTATATTTCGTAATTTATTGAACAGTTCTAGTGTTTGTATTTCAAAATGTCCAAAATTTGTGATGTATTAGTACAGAACAATTCATTTGCTAGCCAGTTGCTAAGAACTTTAGTTGACACAACTCAACAGAGTAGCAAAACCAGGTAACAGAATTAGTTGAGAAAGATACTTGATTTTCTTTGCACCTAATGGGTATTCATGGGAAGAACAGATGTCGCTTGAGACTCCAAATGGTGATAACATTCGGTCAACTTGCTTTCTGGAGAATTAGTTACTACTGATCCCGTGCTCCTATACGTTGCAGAAAGTTTCAGAATTAGGCATTAATCAAGATCAATAGATATGGGGACTGGATGGTGCAATGAATTAGGGATATATACCATCCTTTCATTACTGGGACTGGGTTCAATTCCAGCCTAGACTGATGGGATGTCTCCTCTTTGCTGGCTCGATGAAAGGAGTTTCCGGCAGTCTCAGGCAGTTGCTAAGCTGTAAGCTACCACACAAACTAGCAAACTCATCACAATTTGGCATCAAGTTGGCAATCTTACTTAGACAGAATCAAAGGCTGGCTGACGTGGGCAAAGGAGAAACTCTGAGTGCTGCAGGAAGTGGTTCTCCCCTGAGGTTGGGGTTAATGTTCTAGCAAATTCATTACAAAGTAATATGTTACCAATAAACTAATTGATATATTTAAATGAGTCACTCAATCATAACTTTCATTTTTATTGTGGGATCACTCTAGCTATTGAATTAGTTGTTAATCTTTTCATCAATAGCTGCCCAATGAAAATACAGCATAACTACATAGGGAGTGGATTTCTACTCCGGTACATTCTAGAAGAAAGGAATACTTTGAATCTGAAAACCAACCATAGCCCTTGATTGGTTAACAGCAGTTCTCATCTCTGCAAAATAGCTAGTTGTAAATCAGAAAGACCTAATCCACGTTAATTAATGCCTGTTTCTTACTGATAAAAATCAGTCTATGGCTGAAGAGGCCTGTAGAATTTAACTATTCGATGAGGTGGGACTCCATATGTGAGCTTCACAGAAAACTGATTCACCCACTGCTTCAGTTAAGGCAATCTCCTGTGGTAATACTTAATACTCACAATCATTAATCACCAATGTGTGTAGAGAGATAGCGAGCAAGAGAGAGAGAGCGAGATCGATCCCAGTTGTATACACCTGAAAGATCATTGGTTTCTAGAGAATTGCACACTGCCATCCATAACATTTGCAGCTAAAAGCAATCACACTGCCAATTCACAAAATCCATCCATGCTTGGCTCTGCTGAGACCACAGGCTGGAATATTATGTGCGGTTTTGATCTCCCTATTTCAAAAAATATATTCAGTTATTGGAAGGGGTACAGAGAAGGGCTACACGGTTGTTCCCAAACTTTAAGGAATGACTTGAGTTGCCAATCCTTTCAGAATGTCCTGGAGTCCCAGGAATTAAAGATTAATCTGCAGGACACTGCTGCGAGCAACCCAGGAGAAAAATCATAGGGAATTCTCAAATTAATATTGAATGGTGCCCACCTGAACATTGGACCCTCCCACTCCCAGCATCAAACCCTCCCTGAACATCAGACCCCTCCCACTCCCAACATCAAACCCTCCCTGAACATTGGACCCTCCCACTCCCAGCATCAAACCCTCCCTGAACATCAGACCCCTCCCACTCCCAACATCAAACCCTCCCTGAACATCAGACCCCTCCCACTCCCAGCATCAAACCCTCCCTGAACATCAGACCCCTCCCACTCCCAACATCAAACCCCACCTGAACATCAGACCCTCCCACTCCCAGCATCAAACCCTCCCTGAACATCAGACCCCTCCCACTCCCAACATCAAACCCTCCCTGAACATCAGACCCCTCCCACTCCCAACATCAAACCCTCCCTGAACATCAGACCCCTCCCACTCCCAACATCAAACCCCGCCTAAACATCAGACCCCTCCCACTCCCAACATCAAACCCTCCCTGAACATCAGACCCCTCCCACTCCCAGCATCAAACCCCACCTGAACATCAGACCCCTCCCACTCCCATTGGAGTAGTGGCTTGGTGCAATACATTAAAAAAGTTGTTAAAGTGTGCAAGGAGTGCTGCTGGATGCTTGCAAGGATTTGGATGTTAAAAGAAGGCCTCTGAGAAGACCACTTGCTCCCAGTCCCAGGGGCTCTAGTTGCAGACCTCCTTGGGCTGCAACATCACATGGAGATGAAGCAGAGGCAGCAAAGGGGACAAGCTGCTCGCAGAGGGAAGAGGAAGCAGAAGAGGAGGAAACAGAAGAGGAGGAAGCAGAAGATGGGGAAGCGTAAGGAAGGAAGGCAACCCAGACAGCCCCTTTCTGGCTGGGATATCTGGGATCGAATCAACCGCCTGCGGTAGCGGTGAAAACATCCCCAATTTCCCTTTCAACATTTGTCCCACACCTTACCTTCCCTCTGTTACTGACCATCACAGAATCCTCTTGGCCACAATGCTGAAATAAAAGCCACCACAAAGCAAACTTTCCAATCCAACTTTATCCATATATGTCTCCAATATTACATCAAAAAATCAATTAATCACCCTTGTGCATTCACTTAGTGACTGTCTTGTGTGTGTCTTTGCCTATCCTAGTGATGTTACACAGTGCTACGGAAGTGGCTGCAGCATGGCTGGTGGAAGGCTGCTGACTTTCAGTAGGGGACACTGCAGATGGCCTTGCAAGACGACCTCGAGGAGCTGGTGACTGGGAGTGTGAAATGGAGTGATGGTGTTTCTTCCTCACTCTCCTCTCCCTCTTGGTCAACCACTGGCTGGGCAGGCTGCATTTCTTGGGTGCCTCAAATGAGGAAGGCACAAGGGTAGGGTTATGGTGAGAGGGGGGAGGGGGTAAAGCAAGAGGTGCATGCTTACACCATGTGCAGCTTGTACATCAGAAGATATTGTGGGCTGAGGGGGAAGTGGGGTGTGAGAAGGAGGATAACATATGAGGATACCAGCATCTTGTATTATTTCAGCCCTGCCGCTGGCCAAGGGCTCAGCCACACCCTTGCCAAAGATGGCCTGCACCGCCTCCTCCAAGGGGGTGAAGTGAAGCTAGGAATGGGAGGTGTGCCTCGTGTTTGGTAGAGATTGTTGGTAGGTGAGTGATAGTGGGGATGAGGTGCATTAAGCAGTGTGTGAGCCTAGTGGTGCAGTTGGTAGGAGACGGCTTTTGAAAATGCATTCACTGACCTTGACCACTCGTCTGAGGTCATGAAACTTCTTTGGGCACTGGAGCCAGGTCCTGGGGGTGACACTGCAGGCAGTGATGGCCTCGGTGATCTGGTCCCACATCCTTTTTTTAGGAGGGCCTTCCGGCCCCTGTGGATAGAGGAGAGGACATATAAATTGGCCAGAAAAAGCAGCAAACCTGAGGTTTGGGAGCAGTTTAGGATTCAGCAAAGGAGGACAAAGGGATTAATTAAGAGGGGAAAAATAGAATATGAGAGTAAGCTTGCAGGGAACATAAAAACTGACCATAAAAGCTTCTATAGATATGTGAAGAGGAAACGATTGGTGAAGTCAAGCATAGGTCCCTTGCAGTCAGAATCAGGGGAATTTATAATGGGGAGCAAAGAAATGGCTAACCAATTAAATACATACTTTGGTTCTGTCTTCACAAAGGAGGACACAAATAACCTCCCAGAGATGTCGGGGAACATAGGGTCTAATGAGAGGGAGGAATTGAATGAAATCAGTATTTGTAGGGAAATGGTGTTAGGGAAATTGACGGGATTGAAGGCCGATAAATCCCCAGGGCCTGATAATCTACATCCTAGGGTACTTAAGGAAGTGGCCCTAGAAATAGTAGATGCATTGCTGGTCATCTTCCAAAATTCTATAGACTCTGGAACAGTTCCCATGGATTGGAGGGTAGCTAATGTAACCCCACTATTTAAAAAAGGTGGTAGAGAGAAAACGAGGAATTATAAGCCTGACATCGGCAGTGGGGAAAATGCTAGAGTCCATTATAAAAGATGTAATAGCAGAGCACTTGGAAAACAGTGACAGGATCGGACAAAGTCAACATGGATTTACAAAAGGTAAATCATGCTTGACTAATCTACTGGAATTTTTTGAGGATGTAACTGGTAGGATAGATAAGGGAGAACCAGTGGATCTGGTGTATTTGGACTTTCAGAAGGCTTTCGATAAGGTCCCGCATAAGAGATTAGCGTGCAAAGTTAAAGCACATGGGATTGGGGGTAAGGTACTGACTTGGATAAAGAACTGGTTGGCAAACAGGAAGCAAAGAGATGGAATAAATGGGTCTTTTTCCGAGTGGCAGGCAGTGACTAGTGGGGTACCACAGGGATTGGTGCTAGGACCCCAGCTATTCACAATATATATTAATAATCTAGACGAGGGAACTAGATGTAATATCTCCAAGTTTGCAGACGACACAAAGCTGGGTGGGCGTGTGTGCTGTGAGGAGGATGCAGAGAAACTCCAGTATGATTTGGACAGGTTGGGTGATTGGGCAGATGCATGGCAGATGCAGTATAATGTGGATAAATGCGAGGTTATCCACTTTGGTGGCAAAAACAGGAAGGCAGATTATTATCTGAACGGCAATAGATTGGGAAAAGGGGAAGTGCAACGAGACCTGGGTGTCCTTGTGCACCAGTTGCTGAAGGTAAGCATGCAGGTGCAGCAGGCGGTTAAGAAGGCAAATGGTATGTTGGCCTTCATAGCGAGAGGATTCGAGTACAGGAGCAAGGATGTCTTGCTGCAGTTGTACAGGGCCTTGGTGAGACCACACCTTGAGTATTGTGTGCAGTTTTGGTCGCCTTATCTGAGGAAGGATGTTCTTGCCATGGAGGGAGTGTAGCGAAGATTCACCAGACTGATACCTGGGATGGCAGGAATGATGTATGAAGAGAAATTGGGTCGATTAAGCTTATATTCGCTAGAGTTTCGAAGAATGAGAGGGGATCTCATTGAAACTTATAAAATTCTAACAGGACTAGACAGACTAGATGCAGGAAGGATGTTCCCGATGGCGGGGGAGTCCAGAACCAGGGGTCACAGTCTAAGGATAAGGGGTAAGCCATTTAGGACTGAGATGAGGAGGAATTTCTTCACCCAGAGAGTGGTGAACCTGTGGAATTCTCTACCACAGAAGGCAATTGAGGCCAATTCATTAAATATATTCAAGAAGGAGTTAGATATATTTCTTAAGGCTAAAGGGATCAAGGGATATGGGGAGAAAGCAGGGACAGGGTACTGAATTTGGATGATCAGCCATGATCTCATTAAATGGCGGAACAGCCTCGAGGGGCCAAATGGCCTACTCCTGCTCCTATCTTCTATGTTTCTATGTCTTCCACTGTTGACCCCCTGCACAAAGCTGGAGTGCTGAGATGAGACCCTGTGTGCCCCTTCCCTGGCCTGTTGAGCCATTTGAGTTAGTGCTGAAGCACTTTTACCATTTTTTACATGCAGAAGGCAGTTGAGCTTTAAGGGCTAGAGACTGCCTATTTTTGAATGATTTTTAATTTTTTTTCAAAAGGCCTTTAAGTGCTTGAGACTGCTTTCTAAAATGACAGCTTTGCTTTAAGAGAATGCAGCCTCACTCCAGCGACACGACCTTGGGCCTCCTGCTGAGCGCACAGCCTGAAGCAACGTGTTCAGCGCAGGGCTGTGCACTAAAATCATTCAAATCAGCACGCAGCACCAAAAGAACGTGCTGCCTGCGCTTTTTAAAAGGGCGTGAGCAAATCTCGCCCCACAGTGCCACGTCCGTTTTCGGGCCGTAGCGAATTTCTAGGCCAACATGTATCAGAGCTTGCTGGCAGTACCATCAACCTCTGACCTGTCATACTGTGCACCTGGCCAACAGTACTGTAGATATTCCGATGCTGCTCCAACACTCTTTCCTTGAATATTGCCCTGCTGATCTCAGTTCCGTTGTTGGCAACTCACTCCTGCGACACTTGCTACCCAGCACCAGCATTTTAATGAAAATGCTACAGTCCATGTGACAGAGTAAAAGAACTAGGAAGGTAGTGCAGGAGTCCCCTGGGTCCATCACCCTCTCCAACAGATTTTCCATTTTGGATACTGCTGGGGCAGATGGTTTCTCAGGGGAATGCAGCAAGAGCCAAGTCCGTGGCACTACAAGTGGCTCAGCTGCACAGGAGGGGAGGAAAAAGAGTGGGAGAGCAATAGTGATAGGGGATTCTATCATAAGGGGAACAGATAGACGTTTCTGTGGCCGCAGACGTGACTCCAGGATGGTATGTTGCCTCCCTGGTGCCAGGGTCAAGGATGTCACTGAGCAGCTGCAGGACATTCTGAAGGTGGAGGGTGAACAGCCAGAGGTCGTGGTCCATATCGGTGGTCCAACGACATAGGTAGAAAGAGAGACGAGGTCCTGCAAGCAGAATATAGGGAGCTAAGAAATAAATTAAAAAGCAGGACCTCAAAGGTAGCAATCTCAGGATTACTCCCAGTGCCACGTGCTAGCGAGAGCAGAAATGGGAGAATAGACCAGATGAATGCGTGGCTGGAGAGATGGTGTAGGAGGGAGGGATTTAAATTCCTGAGACATTGGGACTGATTCTGGGGAAGGTGGGACCTGTACAAGCTGGACGGGTTACACCTCGGCAGAAACAGGACCAACATCCTCGCAGGGGGGTTTGCTAGTGCTGTTGGGAAGGATTTAAACTAGTTTGTCAGGGGGCTGGGAACCTAAGTGTGGGCCCAGAACGGAGAGAAACAAAGCTGGAAGTGCAAGTTAGAAAAGTAGTCAGCAAAACTAGTAGGGAGCAGAAACAAAGGCCAACAATAAAGAGGGTCAAAGTGCAGAAAAATATTAAACAGGCGATGTTGAAGGCACTTTATCTAAATGCACACAGCATTCGCAACAAGGTGGATGGATTAATGGCACTAATAGAAGTAAATGGGTATGATGTAATTGCCATTACAGAGACATGGGTGCAGGGTAACCAAAGCTGGGAACTGAATGTTCCAGGGTACTCAACATTTAGGAAGGACAGACAAAAAGGAAAAGGAGGTGGCGTAGCGCTGTTAATAAGGGATGAGATCGGCATGGTAGAGATAAAAGATCTTGGCTTGGCAGATCGTGATGTAGAATTGGAATCAGTTTGGGTGGAGCTGAGAAACAGCAAAGGGTGGAAAACATTGGTGGGAGTTGTGTATGGGCCACCAAACAGTAATGGTAATGTAGGGCACAGTATCAATCAAGAGATTAGAAGTGCATGTAACAAGGGCAATACGGTAATCATGGGGGACTTTAATCTACATATTGACTGGGCAAATCAAATTACCACTAATGGTGCGGAGGATGAATTCTTGAAATGCATGCAAGATGGTTTCCTGGATCAGTATGTGGAGGAACCAACCAGGGAACAGGCTATTCTGGATCTGGTACTGTGTAATGAGAAAGGGCTAATCAATAATCTTGTGGTAAAGGGGTCTTTAGGGACAAGTGACCATAATATGATTGAATTTTACATTAAGTTTGAGAGTGATGTAGTCCAATCTGAAACTAAGGTCTTCAATCTAAACAGAGGAAACTACAAGGGTATGAGGGACAAGTTGGCCATGGTAGATTGGGAGACTACACTAAAAGGTATGAAGGTGGACATACAATGGCTGACAGTCAAGGAAATAATGCATAATTTGTAAACAAACCTATATTCCTCTAGGGCATAAAAACCCAAAAGGAAAAGTGATCAAACCATGGCTAACAAAATAACTTAAAGCTAGTATTAAGTCAAAGGAGGAAGCTTATAAAGTTGCCAGAAAAAGCGGTCAGCCTGAGGATTGGGATCTTTTTAGAAATCAGCAAAGGGAGACCAAGAAATTGATAAAGAAAGGGAAAATGGAATATGAGCACAAACTAGCGAAAAATATAAAAATGGATTGTAAAAGCTTCTATAGGTATGTGAAAAGGAAAAGACTGGCGAAGGTAAATGTAGGTCCTTTACAGTCAGGGACGGGAGAATTTATAATGGGGAATGAGGAAATGGCAGAGAAATTAAATAAATACTTTGTTTCTGTCTTCACTTAGGAAGACACAAAAAACCTCCCAGAAATACGAGAAAACCAAGGGTGTGATGAGAATGAGGAACTTAAAGAAATTATTATTAGTAAAAAAACAGTACTAGCAAAATTAATGGGACTAAAAGTCGATAAATCCCAAGGACTGGATGACCTACATCCTAGGGTTTTGAAAGAGGTGGCCATTGGAATAGTGAACGCATTGGTTGTCATCTTCCAAAATTCGATAGATTCTGGAACGGTACCTGCAGATTGGAGGATAGCAAATGTAACCCCGCTATTTAAGAAAGGAGGGAAAGAGAAAACAGGGAACTACAGACCTGTTAGCCTCACATCAGTAGTTGGGAAAATGCTGGAATCTATTATAAAGGATGCAATAACTGGGCACTTAGAAACTAATAGTAAGATTGGGCAGAGTCAACATGGATTTATGAAAGGGAAATCCTGTTTGACAAACCTATTGGAGTTCTTTGAGGATGTAACTAGTGGAGTAGACAAAGGGTAACCGGTAGATGTGGTGAATCTGGATTTTCAGAAGGCCTTCGATAAGGTCCCACACAAGAGGTTGGTGAACAAAATTAGGGCACATGGAATTGGGGGTAATATACTAGCATGGATTGAGAATTGGTTAACAGACAGAAAACAAAGAGTAGGGATAAACGGGTCTTTTTCAGGATGGCAGGCTGTGACTAGTGGGGTTCCACAAGGATCGGTGCTTGGGCCCCAGCTATTCACAATCTATATCAATGATTTGGATGAGGGGACTAAATGTAAGATTTCCAAATTTGCTGATGATACAAAGCTAGTTGGCAGTGTCAGTTGCGAAGAGGATGCGAAGAGCCTTCAAGGGGATCTCGACAGGCTCAGTGAGTGGGCGAGAATATGGCAGATGGAATATAATGTGGATACATGTGAAGTTATCCACTTTGGTAGAAAAAACAGAAAGGCAGAGTATTTCCTAAATGGTGAAAGATTGGGGAATGCAGATGCTCAAAGGGACCTGGGTGTCCTTGTACATGAGTCACTGAAAGTGAATGTGCAGGTGCAGCAAGCCATTAGGAAGGCAAATGGTATGCTGGCCTTCATTTCAAGAGGATTTGAGTACAGGAGTAAAGAAGTCTTACTCCAATTATATAGGGCCTTGGTGAGACCACACCTGGAGTACTGTGTGCAATTTTGGTCTCCTTACCTAAGGAAGGATATACTTGCCATAGAGGGAGTGCAACGAAGGTTCACGAGATTGATTCCTGGGATGGCGGGACTGTCGTATGAGAAGAGATTGAGTAAACTAGGCCTGTATTCTCTTGAATTCAGAAGAATGAGAGGGGATCTCATTGAAGCATACAAAATTATTACAGGGCTTGATAGGATGGATGCTGGGAGAATGTTTCCCTTGGCTGGGGAGTCTAGAACCAGGGGCCACAGTCTCAAGATAAAGGGTAGGCCATTCAGGACTGAGATGAGAAGAAATTTCTTCACACAGAGGGTGGTGAATCTTTGGAATTCTCTACCCCAGAGGGTTGTGGAGGTTCAGTCATTGGGTATATTCAAAACAGAAGTCGATAGATTTCTGACTAGTAAGGGCATCAAGGGATATGGCGATAGGGCTGGTGAATGGAGTTGAGGCAGAAGATCAGCCATGATCTCATTGAATGGCGGAGCAGGCTCGAAGGGCCGAATGGCCTACTCCTGCTCCTATTTCTTATGTTCTTATGTTCTCAACACTTAAGTTGTTGTGAAGCAGTATGAGTGTTGGTATCTCAGTGCCTGTTCTGGTGCTTACTGCAGTTGTATTGGTTGTGATGTACTGTGCTGTGCTGTGTGTTGTTGGTGTTTTTCATTTGTGGAGGGGAGATTAATAACACATCACACTAACTTAATGACAACATGAGCAGTAATATTCACATATGCTTATATAATGACAATACTATATGACATAATGCATGCCATTAGTTTGGCACTGCTATCCTGTTTTAATAACAGATGTCAGCATTCTGATGGTGCAAGATGCTCTTCAAGACATGGTGGGAATTGACTGATCCTTACCAGAGTCAATGGTGGAGGTCTTAACATAAGTTGATGCCACCAGCGGCAAGCTGAACAGCTACAGCATCTTCTTCTCCACAATTGACAGTTCTTTCAGCTGCTGTGGTTCTCCATCAATTGCATGCTATCATCTCATTCGTGGGTTTTTTGAATCCCATCATTGAACCTTTTCCTAAACTAGCTTCTTTTGTTCCTGGACAGTGTTGCTTGATGACATTTAGAAGTCAAGTGCCACTTTTCCTGGTTGTTTAGGTGTTTGATTATGATTACTAAAGCTGTGCTGATTGTTTTATATTACTGGTCAGAATTTGCAGTATTTCTCCCTTTGGAGAGAAGTGAAGATATTTTTCAATGGAAAACTGTCTAAAGTATCTTACAACCTGTGCACTGGGATATCAGCCCTATACAATACAGTGAAACTACTGCTTTCTTAGAAAAATTAATGATTCCATTTTTTCTTGTTGGTGAATTTGAAATAATTTTACGGTTTCAGAGTTCTGCTGTTTAACCACAGATTGAGCCTGGTAACGCAGTGTGTAGAAGATGGAAGGTGTGAACCCAGGTCCTTCTATTCTGAGGTGTAACACATTGGGTTCCAAAGTGTTGCACTGCGGTGCTGCTCCTATACTTGCACAGCTAAGGATTTCAGGAATTTTTTCCATTTATGATGCGACTTGACCTGCTGTTTTTGGCCTGCTTTGGAAGTGAAAGGGTTAATTCATGCTTTAACCCTTTGATCTCACCTGCCTGTTTGCAAATGAAAGGCATTGTTGTTTGAAGAAGTGCGACTGCTTTGTAAGGCTGATGTAGATGTAGAGCAACAAGTGTAATTTTACACGTAGGTGGTTAAGTCAGTTAATTGCGCCAGGAGTAGAGGAGTGTATTGCTGTGATGCCTCCTTCGTATTTGTGAATCGGGCATTGAGTCGCTATTGGTCTGTTCTGAAGAAGTAATGATAGTGAATATAAAGGGCTGACTAGAATTGTGTCATCTGGTTGGAATCTATAAATTACCATAACTATCACTACAACTACAACTATAACAACTTGCATTTATATAGCACTTTTCATATAGAAGGTGTTTCCTATAGACATAAAGAAGAAATGGATGCTGAGCCAAGAAAGGAGATATTAGGAGGAGTTGACCAAAAGCTTAATCAAAGAGGCGGGTTTTGAGGAGGGTCTTAAAGGAGGAGAGATAGGTAGGAGAGGCAGAATTTAGGGACAGAATTCCAGAGCACCTCGATGAAAGAAGGCACAGGTGTGGGAATGCACAAGAGGTCGGAATCAGAGGAATGGAGAGTTTGTTGGGGGAGAGTTGTAGTGATAGAGGAGGTAAGAGATAGGGAAGGTGAGGCCATGGAGCGATTTAAACACAAGGATGAGAATTTTAAATTTGAGGAGTTGGGGACAGGGAGTCAATGTCGTTCAATGAAGACGGGGTGATGGGTGAATGGGACTTTGTGTGGGTTATGATATGAGCAGCAGAGTTTTGGTTAAGCTGAAGTTTTTTGAAAATGGACTATGAAAGGCCACCAAGAGAGACTGGAATAATCAAGTCTGCAGGTGATAACGGTATGGATGAGGGTTTAAGCAGCAGATGGGCTGAGGAGGGGCAGCGGTGGGTGGTGTTATGGAGGTGGAAGTAGATGGTCTTTGCAATGGAGAGGAAGAGGGGTCGGAAGTTCAGCCTGAGGTCGAATAGGACGTCCAGGTTGCAAACAGTCTGATTCAGTATGAGACAGTGGCCAAGGAAGGAGATGGAATCATTGGCAAGGATATGGAAATTGTGGTGTAGACAATATTCACCTGGAGGAAATTGCAGCTCATCCAACATTGGATGTCAGACAAGCAGTCTGACAGCATAAAGGCAGCGAAGGGGTCAACAGAGATGGTAGAGAAGTAGAACTGCATCAGCGTACATATAGTAGCTGTCCCTATATCTGAAAAAAATGTTCTCAAAGGGCAGCAGGCTGATGAGGAAAAGGATGGGGCCAAGAATGGATCCTTGGGGGACTCCTGATGTAACAGTGTGGGCGTGAGAAGAGAAGCCATTGGTAGTGATGCTCCGGCTATTATCAGATGTGTAAGAGTTGAACCAACTGAGAGCAGTGCCACCAAGCTGGACAATGGAGGAGACGTGCTGGAGGAGGATAGTGTAATTGTCAAAAGCTGCAGAGAGATTGAGGAAGACGAAAAGGGATAATACACCAAAGTCACATTTGCAGAAAATGTCTTTTGTGACTTTTGTTAGAATCATTTTGGTGCTGTGAGAGGGATGGAAACCAGATGGGAGGGATTCAAACAGGAAGTTCATAGAATCATAGAAATTTACAGCATAGAGCAGGCCATTTGGCCCATCATTGCAGGATAGGTACGGATCTTGAAGGCAACAACTCATTCAAGGACCTTGGAGAAGACATCAGCTCATCCGCCTCCAGCCTTACAACCCATACAGAACTTTCCATTCCTCTGACTCTGGACTCTTGCACATGCCACTGGTGGCCATGCCTTCAGCCGCCTAGGCCCCATGCTCTGGAATTCCCTCACTAAACCCCTCCACATCTTCACCTCCCTCTCCTTCTTTCAGATCCTCCTTAAAACCCATCTCTTTGACCAAGCTTTTTGGTCACTCCTCCTTCTTTGGCTCAATGTCCATTTTTGTCTGACGATGCCTCTGTGATGCACTTTGGAACTTTTTTTCTTATATTAAAGACACTATATGAATGTAAGTTTGTTGTTGTTGAAAGGGAGATTGGAGAGGGGCTATAGTTTACAAGGACAGAGTGGCTGAGAGTTCATTTTTTGAGGGGGTGATAACGTTGTGCTGAAAAATGAATTTCTGACTGATGCTTAACTTCTAAAGTATGAACAGCTCTACGCAACTACCTTTAATTCTTTGAGTTCTAAATATTCAGTACAACTTTCTAAGCACTCTTGTTTTGTACCACGTAACATTTGTAGATCTAAAGGCTAATGAATTTCTAATGCCAAATAACAAAAAAACTAGCAGAATTTACACAGAGCATTTGTTCATTATCTTTAGTCTATTAAATACTACAAACCGATTGAGACATTTATTTTGGCGGAAAAATGTTTGTGTTCCTCAAATGATTAAGCATGAAACCAAAATTGAGCAATGTTGAAACATGCAAGCCAAATAGGTGTGTTGAAAGAAACTACAAAGGTGCTCTCTTGTAAAGCCCTCTGGTTCCTCCATGAACACCTCACAGCAGCATCCCTGTTATTTTACATGTTCCCCTAATCCCCAGGCTCTAGTAAAGTCAGACGACTAATACAGCTGGTGATGACACTGTTGATTTTAGCTTGTGGGCACATTCACTATAGATAAACAGTGAACACTCCCTTGAGGACCTGAGCTTCCAACAATACAAAGCATGAAAAGAAGAGACCGTTTATAGAGGCTGAAATTATTTTAAAGCCTCTTTAGCTCCCATCAAGTCTACAGAGGAGATTAAGGAGGAGATGTGTTTGTAAAGGTTTTCAGGTAAAGAAAGACCAAAAAAATAGAACAAAAACACAGCAGGATAACATTTTTAGACATATCATACCCAAAAGGTAGAGAAAATAGCCTGGGAGAAACAGGCTAAACAAATAGTCACTGTGATTACACCTGCACATAAGTCACTATGAAAAAGGAAAGGAGGGACCTGAAATAGGTAGCTGTTCCTGTTAAATGATTCCTTGGAATATTTATGAGTTTTATAAAAGATATGTTAGTCTTTATGTACACCAAAACCAATGACATTTATTTTTAGTTTTTTTGATGACTGTTTATATTCATCAACTTAAAGAAGAACAGCATTATGGAATGAGAATCATTTTCTCATTGCACCTAGTGTCAGCTTCAAACGTGGCAATAATACATGTAGTTCAGAACACCCTTACTTAGCCCAAACCATAGCCTTAACTCCAACCTCAGACCCCCCTGGACTCTACCAGAGTGACATTTTCACTTCCCACACTAAATATCCTTATAACCTCTCTGAGTGAGATTACCCAGTTACTGGTGAATTATGGAATGCATCCTATGGGACCTAGATTGAGACTGCCTGCTCAAACTGTCTGGAATGAATTGGAATCAAATCCCAGAGATAAAAGGACAGTATTCCAATTTAATGTGCCACCCACTCCGGAGACAATCTAAAATCAAATGTTTTTCATTCAAAACCACTTAAAAAATAGTTCCATTTGTAATTCTGAAAAGCATATTAACGTTGAAGCAATACATTTTATTAAACTAGATGCTACATAGAAATGTGATTAGGTTTACAGATAATAATGTTTCAGGCAGACCACCGAAAGAAGAAACGTTGGTGGAATCTGAATGTTTTTATGTAAATGCAGGTTGTTTTTGTTGCCTAAGCATTATCTTAATGTTCACACTACATTCACAGGGTATCTGCCCGTCAAGTGCATAAATCTCTACTGACTAAACCAGTGACTTCTAGTTTTGAACTATTGATTGGTGATTTTTCCTTTTTGCTCTATTTCGTGTGACATACTCTGTACAGCTTCCATGAGCCTATGTAAAAGAAAGAGAAAGAAATTGCATTTATGTCGCACCATTTTACGACCGCAGGATTAACATTGTGCTTCACAGCTCATTAAGTGCTTTCGAAGTGTAATCACAGCTGTAATGTAGAATAATTATGTATCATTCCTATGTTCACTTCATTACCTTAAGGGAATTAAAGGTGTGGGTTTAGTTTTAAGAGGCTGCAATTTTACAATTCTGTGATTAATTTATAATGTCAAGTGTGTGGTAAATCAATTTAAAATGATATACACCCACGCACCATATAAAAAATATGATACAAACACCTTCTAGTCACAATTCCTTGAAATTTCCAGCATGAGAGCATTTGCAGCATTTATATATGTGACAGGCAATGTTCCCCCTAATATAAAATTTGGGTGCGCGGTCCCTTTAACAGGCTGCTCGGCTGCCCATTCAAAGTTTCGCGCATGCGCGGAATTTCACATTGGAAAAGCCGGTCCCTGGCTGCACGTGACCGGCAGAGAGCTGCACAGCTGTGCAGCTTAGAGGGAATGTTGGTGACAGGTATAATAATGCCCAAATGCAGGTATTCCATTGTTAGTAACAGGTCCTAAACAGTATTTTTTAAGTTTTTATATCATTATTCTATAATTCTGAAATCTATGAAATACGAACAGGAGTAGGCCATTCAGCCCCTTAGGCCTGTTCCGCCATTCAATTAGATCATAGCTGATCGCTACCTCAACTCCATTTACCCGCCTTTGTTCAATATCTCTTGATAGACTTACCTAACAAAAATTTATCGATCTCAGTCTTGAAAATTTCAATTGACCCAGTATTCACAGCCTTTTGGGGGAGTGAGTTCCAGATTTCTATTACCCTTTGTGTGAAAATCTGCTCCCTGTATTCACTCCTAAATGGCCTAGCTCTAACTTGAAGATTATACCCTCTTGTTCTGGATTCCCTCACCAAAGGAAATAGTTTCTCTGTATCTATCCTATCGAATCCTTTAATCATTTTAAATACCTTGATTAGATCACCCAACCTTCTAATCTCAAGGGAATACAAACCAGATTTCTGCAACCTGTACTCATAATGTAGCCCTTTTAGCCCTCGCATTATTCTGATGAGTCTGCACTGTAGCCCTATCGAGGCCAATATATCTTTCCTGAGGTTCGGTTCCCAAAACTGAACGCAATGCTCCAGATGGTGTCTGACCAAAGCTCTGTATAACTGAAGCATCACTTCATAGAATCATAGAATGGTTACAGCACGGAAGAAGGCCATTCGGCCTGTCGAGCCTGTGCCGGCTCTCTGCAAGAGCCCCTCAGCTAGTCCCACTCCCCCGCCCTTTCTCCATAGCCCTGCAAATTTTTTTCTTTCAGGTACTTATCCAACTCCCTTTTGAAAGCCATGATTGAGTCTGCCTCCACCACCCTTTCAGGCAGTGCATTCCAGATCCTAACCACTCGCTGTGTAAAAAAGTTTTTTCTTATGTCGCCTTTGGTTCTTTTGCCAACCACCTTAAATCTGTGTCCTCTGGTTCTCAACCCCTCTGCCAATGGGAACAGTTTCTCTCTATCTACTCTGTCCAGACCCCTCATGATTTTGAATACCTCTATCAAATCTCCTCTCAATCTTCTCTGTTCTAAGGAGAATAACCCCAGCTTCTCCAGTCTATCCACGTAACTGAAGTCCCTCATCACTGGAATTATTCTCGTAAATCTTTTCTGCACCCTCTCTAAGGTCTTCACATCCTTCCTAAAGTGCGGTGCTCAGAATTGGACACAATACTCCAGTTGATGCCGAACCAGTGTTTTATAAAGGTTCATCATAACTTCCATGCTTTTGTACTCTATACCTCTATTCATGAAGCGGAGATGCCGGTGTTGGACTGGGGTGGACAAAAGTGAGAAGTCGCACAACACCAGGTTATAGTCCAACAGTTTTATTTGAAATCACAAGCTTTTGGAGCGCTGCTCCTTCGTCAGGTGAAGTGACATCACCTGACGAAGGAGCAGCAGCTCCGAAAGCTTGTGATTTCAAATAAAACTGTTGGACTATAACCTGGTGTTGTGCGACTTCTCACTTCTATTCATGAAGCCCAGGACCCCGTATGCTTTTATTAACTGCTTTCACAACCTGCCCTGCCACCTTCAACAATTTGTGCACATATACCCCTAGGTCTCTCTCTTCATGCACCCCCTTTAGTTTATATTTCCTCTCCTCATTCTTTCTACCAAAATGTATCACTTCGCATTTTTCTGCATTAAATTTCATCTGCCACGTGTCCGCCCATTCCACCAGTCTGTCTATGTCCTCTTGAAGTCTGTCACTATCTTCCTCACTGTTCACTATACTTCCAAGTTTTGTGTCATCTGCAAATTTTGAAATTGTGCCCTGTACACCTAAGTCCAATCCATTAATATATATCAAGAAAAGCAATGGTCCTAGAACCGACCCCTGGGGAACACCACTGTATACTTTCCTCCAGTCCGAAAAACAACTGTTCACCACTACTCTCTGTTTCCTGTCACTTAACCAATTTCGTATCCATGCAGCCACTGTCCCTTTTATTCCATGGGCTTCAACTTTGCTGGCAAGCCTATTATGTGGCACTTTGTCGAACGCCTTTTGGAAATCCATGTACATCACGTCAACCGCATTACCCTCATCAACCCTCTCTGTTACCTCATCAAAAAACTCAATCAAGTTGGTTAAACACGATTTGCGTTTAACAAATCCCTGCTGGCTTTCCTTAACTAATCCACACGTGACTGTTAATTTTGTCCCTGATTACTGTTTCTAAAAGCTTCCCCACTACCGAGGTCAAACTGACTGGCCTGTAGTTGCTGGGTTTATCTTTACACCCTTTTTTGAACAAGGGTGTAACATTTGCAATTCTCCAGTCCTCTGGCACCACCCCTGTTTCTAAGGAGGATTGGAAGATTATGGCCAGTAACTCCGCGATTTCTTCCTTCACTTCCCTCAGCATCCTAGGATGCATCCCATCGGTCCTGGTGATTTATCTATTTTAAGTACAGCCAGCCTTTCTAGTACCTCCTCTTTATCAATTTTTGTCCCATCCAGTATCTCCTCTACCTCCTCCTTCACTATGTCTATGGCAGCATCTTCTTCCTTGGTGAAGACAGATGCAAAGTACTCATTTAGTACCTCAGCCATACCCTCTGCCTCCATGCGTAGGTCTCCTTTTTGGTCCCAAATCAGCCCCACCCCTCCTCTTACTACCCGTTTACTATATATATGCCTATAGAAGACTTTTGTATTACCTTTTATGCTAGCTGCCATTTTATTCTCATACCCTCTCTTTTCCCCTCTTATTTTCATTTTTACTACTCCTCTGAACTTTCTATATTTAGCCTGATTCTCACTTCCTCACTTTTCAATTCCAAACCCACTGAAACAAAGGCCAACATTCCATTAGCCTTTTTGATTACTTTTTGTACCTGTGCACAAGATCTTAGTGATTTGTGTACATGGACACCTAAATCCCTTTGCTCCTCCACAGCTGCTAGTCTCTCACCAATAAGTAAATATTCTAATAGCAAAATACTGCGGATGCTGGAAATCCGAAATAACAACAGAAAACGCTGGAAAAACTCAGCAGGCCAGACAACATCCGTGGAGAGAGAAAGAGAGTTAACGTTTCAGGTCGATGACCTTTCGTCAGAAAGGTCATCGACCTGAAACGTTAACTCTCTTTCTCTCTCCACGGATGTTGTCTGGCCTGCTGAGTTTTTCCAGCGTTTTCTGTTGTTATTTAGTAAATATTCCAAATTGCCTTTCTCAGATCCAAAATGGATGACCTCACACTTCCCCACATTGAACTCCATCTGACATAGTTTCGCACACTCACTTAGTCTGTCTATATCCCTTTGTAACTTTCTTCTCCCATCCACACAACTTACTGTGTCTCCTAACTTAGTGTCATTTGGATATATACCCATCTTTCCTTTGCTTATTGACCTACATTGGCTCCCAGTCCGGCAATGCCGCGCATTTAAAATTCTCTTCCTTCTGTCAATTCACTCCATGGCCGTGCCCCTCCCTAGCTCTGTAACCTCCTCCAGCCCTACAATTCTCCGAGTTCATTGCGCTCCTCCAATTCTGGCCTCATACGCATCTCCGATTTCCATCGCCCCTCCATTGGTGGCTGTGTCTTCAGCTGCCTAGGCCCTAAGTTCTGGAATTCCCTCCCAATACACCTCCGGCTCTCTACCTCTTTCTCCTCCTTTAAGACCTCTTTAACCAAGCTTTTGGTCATCTGTCCTAATAACTCTTTATGTGGCTTGTGTCAAATTTTGTCTGATTATGCTCCTGTGCAGCGCCGTAGAACATTTTACTATGTTAAGTGCGCTTTATAAATGCAAGTTATTGTTGTTGTTATTATACAACTCTCTATTCATTCATCCAAGTCATTAATATATATGGTGAAAAGCTGAGGCCCCAGCAAAGATCCCTGGAGAACACTACTTGTCACATCCCGCCAATCTTTATCACTACTCTCTGTCTCTTACTTCCCAACCAATTACCAACCCATGTCACAAGGTTATCTCCAATTCCTTGTGCTCTCATTTTTGCTAATAATGTCTTTTGTGGAACCTTATCAAATGCTTTCTGGAAGTCCATATAGACAACATCCATAGGCACTCCCCTATCCACCAGGCTAGTGACCACCACAAGAAAATGCAACTTGATTAGTCAGACATGACCTACCCTTCACAAATCCATGCTGACTCTCTTTGATCGCCTGATACTTGTCCAAGTGCTCAGTCACCTGGGCCAGATAATAACAGGGAAGCGGGGGGAGTTGGACATCGGGGGGGAGTCGGAAATTGGGGGTCAGACATCAGGTGGGGAGTCAGAGATTGAGAGAGTCGGAGATCAGGGGGACTGAGGTGGGGGGGGGGGGTCTGATCGTGGGGATTTAAGCAGGTAACTTTGGTGGGTCAGGTGGGGAAGCACTCCTGCTCCTCGTGGCCCACAAGCAATGCTGGAAGGCACTTACCTGTTCCATCCAGCAGTTCTCATCTCCCTTCAGCTGGCGGGTTTCCTGAGGCCGGGTTTCCTGGCCGGCCAGCATTAAATCTGGGACAGAGATAAAATCTTAGGCACGCAGCCTCATTAAAATATTTTAATGACGGGCCCACCTCCAGAGAGCAGGTTAGTTGCCTGTCCCCCGACCTGCCTCCATTAAAACCAGAAGTGGCCGCTTTGGAGGCAGGTTGGGGTCGGGTTTCCCATTTTTAAATTTTTAACCCTCCCGCCCAACCGCCTGTACCTGGGGGTTAAAATTCCCCCCATTGTCTCTGATGATAGATGCTAGCAACTTCCCCACAATTGATGTTTAGCTGACAATTCTATAACCTGGTTTATTTCTCCCTCCCTTCTTAAATAATGGAATGACATTTGCAATTTTCCAATCCAAAGGCACAATTCCAGAATCTAAAGAGCTTTGACTCAATTTGGGACTTTCCTGGTCTATATAATTCAGTACTAGACCATATAGTGCATTTAGTCACTAAGCCATCAAGGAACTGTAGTCTTGCACCCTAATCACAAAAACATTGCTTCCCTGATGGTTCGATTCATAATGTCAGTATGTAACTGTGTCATACAGACCAGAAGGTCCCATCTTCAATTCTCATTCTTTACTGTAAACTGCCTACAATTGGCTTCAGCACCCTTAAGATAGTATTGTCTTCTTGGGTTTTACAGCAGATCCAACTGCTAGGCTTAGAAATTACTTTACTATATTGAGGGACGGAACCAAGAGAAGAGATGATCAGACTGGTGAAAGCTTCACCTAAGCTTGGGAACTTATATGTGTGGTTATTTTTATTGCTTTTCCACCAGGTGAGGCCATCTCATCCTAGTTTGAAAGATCATCGCTTGTATCACTCCCCTCAGGACAATTTTCCTTGGTATGAGGAGAAAACATGAAAAAATACAGAGGAAGCCTATATCTCAGCTGGGATCTATACTTCCAGCTGGGATATGTGGAAGTGAGCTTCTGTGGAAAATAGGAAGGATAATTTTACTTAAACACAGATAGTTGTAGCTTTACCAGAAAAGCTACAAAGCACTTCATCATGGGTATTTTTTGATGGTCGACGCACTTTATGTCTAGGCATCATCATCATCTAGCTACAAAATAGTCACCTTTATTCAGTTTACTTGGCATCTTTTTAAATTTTTGTTTATCTGCTGTAATTTTCCAGAACAAATCACATTAAGAATGTACACTATAATCAGATCCTAACTGCCATCTTCCCCACAACCACTCTGTATGTGAACCATAATCTTATTCATCTCAAAGCCAAACTTGTAGACTAAACCTTTAATTTAAATTCTGAAATAGCAAGGCAATTGATTAAGATTTGTTTCATTTCCTTTTTTTCCTAAGTTGTCTAGTTACCCTAGTAACTGTCTTAGTAAGAATAGAAAGTGACTACTTAACAATGCAGAGAATCACAACCGAGTCCGATCCTACCACTGTTCTTACCATCCACATGTGCATTTCCAGCACTAGATAGTGATCAGTGTTGGAAACCTGGACTAACATTTACCTACTTCGCCCAGCGGAGCTGAAGGCAATTGTACCATCCCAACTGCCTTCCTGGCTAAGATCAGCTAACTCAACGCAAACCAAGAACTGAAGGTGGGATCTCCTGGTCTGTATGGCTTAGGAATATGCCAGGTGGAGCCTTTACTCACTAAGCCATCGGGGTTGCTCATTAGATTTAATTTAACATAACAGAAGAGATAGCCCTCAGTTAAACAGGCTACATAAAGATATTGTAAATAAAAATGACACAGTCCTGCCCCTTTAAAATCATATCCATATCCATTGAAACTTTATTGTTCTTATGGGTATCTACATAGAATTACATAGAATGTACATCACAGAAACAGGCCATGCGGCCCAGCTGGTCTATGCCGGTGATTATGCTTCACACGAGCCTCCTCCCACCCCTCTTCATCAAACCCTATCAGCATAACCTTCTGTTCCTTTCTCCCTCATGTGTTTATCTAGCTTCCCCTTAAATTCATCTATGCAATTCACCTCAACCACTCCCTGTGGTAGCGAGTTCCACATTCTAACCACTCTCTGGGTAAAGAAGTTACTCCTTATTCTCTACTGGATTTATTAATGACGATCTTATATTTATGACCTCTAGTTTTGGTCTCCCCCACAAGTGGAAACATCTTTTCTATGTTTACCCTATTAATCCCTTTCATTATCTTAAAGACCTCTATCAGGTCACCCCTCAGCCTTCTCTTTTCTAAAGAAAAGAGCCCCAGCCTGTTCAATCTTTCCTGATAGGTATAACCTCTCAGTTCTGCTATCATTCTTGTAAATCTTTTTGCACCTTCTCCAGTGCCTCTATACCTTTTTATAATGTGGAGACCAGAACTGTGCACAGTACTCCAAGTGTGGTCTAACCAAAGTTCTCTACAAGTTTAACATAATTTCTCTGCTTTTCATTTCAATCCCTCTATAAATGAACCCCCTGTGCTCGGTTTGCTTTTTTTTTTAATGGCCTTATTAACCTGTCGCTACTTTTAGTGATTTTTGTTTCTGTACTTCTAGATCCCATTGCTCCTCTACCCCATATAGGGTGTGTGGCCTTATTCTTCCTACCAAAATGCACCACCTCACACTTAACTATATTAAAATTAATTTATCAATTACATGCCCATTCTGCAAGCATCCAACTACAATTTGTAAAATAGCACGAAAGAATATTAAACAGAGAATGAAAACGTTTCCAAGCCACCGAACTTAAACTGCCCAGGTGAGCATTCCCCTCATCAGTGTGGAAGGATGCTGCCCTTATTTTCTGAGACCTGTATGTGTCATTGATTCAAGAAGAAGCATTTTGCAACCATATAACATAAAACAAGCTATTATATAAAGATAAATTACGGATAACATTGCCATTTGAACTAAATGGTGTGACAAGAAAATGCCAGTAAAGTGTAACTGGGGTAAATCTGTGCTAACTGTGTTAATTCTACGCTACTGAAAAATAGAAATTAAAAAATAATTGATAATAAACAGGAAGTGACAATAATAAATACAATGATATATTTCACTAAAAATATTATCTGTATATTTCTAATCTTGAATATTGTTGTTCATAATTAAATTAAAATGTACAAAACCACAAAATGACTTTAATTACTTGTTTATTCTTTAAAAAAACTCTTTTCTGTTATCAATTACAGAATTTATGTTGCAGAAATACTATTTCAGCCCTTGATGGACTCAAACAAAATATAACTCCAGGGAATATTTGTTTACAGTCCTTTAGGAGGTTTTTTTGGTATCTATTTCAGATTTCCAGCATCCGCAGTATTTTGCTTTTTTTTGTATCTTGTTGAACCAATGTACCTTTAAATTTGTGAGCATGTTTTCTTCTGACTCAATGCAGTGTCTGATATCAAAAAGACAGCCAATTAGTTGAGGGACATTGTTTGAAGTGGCTGCCAGGTGTCTTTCTCGTTACATTTATGTCTGCAGTCATTACAAAGGAATGCAGAGGACTAACAACTGAGAATAAAATTATAGGCTTTGTATTGAGCAATGCGATGGGTAAAGAGAGGGCAGGAAAAAATGTGATGTGAATATCTCAGGCTGTTAGGATTTTAAAGTGGACAAGGTCATTCTCATGTTTTATAGTATCGCAGATCTCTTCCTATCAACCTTCTGTCTTGTTCTGAATGACCTTATGCAGACGACTCCATTTGACAGATAAGGTGCTGCACATCACGTGT
Organism: Squalus acanthias; assembly: GCA_030390025.1. NCBI lineage: Eukaryota > Metazoa > Chordata > Chondrichthyes > Squaliformes > Squalidae > Squalus > Squalus acanthias. The sequence goes on from CM059433.1 coordinate 77,712,766, forward strand.
TGGAAAATAAACTCTGCTGAAGCATAAACAATTTAATCTTACAAGGGAACTACTATAAGTTCATTTGGAAAAATTGCAAGTGTTTTTTCCCAGGAAAGCCTTCAAGTTATTTTTGTTTCTCATAAAATCTCAAGGTCCTTTCAGAGAACATATCTATCTTTTCCTTCTCTTCTTCTGAGGCTGTGGTTCTGCCTATATTTTTCCTTGTGAATTGTTGGCCTATCATCCAACTACTCCTCCACATACCCAATGCATTGTGCAAACTGGCAGCACAGGCCAAGTGAGCTGGCATGCAGTGGCCCTCTTTGGCACATAGCAGGAAGTGGGGGAAGGGATTATGCTCTTATTATGGGGCTGGGAGACTTGTGGTCCTGGGCTGGGTTTCAGACTTGTGGGCTGGCACCATACTGGGAATGTAGAGATCTATAAGTAATGAAGCCGTGGGAGTAGACCTTCAGAGGGCAAATGCCTGCTGTGAGCCTCCCCTTTCTCCCTTTCGTTTGTTTTTAATCAGTCAAAGCTTCCAAAAGGTCACTGCCAACTGCTGGAGGTAAATGAACATATGCCACTAACATCAATAAGGGTTAGGATTTCTACACAGAGCGCTGGTTGCTAGAAAAATGCTTGCATTTAATAGCACTGAATTAAATCTCTCAGACTCAAAACACCAACAAAATTAAAAGAGGAGGCAGCTGCATCCCTTTTGTATTGCACAACAACATTTAGTCAGTATTGTCAAACAAATCTACATATGGTAGCGTAGTCTCGCTGTCAGAAAGTATAATATGTACCAGAAGTTTCTTTTGAGTGTTTTAATCGTAATAATAAGGTATTGAATTTCAAAGAAAATGCTTTCTATATACAAAATATAAATCCAGTCTACATTGACCAAAAAAGTACCTGTATTACTGATTTTTTAAAGTACTTTTGGCTCAAATTTCTTTTAAAATGCAATTTCTCTTTTTTTTAAACTTAGACAGGTTGCGATTAATGAAAAATATATATGATGGTAAAAAATGTATATGGGGCATTAAGGCAGAAATTGTTTTCAGGAAATGCCATCTTTTTATAGAAAGCAGTAGTACTGTTAAGGCATGCTGTGGTAGACTTGAATTTTCAATAGATATGAAAAAAAAATTCAAGCAAGACAGTCTTCCTTCCATGTTTGAAGCTCTTTTGCCTCAGTAAATCTATACTATATTCTTAATCTGCCATCTTTCTCGGTCCTCTCTCCAGAATGTTGTGTACTCCTCTTTAGGTAGTCAGTGTTCTCCCACCACACAGAGCCTCATGTTTCACCTGCCCCAGCCCTAACCTCACCCCCTTCACACAGAAGAAAAGAAACAGAAACCTCTGGTGTTTGACAGAGTCTTGACACAATGGGTTGACATGAGAGTGCAAGTGATGCCTATTTGTTTGCCACAATTTCCACGGCATCAGCACTGACACATAGCCCATAGCAAATAGCATGCTGTGGCATCAAGAACAAGCAGCTGGGAAGATTCCAGACAGTAATATCAATTACTTGTTCTCCTAGCAACACACAAGAGGATGTAAGGTTTATTTATTTATTGTCTGAAAAATGCTGAGAACTATTAATACTTTCCAGTTAAAATCGATCAGAAGCCTAGTTGAATGTAACAACTGATAATGTACACGGTAATGTCACCACAATTTAAAGTAATACAAAGTAAAGTTTAATCAGTCAATAATTATCAGTAATTAGATTTTTTACATATTTTAAAAATGTTGTATGTTCCCTTTAAATTTTACTAATTGTAGACTGAGCTCTGATAATTCTTTCTGCTAATACTCTCCCCCATGGCTTTGGACCTACAATGTGACTCTGGCACAAGTAATGCCAATGCTGTACCCATCTACTAAAAGCAGCTTTGCAATTTTCTGATTCATACAGCTGAGGTAGCCACAAACAATCTTAGATGGTTGCAATGCACACAACCTTTTCCATCGGTAGTTGAATCTGATGCCCCATGTTCGATGTAAGTCTGCTTGGTAGTATCAAGGACTGGAAAATGACCATTAAAGTGGGCTGCGAGGTACCACAAGCAGCTTTCAGTGTGGATGGCTGGTTTTACTCTGGGAAAAACTTTACAACAAAAATAAGTAGTGAAGGCAGTCATGTGGTGCAAGTGTAGAGATTGCCTGTGCACTGGTCCAACTCCAAGCCCTCATTACTCTAAACAGAACTAAGAACAAATTGCTTTATTTTCAACAGGGAAATGAAAATGCATTAATGGTGCATAATAAAGGGGTGACAATGACCACTGTTGTGGCATATTGCATTGGAGCATCAATATTATGTGCCCAGAGTGAAGGTCGGTGCCTGTGATTCTGAATTTGTGAGAGTAGCACAGAGATGGGAAAAAAATTTGGAGGCAGAGTCACAATGGACCTTCTGTAAGGGTTAAGGGCAATGGAGGGACTCCATTTGAAGAGCCAGCACTAAAACAGGCACGAAGGGGCGAATGGCTTCCTTCTGTTTGTTAAATTCTATGGTTCTCATGTAGTGCCCAGTGATTGATTATGGAACATTATTAGCAGAGGCCTGCAGCTGAAAGCTGTTTTTTTGCCTGCTCTGTGATCTGGGGAACGATAATAGTATATACAAAGAGAACGAGGGAAAAGCAGACATATAAACCCTCCAAAAATAAAATAATTCATAAATTTGTCATCTACTTAACAGCCTGGAAAACAAACTATGATTAGCTGATTTTATTTTCATTTGAGCCTAAATAATATCAAAATACTCGATTACTGCAAGATAGTGCATGTGTGCAATTGTAGAAGAGACTGCACTGAATGGAAAGATATGTAACTTGTCTGACTGGCTATCAAACATACTGTACAAATATTGTACTGTAAAATTGTTACTGCCTTCTTCCTTTCCCTTAGCCTATTGACACCACAAAAACATCTATTGTGCACCACACGCAGTAATGTTGGACAGTGCTTTTTAAAATTTGAAAAGTTCCATCACCACCTAAATATTGAACACTTGGTATAACTTTCACATCCCATAATACTACGCTGCATGGGTCATGACCTGACAGTTGGGAAGTGAGGTTACAGTAGAGTTTGCTCTCATGAGAAACTCCGCAGACTGAATGTATCTGTGTCACACACATGTGTATTTAGAGAGCAGGATGGAATCTCAGCACAGGGTATTGCTCCAAATCCTACAGAAGATTATTTCCCAGGCTATTTATAGATTTCAGAGTCATTTATAGCACAGGTCAAATACAGGAGGTAAGTGTTGTGGTTTGTACTGCAGAAAAAAAGCTAAAAATAATAAAAAACAATACTAACTTCCAGTCTTGGTGTAAGATGAATGGAACTTGTCTGTTTTCTGGGCAATCTCTGATTTGTCTATTTTCTGCCATGCTGTTAAAAGAGCAGAGTTAGGAAGGAACAGTTTGTTTCCTGAAAATAAAAAGAAAATTATAGCCTTAATTGTTTGGACAATGGAAGCCCAGGGAATTTTGTAAAAGGCATTTTCTGACAGGTTCCATGTCAAACATACATTCAAACCTATCCTGAGGCCTACTGTGAGCAGGTTTGATGGTTTATTTGGTTACATGTCTGAGTGTCTAAGTAAATTTGGAGCAAATCACCCCCACTTTGTTCAATGGGAATCTGGCTGTGTTTTGAAATGCGTACTTAGAAGAAGCCCTCAATACAGCATGTTTATACTTGCAATAGGAAATAGATTTAATCTTGTTTTCACAGTTTGTAGATCTGCAGTTGTCATTATCAAAGAACGTATCCATTAGTTTGCTCCTTATTGAACTATTATGATGCATTTCTGCAAAAATAATAGTTTTATCCAAATTGTTAAATTAAATTGTTGTCCCCAAATGTTTAAAAAATTCTTTTACTTTTTCACATCACAGATCATTGGCCAGTTTAGCAGAATGATAATTTTTTTTCAACAGCTGGATTACGAATACATGTGGAAAATCATAACCGTGTTTAAGTCTCCAAACCAAACCAAACAACTGAAAGATCTGTGTAAGCACAATTTCCTTTTGTTTGATATGGAATACACACTCTCTCCCTATATGACTGCATCCCTCTTACATAAGTCTGGAGAATATAGATTGTTTGGAGCCAAAGCTTGGGAACCCCTAAATGAACACAGGGATGCTGCTCGAGTTTAACCAGCTAAGACACTGGAGCTTAACAGAGCAGAGCACTGGTCAGCTTCTCTATCGTTTGGCCAGATATCCAAGTACAATGCTGCATTCCAGGTTTACTTGCCACCAATGCTTAATCCATGTTCTCATCTAAGCAGTTTGGTAAAGAAAGGTACTTTCCTTGAGGTTGGGTTCTCCTCTAGGCTCAGTCCCTACATCCACTTTCCAACAGCGTTGGCCTTGGCTCAGTGAGAGCACTCTCAACTCTGAGTCAGAAGGTTGTGGGTTCAAACCCCTCACCACAGACTTGAGCACATAATCTAGGCTGACACTACAGATCTCTCAGGTGGACGTGAAAGATTCCATTCCACGACACTTTTTGAAGAAGAGCAGAAAGGTTCTCCCGTTGTCCTGCTCAACATTTATCACTCAACCAACATCACGAAAAACAGATTATCTGGTCATTTACCTCATTGCTAATTGTGGGACCTTTCTATACACAAATAGGCTGCTGTTTCTCCTTACATTACAACAGTGACTATAATCATTGACTATTAAGCGCTTTGGAACATCCTGAGGTTGTGAACGGGGCTATATAAATACAAGTTCTTTCTTCCTTTTTTGCCACAAGTCCTGAGTCATACAAGCTAAAGGCAGCCATTGTGTTGCATGCCTTTGAGTTCTAAACCATGAAGGAGAGAACTGTTTGGATGGACTTCTTACACACCACGCGTAACCTACATTACAATTTTGCTCTTGATGAAGATAGACAAGAACGACCAGAGGGAATAATGTGAGAAAGAAATGGGAGACTGCAGGAGAACACAGATAGATGAGGGGAGTGTGCAGCTGTGTGGCAAATGCATTTCAAGATAGATAAATATGAAGGAGTATATTTTGGGGAAAAGATCAAAGAATACAAATATATCATGATGGTAAAATTTGCAATGGAGAGGACAGAGAGGGATGTAGCAGTGCAGATACACAGATCTTTAAAAGTTAGCTTGCAGCTGGAAAAGCCATAAAAAGGCAAAAGTGATTCTGGGTTTTATAAATAGGGCCACGGAGTACTAAAGGATGGGGGTGATGATGAAACTGTACAGTTGCTGTATTGTGTCCAGTTTTGTGATTAATTATTACTGATTTATCATCTTAATCGCTAGTAATTGTAAAAGAAAGTTTGTTAGTATTTCAAGAGGTTGAATGTGCTTTTCCTTCTCTTTCTTTGCATCTGTTTATAATAGTATGACCTCATTTAATAGGTTGCATATGGTGCAGGGTTATACAGAGCTGGACAGATTGGCCAGTGGACAGAAAATGTGAAAATACAGAAAATATATTCTTGAGTTCAGACTGGACATTAGTGTCTACCAATGATAAGATCTCTGAATGTGGATCAGTTTCTACCTCTACCTAATTGTACAGAGTGCGGAGATGCCGGTGTTGGACTGGGGTGGCCAAAAATGAGAAGTCGCACAACACCAGCGCTGCTCCTTCGTCGGGTACCTGACTTCACCTAACAAAGGAGCAGCGCTCCGAAAGCTCGTGATTTCAAATAAAACTGTTGGACTATAACCTGGTGTTGTGCGACTTCTCATAATTGTACAGAAGGATAGATGGGACGAGGAGAAGAAAGGGTTAGGACTGCAAACCTCATGAAATCCTAGTTTTTGATGAAAAGCTTTCCTGCAGCTGCAGGGATCACTTGAGTAAACATTCACACTCTGAAATCCCATCAACTGGCCCACCTTGCCTATTACTGTACCATATCTGGACTCATCAAAAGGATTAGCATGCTACTAACATAATGTTGCTCAGACACTTAGGACATTGTTCTTCGTGTGGCAAACTCCAGATCTTAGTTGGGCCATCAAAAAGCAAAAACAGCATTTTTAATAAGTAACTGTCTGGGATACAATACAAAGTGTTCAAAAGGAGATTTATTTTCCTAAGAGTTCAAAAAGTTAAGGAAAATCATTTGATTTTCGTAAATAGATTGATGTTTTTTGTTTTTGTTTATATGCTTCCTCATGCCTCAGAGTTCCCCAATATAGCTGCTCGACTACTATAAACGTGTTTAGTCAAGCGATCAAAGCAGTTCAGGTTATATACTTTTGTACAGCTGCTGCAAAACTGCCCTCTAATCAGCCAACAATGAGATTTACTTATAAAGTGGCAAAAAATGGTAGCATAAATTCGCAAAGTTCTCCATCCCCTTAACCCCAACCCAACCCCGCGCCCCCCCCAGGGTATACACCATAATAATGAAACCTGTGAATCCCATCACAGCCGAGGATTACACTGTCAGGTACTATGGTGTAACTCACTCAATCAAATGTACAGCCTCTTAATTCTGGAGGGAATGCTCCTCCCAGTGTATCGTGCAGCCAAAAAGGAAAACTCATTTTCAAAATGACTGATGGCTGATCCACGAAGCTGTTGTCATTTAAGCTGAAGTTCTTGCTGGATACGTTGCTTTAAGTTTCACCTTGTGTTTTATGGGGTGAAGGGCACTGTCTAGTGCACATTGCCATTTTAAAAGCAACAGCTAGTTTTTGTTGGTTGGTATTAATCATGAAGGAAGATGAAAACAGATAAGTTTACTGTATTTACACACAGGCAGTCTAAATTTTGCCCAGACATGGTACAGTTTGTGCATACTAAGAAGCAACAGTACTCAGTACAAGGCTTTCTTTGATAAGCTGGCATGCAGCAGTGTTCTGTTACCGTTAACATAGAGTGCTAGCAAGTTATTACGTCTGCATTAGCAACCTGATATAAATGTCAGCAGACATTTTACTTCATCATTTTGATTCATGGAAAACCTTCAAATTTAAAATAAACCTAACCCTGTCTTGTCCAATGTTTTATCCAATATGGTTTTGCCAGTTTCTAGAATATCCAACGATCTCACTACAACCCCAAAGCATAGACTGCCACCAAAGGAATAAAGATTCCAATGGTATAATTCCAATTCCCGGTAGAAATGCTGTAGTAGAATGACATACGGTTGAAATGATCACATTATTTGTTATAAAAGATATAATACTGTGAGCAGCATCGAAGCCAAGTTTGTACCCAAGATTACCCACATGGTAAATTCACAGTCTCAGCCATGCCATCAGAAGAAAGGAGTGCGAGGAGGCAAACTGTTTCTCCATAAGAAGGTAGGGAGGAAAATCAAAGGGGCGTCTTACTGGTCTAATCTCGCCTACTGTCCTCGAAGCATTGGCACAGACCTGGGAGATGTTTCCCGCCCACCTTCTCAGACAGGGAATGGGACATGGTCCATGGAGAGCTAGTGAAGAAAATAGGAAAGGAGGGAGTAAAATGAGAAGTCAGAAAACTGTGATAACTGCTGAATCACCATCTCTGACAACGGTGTAACAGCAGTTTTCATCTGTTCCAAGGAGAAATGAGTTAAAATGTCACACTAGATGTTTTGACACTTTCCTGTTTTCTCATACCTTGCAGTTAGTTATGATGTTGAAGCTATAGCCTTTTATTTTAGAAGGTCTTGGCCTGTGCTTCTGAAGACTTCGGCCTGCCATCTGGCCTGATTGGTTCCCTTTACAAGGAGGCTGATAGGTCCTTTGAGAATCACACTACAGGCTAGGCTGCCATTGACCCATTGAAAAGTTGACCAACACTGCTTCCCCTGCCCCTCTGCTCTGGCAGTGCTCAAGTGATGCTCATAATGGCGCAGGTGCTTGGCAGTTTCATTAAGACCCAGAATGCTGTGGTAAAATCAGTGGTGCAGGTTCACAGCAGGCAGATCTCTGCACTTATTACATGATCACAGGCCTGTGGATTTTCAGTGCCTATTTGCTGTTTGCTGTGCTAAAATTGGCTACTGTGTTTGCCTACAAAAAAACCAGTGACTGTGGGGGTGATTTTAACCCTACCCACCTGGCGGGTGGGCAGTTAAAATCGCCCACGTCATTCACCCACCCTGGAGCTGCCAGGAGCTGAACTTGCCACTATTTTAACCTGTGCAGGTGGCAAGGACACCTGCCCAAAGCCTGCAGGGCCCTTTTTAATATATGCATGTCAGGTCCCGATGATGTAATTGGCACCCAACTACAATTTTTGCTAGGAGGCCCGAGTCGGGAGTCGGCAGTGAGTTTCCTGCCAGGCTAACCCAGCGTGGATGTGGATCGGGGCCAAGAGAGGCCCGAAAAGGTAAGTTTAACATCTTTCTTTGATTTCCTGTGGGGCCAGAAGGAGCAGGAGTGCTCCTTTGTGCCCCACAAGGAAATCTTAGGCCTCCCGTGTCACAGACTCGCCCACCCCTCCCGAATGGGGGGGGACTCCCATGGGACGGCCTGGCAGCCGACTATCTGCCCAGCAGGCGCTCTCTGGGCCGTGTGAATTTCCGCCCTTTCCCGCCAACTTAAAATCGGGGCTATGTTTCAAAAAGTAATTAATTGGTTGATGAAGCATTTTGGGACATCCTGAGATGTTAAAGATGCTATATAAATGGGAGTTCTTTCTTTCAACCCGTTCATTTTAATCTTTTGAGAAAAAGCTCTGTATAAATCCTCATGATGCCCAAATGTAATCAAGCACAACTCCAAAATGTTCATCCATCCCCACATTTCCATTATTCAACCCTGGCGGGCTGCCCACCATAGATAGCATTCCCCCTCTGGCCCCAAAGCACAGGAACCATCATGTCCTGTGGATTATTTGATCATTTCAGTTTATATTTATCCCTACAGCCTACAATCCTGTTCCCAACCAGATATTTATCCAGCTGTTTTATTTTATTAAGGAGTTAATTGACACAGAATTAATTGCTTTTACTGGGAGTCTGTTCTGCATATTCACCACTCTGTGGGAACAAAATTCTTCCTATCTGCAGTTTCTGTATTCTCGAGCTCTGCACTAGTCTCACAAAATAGTGGTATCATACCGTGCTAGAGTACACAACCATGGTGTAAAGCCAAATAAAAGCCCTGGCACTGAAACAACGCTGTGGTATTACTAACGTACAAGCATTTAATGTGTTCCTCTGAAATTCCTCTGCTATTTTAGCAAAGGTTGTCACCCATTTATTTGAAGTGGGTTAACATGTGTTTAGGCTCACTTAGTAGAGAGAGGAATCTCAGATCAATGCATTAAGCAATGGTCAGCTAGTATCCACAATGTCATTTCAGGCCCCCTGTGAATCAGCAGCACACGTCTGTTAAAGTATCTCACCACATTCGAACTATTCTGCTTCTTGAACTCTGGTACACGTTATTTTTAGCAGTGTCTTGTTTTTTTGCAGATGGCACTAAAATAAGGCCAAAGAATTAAAAGGTTGTGGGAATTGTATTCCCTGGCCCCCTCCTGCGTTCTCCACCCCTCTCCTGAAGGTGCTGACTCATGGTATAGTTTCACAAGTGGCAGCTACCACTTCATCCAAGTGGCAATATTTCATGTGTGAGCTGGAAATTGAGGGTCCGAAATCTGTCAGCCCTTCCGGCACACACGCCCACTGTAACTCCGGCAGAGGACAGCAGAAGGGTCAGAAAACAGGCCGGGATCTGAATACATCAGAATGTTTTCGGAGAGGCCTCGAGACCCCTCCCCTGTCCCCCGGCCCTGGGCAGCAAGGCCGTTTGCGAATCCCGGGGCAGGCAGGTACCTGGCGGCAATATTTAACTAGGCTGATCTTCCACTGACCCCATATACTCCGGTTGGATGCGTGGCAGAGGTCAGCAGTGGGTGCACAATTGCTGCGATTGTGTCCCCAGTGATTCTCAGGGCTGAAAGGCCAACTTGACCCTCATCTGACACTTTTCAGGTATCATGATGTAGTGTTACAAAATAAAAATGGAAGGAACTTACATGTAAATATCGCCTTTCACGGCCTCAGGTCATCCCAAACCGCTTTACAGACAATAAAATACTTTTGAAGTGTAGTCACTGTTGTAATGTAGGAAACACAGCAGCCAATTTGCGCACAGCAAGGTCCCACAAACGGCAATGAGATAATGACCAAATAATCTGTTTTGGATGATGTTGGTTGAGGGATAAATATTGGCCAGGACACCAGGGAGAACTATCCTGCTTCTACAAATAGTATCATGGGATCTTTGACATCCACCTGAGAGAACAGACTCAGTTTGAGATCTCTTCTGAAAGATGGCACCTCTGACAGTGCAGCACTCCCTCGGTACTACACTGCAATGTCAGATGATGTGCGCAAGTCTCTGGAGTAGGGCTTGAACCCATAACCTTCTGACTCACAGATGAGAGTGCTACCACAGAGCCACAGCAGACACCTGAGAAGAGGAACCTTGTTTAACTTTCCCCCTTCTTGTCCCAGAGGCACCGAGGTCAATTGTAGTGCTTCTCCACTCCTGGTGGAGATTAGTTAACTCAGCACAGAACAAAGATTGAACCTGGCACCTTTCCATTCTATATGGGGGGAATTTTTCAGGGGGTCAGCGGGCGCGTTTGGTGGCAGGTCGGGTGGGGAAAAATAAATTTTCACAGCAGGTTGGGAACCCGCTGTCAACCCGCCACCACGCGACTTTCCCAGATGTCGGGCTGTCAACGCTGAACAGACCCGACACGCAGCGGCAGGGGAGGCAATTAAGGTCATTATGAGCCACTTAAAAAGTATTTTGAGATCACCTTTAAATTTTACGAGGTCGCCCACGGGGTCCACGCTGCTCGGGGATCATGTCAAGTAAACAGGTTGGGAGTTGAATGGTCATGGAATGATCTCTTTACTTGACAGCTGCAAATGTGTTATAAAAGCTACCATCTCACAGCTGTTCACTTTCCAAGCTCAGAAGCTGTTGCTTACTGCATTTGGAAGACAGATTGAGCTTCATGCAGGTTGCAAGTATTTGGAGTAAACCCTGTATCCAGTGTCACCTCAATGGAACAACCTCTCTCACCATTGACAGATTGCTTCTGTCATCTCAACTTCACCTGCCATCTATTACATCTATTACATCAGCATTGGTGCCCTTGAAACTATCTAACCCATCACAATCAGCCCCAACACCAGCAGCACCAGGCACACCAGCAGCACCAACAAAAATAGCAACCTTCTCCACAATCAACTGATGCTGCACAGGACAGAGGGCATCAGCATCTGACCACACTGCTGCCCGGGATGCCAGGGATGGCCTTACCATGGCCAGATTTACTTCACTTAACACTGTACATCCTGGCTGCCACATGATGCGCCAGGTTGGCACCACCCCACACCAACACCATAAAGCATCCCTATAATGCCCAAGCCATTCCTTTCACAATCATCACCATTGTGGGGGGTACCATTATGTCTCACCATTCACTGCAATTCACTAAGCCACTTCCAAAGGTGCACAGAAATCTGTCGAATAAGGCAAAGTCTTGAAAATAAAGATTTCAATGTTTGACAGCACATTAACAGAAACTTCACATGAACATTGGCTAAAACACACAAGTGCCTACCCTTGTGTGTTGTTAGTTGGTATGATTGGACTAGGATGAGGGTGTGTGTGAGGGGTGCCTAGTGAGATGGGGAAGTGATAATGTAGATAGAGAGGGATGGGTGGAGGTGCAAGGTAAGTTGATGTGAGTAAGGATGTGCAGGAGTAGGGTAGGGAAGGCAGAGTAATGGGGATGTGATGAGTGGCACAGCAGGATGAGGTTGAGTGTGGCTTTGCAGTAATGTTTCGTGATCTACTGAGATCATTGAAAGGTTTGCGCCACTGCACCCTGGTCCTCCTGACCACATCCCTGTGCCCTCCTCTGCAATGTGCAACCAGGCTACGTTGATATCCTGGGGAGGTCTCTTCCGCCCATTGGAAGGGAAGAGAACCTCCCTGCGTGCTGTGACTCCCTCCATAAGCATATGGAGGGAGTCATGGAAGAGCCTGGGTGCAGCCCATTGCCTTTGTGCAGTGCTTGTCAGTGTTTGCAGCACCTCAATGCTGTAGAACGCTGACAGCACAACTGTCAAAATCAATTTGCGCATGGTCCCTTTAAGGAAACCGGCTGATGACATGTCATCCAGTGACGTCATCAGACCCGCTTCCTTCAATTGACCGGCAAACGCACTGGGCGGGCTTAACCAGCTCAATCACGATGATATCATTCTACAGAACGGGCTGGAGCCAACAGCGAGGTCGGGACCCGCCACCGACCCCGGCTGCACTTGACCCGCTGAGGTTGAGGAAATGGCGGCCTATGGCTCAGTTGCACACAAGGCAGTGCAGAAGCTATCAGGGGAACCACTACAAATTGTTTTTAAAGAGCATCAATGACAAAACTGATTTTCTGAGCATCAGTTGAGTAAGAAAAGTTGTTATAAATATAAATAAAAACACACTGAAAGGATACTCAACAGGGAAGAGTAACAAGCTGGGTGCCCTGTCTAGACCTCTGGCTTCAAATTTGCTCTTCAGAATAATTCCCTGCTGTCTGCAGCCAGAGTGCACCTCCCCTTTAAGAGGTGTTGGCTGCCTTGAAGTAGCATCAGTGAAGCCCGAATTCTCACCCCCCCCGCCCCCCACCCCCCCACAGCCAATGAATAGCGCAGGTAGTGCTGGCCATGCCTTCTTTTGCCTAGGAATTTTGCTCTGGAATTCCATGCCTAAACCTCTCCGTCTCTCTACCTCTCTTTCCTCCTTTAAGACGCTCCTTAAAACCTACCTCTTTGACCAAGCTTTTGGTCATCTGCCCTAATTTCTCCTTATGTGGCTTGGTGTCAAATTTTTTGTCTTATACTACTCCTGTGAAGCGCCTTGGGATGTTTTACTACGTTACAGCTGCTATATAAATACAAGTTGTTGTTGTTGTTGCATGCCAGAATCATTATAATGAAGTCCCAGCACCAATTACACGTGGGCCCAGAGACCATGTGAACAGGCATGTGCAGTGCACACTCGGCCCCGTGCCCCCATTGTCGGGCACGATCGAATTTCTATGCCATGGTGTTTGGTTTACTCACTGAAAAAATACAATGGTTGCTAAAAGTAAACACTTGTAACCTTGTCACAACACATCAGTTACCACCTCCTGTCATTTGCGGACTCAATAAATGCGGGCACACCAGAACACAGGACATCTCACCAGCTTGTCTTTTCACAGCTCTAATCTTCAACATTACGTTATTAAATTCTCAACATCTGCTCCCTTGATAGTCCAGTGAGTTTATCCAATGAACAGCTGAGCTATATAGATCTGGAAGGCCCAGGTTCAATTCCTGATTGGTGCTGAGTTAGATAACCTCAGGAGGATTATTTTTTGTTCCCGGGATGTGGGCATCGCTGGCAAGGCCAGCAGTTATTGCCCATCCCTAATTGCCCTTGAGAAGGTGGTGGTGAGCCACCGCCTTGAACCGCTGCAGTCCATGTAGTGAAGGTACTCCCACAGTGCTGTTAGGGAGGGAGTTCCAGGATTTTGACCCTGCGACGATGAAGAAACGACGATATATTTCCAAGTCAGGATGGTATGTGACTTGGAGGGGAACTTGCAGGTGATGGTGTTCCCATGCGCCTGCTGCCCTTGTCCTTCTAGGTGGTAGAGGTTGCGGGTTTGGGAGGTGCTGCTGAAGAGGCCTTGGCGAGTTGCTGCAGTGCATCTTGTAGATGGTACACACTGCAGCCACGGTACGCCGGTGGTGGAGGGAGTGAATGTTTAAGGTGGTGGATGGGCTGCCAATCAAGTGGGCTGTTTTGTCCTGGATGGTGTCGAGCTTCTTGAGTGTTGTTGGAGCTGCACTCATCCAGGCAAGTGGAGGGTATTCTATTACACTCCTTACTTGTGCCTTGTAGATGGTGGAAAGGCTTTGGGGAGTCAGGAGGTGAGACACTTGTCGCAGAATACCCAGCCTCTGACCTGCTCTTGTTGCCACAGTATTTACATGGCTGGTCCAGTTAAGTTTCTGGTCAATGGTGACCCCCAGGATGTTGATTGTTGTGTTTTGAGATTGCTTTTGACCCAGTCCCCCGGCCATACAGGGAGGGAGGGGCTGCAGCCTCAGGGGGAAAGTGCTGGAGAGTTCTGCCCCCTACCTCATGGAGAGAGGTTTGGCTGTCTGTTACAGTTCTTAATGTAATGTCCTATTTACAGTCTTTTTACTATTTATTAAAACACTGTAAATAGGACATTACATTAAGAACAACGGGGAAGAGTCCTGCTGTTCGGTCTTGTTCTTGGGGTTGGGAGCGCTCCTGATAGCCTCCACCTTCTCCGTAGTCGGATGCACACCGTCTTTGTCCACTCGGAATCCCAAGAACTCCACCCCATTGGCAGCGAACACACATTTCTCCTTCTGAAGGCGTAGTCCTACCTCAGCCAGCCGGCGTAGTACTTCCTGCAGCCGCTCATCATGGGCTTCCTGTGTCTTGCCTGTAATCAGTATGTCATCCAGGTAAGGCTGAACTCCCGGAACACCAGCCAACAGGGTGTCCATGAACCTCTGAAAGATTGTCACAGCCGTCGACACCCCAAACTGCAGCCTTGCGGCTCGGAAAAGTCCTCTGTGGGTGTTGATTGTCAATAGCTCGGCTGACTTTTCATCCAGGACCAGTTGCTGGTATGCTTGCTTGAGATCCAGCTTGGTGAACAGGGTGCATCCAGCCAGTGTTGAAAACAGCTCTGTAACTGTTGGTAAGGGATACACATCTGGTAGCACAGCAGTATTAACCGTACATCTGTAATCTCCACAGATTCGCAGGCCCCCATCCTTCTTTGCAATGGGCACGATAGGGGTGGCCCAACGGGAGTTCTTCACTGGTATAAGAACCCCTTGGTTCACCAGCTTATCCAGGGCCTCATCCACCTTCTTGCGCAACGCAAAAGGAACTGGTCGCGCCTTGAAGAACTTAGGCGCTACCCCTGGGTCCACTTCGATTGAGACTGGCGGTCCCCGACAGGCCCCGAGCTCACCAAAAACCTCTTCATAGTTCTCCAACATAGGCATTATGGGCTGTCGCTGTACCGTGTGTACTCCTGTCACTCCAATACCAAGGGGCTCAAACCAATCTCTGCCCAGCAGGCTTGTGCCCTGCCCCGCCACCACATAAAGCGGAAGTGTGTCCTTGACTGCCCGATACTTAACTTTCACATGAATCATACCCAGCACTTGGAGTTGGGCTTGGGACCACTGCCGTAGCACGCCACTGACCTGAGCCATCACCGGGGGTTCACTTGGCCACAGCCTATTGTAAGTCTCTTCACTTATCAACGAACACGCTGAGCCTGAATCCACCTCCATGCCGAGTGGTGCCCCATTCACGATCACATTTGCTGTGTATCCCCACCGTCTGTGGTGTCGCTGCTCAGCTTCCGTGGTATACACTGTATACTCATCGTTGTCCTCCCGTGTCAGGGTGTGTGTCTGCGATGCTTGTGTTGGCTCTGCTGCAGCAGCCTGAGCTTTCTTCATGCAGACACGAGCTATGTGTCCTCTTTTCTTACAGAAATGACATACCGCTGACACAAATTTGCATGTAGTGGCACCATGGAGAGCCCCACAGCGGAAACATTTTCTTCCTGTCTGTTTAGTTGCCTCCCTGTCACTCGTAGCATCAGCTGCGTGTGTGGTCTTGTGCACACCCTCGGCGGCCCGAGGTGGCGCTGCTTCTATACGTAGCATACCTGTGTTCATCGACGCAGCCTCTGCTGCTAAAGCCTTCTCCTCGGCCAGTCGGAACGTCAGGGCCTTGTCCGCTAACAGCTGTTTCTGCAATGCCGAGTCCAGCACTCCACACACAATCCGATCACGGAGCATATTATCTAAATGGTCACCAAAATTACAATGTACCGAGCGTTTCCTCAACTCAGCAATGTACCTTGAAATAGCTTGTCCAGGCTGTTGTTTACAATTGTGAAAATGGAAACGCTGCACAATTTCTGAGGGTTTTGGGTTGAAATGTTGCTGCAGTATTTCTATCAAGTCCTTATAATCCACCTCACTAGGTTTACGAGGAACCACCAATGAACGCAGGACAGAGTAAGTAGCCGCTCCGCATACACTGAGCAACACTGAGCGCTTCTTCTCTTCTTTGTCAATATCATTGGCCTCCAAGAAACACCCCAGTCTTTCTGCGTATTCCTCCCATGAACTGTCCTCATCCCCAGAGAACTCTTCAATACGTCCCAAGGCCGTCATCGTGTTAATGTGCGCTGTCCCTTTAAGATCCACGTGGTCAGAGTTACAATAGCTAAACTCACGTTAGTTGCCTGGATGTTATTAGCTGGGTGGCCCGCTCGTCGCAATATCCAATATCAGATTCGTAGGTTCGCGTCTATCTCCGTCCTTCTAGAGAGTTCGACAACCGCCTCGTCGCCAGTTTTACATCTTGACCTAACATTCATTAGTCAAGGAGACAGGATGTCTTTTTACTATTTATTAAAACACTGTAAATAGGGATCCACGTTGACTTTGCAGGGCCTTTTCAGGGGAAGGTCTTTTTAATAGTGGTGGATTCGCATTCGAAATGGCTGGAGGTGACTATTATGAACTCCATGACATCCAGAGCAGTGATCAACATGTTGCGTTTGCTGTTTGCCACACATGGGGTCCCTGACGTGCTGGTTTCAGACAATGGAGCAGCCTTCACGTCAGCGGAGTTCAAGGCTTTTGCAAGCAGAAACGGGATCCGCCACGTGACCACAGCGCCCTATCACCCCTCCTCTAATGGGCAGGCAGAGAGGATGGTGCAAACCACAAAAGAGGCACTGGTGAGGATATCGGTGGGGGACTGGCAAACCAGATTGGCCAGGTTCCTGTTATCACAGCATACCACACCAAACTCAGCAACGGGGAAGAGTCCTGCTGAGATGCTGATGGGTCGCCGGCTGGCGACTGCACTGGACCGGCTACACCCGGACTACAAGGACGAGATGCACACAAAACAAGAGGTGCTGGCTAAGAAGCACCAGGGCACCGCCAGGCAGTTCGAGCCGTCAGAGACTGTGTTTGCCCGTTGCTATACAGGAGGAGACAAATGGATGCCTGCCGTGGTGGAGCAGGCCACGGGTCCCCTGTCGTACAGCGTCCGTACACCTGATGGCCAGCTACACAGACGCCACGTAGACCAGCTACGGGGTCGTACTCCAGCGAGAGTAACTGAGACATCAAAGGCTAGACCATTGTCTCCGCCACCTCTGCCAAGCAGTGACGGCCTGCTTCCTGCAACAACGACGGAAGCCGCGTCCACAGAGGGTGTCATAGAGTCATCAACCACGGAGGAAGGTTTTCCTGCGGCTAACAGTGACACCCCGAATATGCCTCTCCCGCGGCGCTCAAGTCGAGTTAAATTCCGTCCCAGACGTCTGGAGGACTAAGGGGTTTTATCTGGGGGAAAGGAGTGTTGTGTTTTGAGATTGCTTTTGACCCAGTCCCCCGGCCATACAGGGAGGGAGGGGCTGCAGCCTCAGGGGGAAAGTGCTGGAGAGTTCTGCCCCCTACCTCATGGAGAGAGGTTTGGCTGTCTGTTACAGTTCTTAATGTAATGTCCTATTTACAGTGTTTTAATAAATAGTAAAAAGACATCCTGTCTCCTTGACTAATGAATGTTAGGTCAAGATGTAAAATTGATGGTGGGGGATTTGGCGATGGTAATGCCGTTGAATGTCACGGGGAGGTGGGATGATGGAGGAAGTTATATTGTGGTTGATCTTAGTGCTGTTGGGTTAGACAGGGGAAAAGCAGCCTGCAATCCTACCCCTGATTATTAAGCAGTGACCCCATTGAAGGCACATGAGTATGGAATTTGATGGAGGACAGGATCAGCTTCAACTGTGAAGCCCACTGTGATTGAATAGCTTGCTAAGGCTCACACATGAATAATAGTCTAAGGGGTAGAAATTAGGTCGCGCCCCATTTGGGGCGCAAATATCGTCCGGACGCAAATTTTAGCGCCTGGCGCTAATTATCGGCACTGACGGGAAACTTCACTTTTACCGCCCCGGGAGGTGAGTGGAGCGCTAAAGCAGGCGCTGCACACCTCTCTTAAGGCGCAAAGGCCGAGCAGTGAGGCGCTAACTCGGAGCGCTGGCGAAGCTCATGTAATGTCAGTCAGCAATGGAACACACACACAATGGCACGGGCCAGTTCTTAAAGGGGATGGTTAATCTTGCTTTCCATCCACATCCTGTTCATTGCTGCCTTGAATCTCGGCCTGGAGAGACTTGCACATCAAATGTGCTGGAAAGAACAATGGAGAGCACCAGGCAAAGAGCTCAGAGTGCAGCTCCCACAGTCTCTGCTAAATCGATACAAGGAATGGCAAATCAAAATGAACCTGCAAAGTGCTGCTCAGTACCCAAAACTCCTTCACACAACGTTGAATCTCTCCAGAAGTCTCTCCCTCTCTCTCTCAGAATGCGTAGTTCAAAAATGCCACTAACAATAAAAGACAGGAAGAGGCCCCCTTTAAATAGCGCCCCCCCCCAGCCCCACAGCGATTGATAGCGTTCCAGTCTTCTGGTCGTTGGAAGCGCCAGGCGGTAAGGCAGGGGGCGCCACTCAATTTCCGCTACGGGGCGCCCCAAGGGTGTTGCACCATGGAATGACGTCACAATCTGCGCGCGCAGGTGGTCGCAGCGGTAAGTTTTAGCACCGCCGCACAATCTCAAGTTAAGTTCTCGAGCGGCGCAAACATCGCTGCGCCCGGGCGTTAGCGGCTTTGCGCCCCATTAGCGCCCTCTTAAGGCGCTAACGGGTGGCACAACCAAGTGAATTTTTACCCCTAAGCGAGTTGGCTGCCCATTTTACACCTCACCCAATTCTGGGCAGGGTGAAATGGATGACCGACCTGCTGCCACCCGTTTTCTGTCCAGTGGGAACAGTTAAAATCGACCCCAAGGAGTCAACAGAATCAGGAGAGCTTTGGACTGGAGAAAATTGATGAGAAAAAACACAAATTCCCAACATATTTTAGGTGTGGTGCCAAGTACATACCCGGGGGAAATACTAGCCTAGTGGGTGAAGGCACTGCCCATTGTCGCACAAAGCTATACAAACAAGAAGGTCTCAGATTCAATTCCCAGTCTGCGCTATATGCTCAGCAGGCAAGACATCACAATTGATCCTAGTTTTGAAAACTAAATGAAAGTCAAGTTTTTGAATATCTGATTTTTTTTAAAACTGCTCCATGCATGCACAGTTAAACCACAATTGTAATATTAGCAACCTACAGAAATATTCAATGCTCAAAACAAACGTAACCACATTTCCCCTCTCATACTGATTGACAACCTGTTCAATCAATTGAACTGGCTGCCTCTTGGTACATCCAATGGCTGTGGGAAGCAACATTTTCACTTTGTAGTATGACTGGTTCACTTTAGACAGGGACGTTTTGCTCCGAGACTAGCCACTCACAATAAAACAGGAGCATTTAGATCAAAGAATGTTTGTAATTTAAATGGATCGCTCCTGTTTTCTGCTAATCATCCTAAGCCCTGCGCTGCCCGGGTTTTGGACTTGGCAAAAGATGGTAGCCCTAGTCCCGACTGCCATCCAGTGACAACAACGTGCATTTATATAGCGCCTTTAATGCAGTAAAACATTCCATGGCGCGTCACAGGAGCGTTATCAGACAAAATTTGACACCGAACCACATAAGGAGATATTAAGACTGGTGACCAAAAATGTGGTCAAAGAGATAGGTTTTAAGAAGCATTTTAAAACCACTACTGAAAATGATTCATATGCAGTCATCAGCTGAGATTAGGATCAGGATCAGGCTTGGCTGTGATGTCCTCATGAACAAATAACCAGCTAATACTCGCTGCCTAGGCTCACCCATAAAAATGGCCAATTGGGTAAAGTACTGGAGTGGAGCTATATCTCGGCAAGAGTCAAGAGTCAGGAGCAAAGGGTAGAACTAATGAACAGCAAAATATGTGAATCATTATATCATTATTTCAATTTTACCCTCCACCGTATTTGTAAAATAATGTGATTCTGAAGCTGTGTGCAACCAACAAATCCATACTAACATGGACTCTAAAGTTGCACCATTGGATATTTAATGCATACCACATTTGTCTGAAATTCCTCTTCCACTATTTAAGTGAAGGAGTCACTTAAATACAAGTCATTCTCCCGTAGCATTGCATGAGGGGAGTCAAGACCAAGGCCGCGATTTTGCCGGCGCTCAGAGGGCGGGTTTGGAGGCAGGTCAGAAGTTAAATTCGATTTGATTGACGGCGGGTTCCGAACCCACCGTCAACCCGCCTCCACGCAACTTTGCCAACTGTCGGGTCTGGAAGTCCCGCTCAGACCCGCCACCAAGTGGCGGGAGAGGCACTTAAGGCAGTTGACAACTTGTTAACTGCCTACATAATCTGATTTTACCAGGCTCTTCCCATTTTAGGACATTTTCAGCGTGTTCCATGCCGTTCGCAAAACACGCCAGCTAATTGTACCGGGTTCAAGAACTACGCGAATTCTTGACAGCTGCACCTGCAGCATAAAAGCGGACCTGTAACATGGCTGAGTTTCAGATGACAGAACTTTGTTATTTGAGGTGTTGGAACACATTTTGCAGGTCTATTGAGCTTGTAAGTGGTTAAGCTGAGATGCATATGCAGTGTGGCCTCCTTGGAAAACCTTCTCCCCACATTGCCTGAGCACTTATAACATCTATTCCTCAGCTGACATATATACCAGCGGAATGGGAACCATTTACACCCTCTCATCCTGGTCCTCAGAATCGGAGGAAGAGCAGCCGCGGCAGCAGCAGAACCAGGCACAACAGCAGCAGCAACAACAGGAGCGCCAACCTTCTCCTCAGCCACTTGATGCTGCACAGGGCAGGGCTGCACCGGGCCGCAGGAGATACCCCCAACACAAGGTTTACAGGCAGAGGATGAGCATCCTCAACATGACTGCGCAGCAGTGCCAAAGGAGGCTGAGATTTTCGCGAGAGGTAGTCGTTGACATCTGCGCAATGCTGCACCAACACCTGGAGCCCAGAGGAGCGGGTGGACACTCCTTACCAGTGGCTGTCAAAGTCACCATCGCCCTCAATGTTTTTGCTTTAGGGTCCTTCCAGTGATCATCAGCAGACATCAGCAGCATCTCCCAGTCAGCCGCACACACTTAGATCATGCAGGTTACCGATGCCTTCTTTGCAAAGAGGGCATCCACTTCTCCACAGATGAAGCAAGTGTAACCGCGCGTGCGGTTGGCTTTGCAAATATGGCAGGCTTGCCAAGGGTGCAGGGCGTCGTAGACTGCACACATGTGGTCATTAGGGCACCCATCACAACCCAGCTGTATTTGTCAACTGCAAGAGCTTCCACTCCCTTAACGTCCAGCTGATGTGTAACCACAGGAAGAACATTATGCATGTTTGCGCCAAGTTCCCTGGCAGTTGCCATGACTCGTTCATCCTGCGCCAGTCTACTGTGCCTCAGCTCTTCAATCCGCCAACCCAACTTTCCGGATGGCTCCTTGGAGACAAGGGCTATCCCCTGAAGATATGGCTAATGACGCCGTTGAGGAGGCCATCAAACGAAGCTGAGGAGCGCTACAATGTGAGCCACATTTCCACCAGAGCCATCATCGAGCAAACCATTGGTTTGCTCAAAATGCGATTCAGATGCCTCGGCAGATCAGGTGGAGCCCTACAGTATGCACCAGCCAGGGTCTCCAGAATCATCGTGGTCTGCTGTGCCCTGCACAACATCGCACAGCAGCGTGGCTTACCGCTGCCTGAGGAACAAGTGGCTCAGCGCAGAGCCTCCTCCTTCTCAGAGGAGGAGGAGGAGGAGGAAGACCTTGCGGAGGCAGATGTGCCAGTTCCACCAGCACGTGAACATGTTGCTGGCCATGATGCAAGGGATGCACTAATCCATGCCAGATTCGCTTAAGTTTACGAAGCAAACACATGTGGCTGCCACCTTCTTAACACACCATACACAATCTGTACAATAAACTGTGGGTTCCTATCACTCTCACCACCATCATTACAGATGAAAGGCGCCCTGACACCTCACTGTGACACTTCCATTTCTGGGCAAACATAGGCACACATAGGCCAACTCTTTGAATGTTTCCCATCACATTTCTTTATTACAATTGAAATGCCAATCATAATCTTAAATATGTATTACATCAAAACACTCAAGTAACTAACCTTGTGACTATTTGTATGTTAACTTTCTCTTACGCATGCTTCTACGTGGTGCTTCCCCTGTGGCTTCAGCAGATATGGAGGCACCTTGCTCACTTTCATGCTGCTCCTGCTTTGACACCTTTGGCGGGCATCCTCTGGGTTTGGGAGCCTGGGAGGGCTCAGCAACAGTCTGCTCCTCCTGCGGCTGTGCAGGGGCTGAGACGGCCATCTCAGTTGGGTGAGGAATCTGGGGCTCTGACCGAGGGCTCCGCAGTGGCATGGGAGTGTGAGCGCTTGGAGAGGAGCCCACACTTCCTTATTGTCGACCACCAACATCCCTCTCATGGGTCGCCCGCACTTCACTGCTAGCAAGTAGTTGGAGAGCACCTTGCTGCACATCAGTGGGGCCATGAGGACTCGTCTCTGTACTGACAGTCCTCATAATGGGGACGTTGTAAGATGTTTGGTTTCCTCGTCCTTACAAGGATTCTTTGACTTTGGGTTTTACAGGAACAAAATGGTAGATGACACAAAGGTTTAAGTTCAACCCAAAACTGTTAGTTTATTAAAACCAACAAAACACAGACAGAAACCTGTTGAGATTTGGCTGAAACTTACAATCACACATACAGCCGGTTGTTACCGTTGTGGATTGTCGGCCTGGATCGGAGATGACCTGTGCACCTGTCCCCGTCCTCCTTAATCTGACTGCAGCTGCCTACACAGCGCAAACCCCTTGTAGAGCCAACTGATACTTACAATCACCCGTCCGGCTGGTCGTGGCCGACGTCGATTGCAGGCTGGGAGCTGGAGATGACCGTCTTCCCTTCCTTCTTACACCTGGCAGTTGCTGTAGTCAGAGCTAGCTTCCGAGAGAGAGAGAGAGCGAGCTGTGGTGTGGTTCCTTTTTACAGCTCTTCTGTCACGCCTTTCCGAGTCTGGGCCTTCCCCCAACTCTTGTTTTCCAATGCACACCTAGTAATCCAAACCACAGGATATGTACAGGGCTGAGGGATGGAAGATAATTCCTTATCTTGTCCCCCCCCCCTCTGTGGTACATATTTAATGTGATTTAGTCTTACTGCTGATGTGTTTTGCCCAAGGTTAAAGTGTTTTCCATTGAGGCCAGGAAGTCCATTGTTCCAGCGAAACTGGTATTGTTGTCTTATCCATTGAAGATCCATTGAAACCCATTAAAACACGAAGTCTCATTGTCCAAAGTTAAATCACCTAGCGAGATGCTCATTGTCCAAAGTAAATGTCTTTTCCAAAGTTAAATTAAAACTCACAGGTGTGTCTGTGCTTCTAGGTTTAACTGTATCATGCCCTTACCACTGGGCCAAACAGGCTTCCAGCATTTTGCTATTGTACAGGGTTTTTTGGAAATCTACAACGTCCATGTACCTCTGGTATCTCTCCTCAATAGCTGCCCATCTATCCTCCATAGCAGACCATCTAATTAGAAGAGTCACCATGATCTGTTGAGTCTGGCGATATGTCCTCCAAGGAGGTTGCCACCCTCTCCATTGTGGCATGTTCATGCGCCATTGCCTCCACCATGGCATTGCTTACGTTTGAGATGGACTCCTCCATTCTCTGCACACTCGCAGTTACCGTGGATGCAAAACCTGCCAGAGACTCCTGCACTTGTTGCTGAAGTTCCAGCACGCTCTCTTTCTGGATGGCCCCAGAGGCACAGGGTCCACATGCAGCTGAGCAGAGCTAGGAGCGCCCAGCGCTCTCCGACAAGGACTCTCCACTGCGATCCCTGTCTCCACCATCTGCTGATGCTCACTTGTGAGCTGTGATACACCAGGTGACAACACTACTCTATCTCGCGAATGACCCACCGAGGTGCATGTCTCTGCGCTGGTGCTGGGTGCGCTCAATTCTGCTGACACTGCACCCTCAGAGGTTGCAGCTTCCTCTGAGGAGTCTTCCGGCTCTTCCCCCTGGACAGTGGGGAGGGGGGCTCTCGATGGTCCTGTGGGGGAGTAAAGGCATGAGTTAGACATGTGATATGAATGTAGCAGGCACATCGAATTGTGCAGATGATCAGAACTCAATCTGTATGAACATCAGATGCCATATCAGTCACTCATGCAATCTAAATGAGAGGGTTGCAAATCTATTCTGTCACTAGCTTGCTCTACTGCGCCCGTCTGACCGTCCCCCACTTCCAGATCCTCAGCACCTCTGACGATGCCCAGAGCAGCCTCCTCAGCGGTGGTCAAGTGGGCAATCGAATGGTGGCTCTCCTCTTGTCCTGCCCTTCTCCCTCTTATTGTGGACTCTCTTTTCCTGCAATGAGGGACACAAGTGGAGTTTGAGTGAGAATGTTGGACTGAGTGTAGAGAATCCATAGCATAGATGCTTAGAGGGAGACAAAGATGGAGTGAGGTGCCAATACCAAGGGCCCTCCCTGTGCGTTGTTAGTTGTTGACATTGCATAACAGTGAGAGCGAGTGTGAGGGGTGCATAGTAGAATGGTGGAGTGATTCTGAACATAGAGAGAGAGGGATGGTTAAGGGTGCAAGGGATGTAAGGGTAAAGTGGGATGTGCAGGAGTAGGTTGACAATGCAGAGTGCTGGTGATGAGAGGAGATGGGGAGCAGATTGAAGGTAAGTGTGATGTTATACTCACTTTTGCTGTGCATAGCAGGTCATTGATCCTTTTCCTGCACTGAACCCAGGTGCGACCACACAAGGACCTGGCACTCACCTCCTCAGCAATTTGCAGCCAGGCTACTTTGGTTTGCTGAAGAGGCTTCCTCCGTCCATTTGAGGGGAACAGAACCTCCTGGCGCCCTCTTGCTCCCTCCACAAGAGTATGGAGGGAGTCATCATCAAATCTGGGAGATGCCTTGGGTCTTGCAGCAGACATTTTCAGAAGTACCACAACGAGAAGCAGCAGGAAAGGATGGATCAAAAACAAGGCTGCATGGGCCCCTTAAATGCAGCTGGCTGAGAGACGTCAGCAGAGGCGAGCAGCAGACCCGAACCCACTGATTGGAGTGGGTAGCGCGCACGATGGGCTTAATCAGACCACTTAAGCTAAAATCTTAATTCCAGGGTGGCTGAAACTGAAACCCAGCCGAACATCAAAGCCGTCTCCAACCCGACTCCACCCGGAAAATCGCGGCCCAAGTATAGTCTTCAGGTGAAGTGGGAAATCAGGGCAGAGGATAATTGGATCAGGGCACACAGATGTAATTCAGTCTCCATTTGAAAGTCATACATTGTAGTTATTTTAGCATTTTGTTTATAAATTATGTCCATATTTATAACAGAAACTGCTGATGTAAGCTTGTAATTACACCATTCTGCCAGTGGTGCCACTGCAGCACCTCCACTCGTAGAAGGGTGTAATTACAGTGTGACAAGTTTACATGGGCAATTTCCATTACACATGTGGATATAGGAATTTATATGCAGATAAAATATTTTCAACATAGTATAGATAGATGGAGAGAGGAGTTTCAGATGAACACATTAAGCACTTGTATATTAGTATCCCACAGCATAATTTCAGTGCCACAATAAATCCACACACAATAACCTAGAATTTATTGTTGGTAATGTTAGTGGACGAACGTTTAACGACACAGTGTGACATTTTTCTGTCCACAATTTTAGTGGAAGTGTTTAAAGTAATCAAATTAGTGCCAGCACTGAAATAGCAAACAGAAGAACGTCATACAAATGTATTATCATAGAATCATGGAATGATACTGCACAGAAGGAGGCCATTTGGCTCATCATGCCTGTGCTGGCACTTTGAAAGAGCTGTCAAATTAGTCCCACTCCCATGGCCTTTCCCCAAAGCCCTGCAAATGTTTCCTTTTCAAGTCTTTATCCAATTCCATTTCGAAAGTTATTATTGAGTCTGCTTCCACCACCGTTACAGGCAGCGCATTCCAGATCATAAAAACTCGCTGCGTAAAAATGTTTTTCCTCATGTCGCCTCTGGTTCTTTTGCCAATTACTTTAAATCTGTGTCCTCTGGTTACCGACGCTTCTACCACTGGAAACAGTTTCTCCTTATTTACTCTACCAAAACCCTTCATGATTTTGAGCACCTCTATCAAATCTCCCTTAACCTTCTCTGCTCTAAGGAGAACAACCCCAGTTTCTCTAGTCTCTCCACATATCCCTGGTACCATTCTGGTAAATCTCATCTGCACCCTCTCTAAGGCCTTGACATCCTTCCTAAAGCGTGGTGCTCAGAATTGAACACAATACTCCTAACCCGTGTTTTAAAAAGGTTTAGCTAACTTCCTTGCTTTTGTAATCTCTGCCTCTATTCATGAAGACGGTCTCAATCGGGATCTTGGGTTTATGTCACGATACATGACGTGATCCGGACTCGAGTCGTCGTTAGCTTGTTCACAGATGTGATTCCCAGTAAAAAAGTAAAAATTTTCCCAGTAAAAAAGTAAATTTTTTTTTTTTTTTTAAAGCTTTTCGTTTTACATACAGACGGCAGCTTTTGACACGTTAGAACCCCTGCGACTTCACCTCATTGTCTCAGTTGTATCTTGCTATGTCTTTTGATGTGGTACCTTCCTGGCTGACTTAATTAACTTTATCACACCTCGGCAGATAGTCAGGATGATTTAATTTATTGGTCTGCAATTGTAAAGTACACATGCTTTTTTTTCCATCTATATATGCTCTGACGATTCTGTATCCAATTTACTTCACCTGAGGAAGGAGCGATAGTTCCGAAAGCTTGTGATTTCAAATAAAACTGTTGGACTATAACCTGGTGTTGTGCGACCTCTCTATTTATAAAGCCAAGGATCCTGTATACCTTTTTAACAGCCTTCTCAACTTGTCCTGCCACCTTCAAAGACTTGTGTATGTACACCCCCAGGTCTTAAGCATGCACCTCCCAATATTGCCAACAGCAAGCTAAACAAATATACCACCCATATTAACATCTAATGCACACAGTAAAAAAATTACCTCACACATTAAGAAACATATATGATTACTCACACATGCAAACATAAACACATTGACAAGCCCACATACAGAAGTATATGATCAAACAAACCCATACACCTGTAGTAACAAAACTCTACACATTGAGAAACCTGTTTGCAGGAATTACACATTAACACCCCTTCACAAATCCAATAACAAAATCACACATGCAAACACGCACACTAGATTGTAAACGTTAAATAGATATATTTTTCAATTGATTCATGGGATGTGGGTGTCGTTGGTAAGGCAAGCATGTATTGCACATCTATAGTTGCCCTGATAGCAGTTTGATACAGCTGAGTTGCTTGCTAGACGACTTCAAGCGGGCAGTTAAGAGTTAATCACGTTGGTGTGGGACTGGAGTCACATATAGGACAGACTAGCAGGGTAAGAATAGCAGGTTTCCTTCACTAAAAGACATTAGTGAACCAATTTGGCTTTCATGACAATCAGACAGCTTCTTGGTCACTTTTACTGAAAGCAGGTTTTTATTTCTAGTTTAAAAAAAATAACTGAATTCAAATTCTCAAACTGCCTTGGTGGGATTTGAACTCTGGATTATTAGTCCAGTAACATAACCACTACACTACACAGTATATAAATAATTATTTTCTCTGTATTGCCATGCATATTATATACTGTAGTTAAACACAGCACGGAAAACCTAGTTTGCAAACAGTGGCTACGCGCATTGCTTCAAACTCTTATCCCAGTTGGTGTATACCACCACCTATTGTTCATATATAGATCTTGCAACTTGCTTTGCCTGCATCAATACTCTTGTGATCTGCGTATCAAATAAAGTGTTAGTGCAAGCATGCTAAATCCTTCTAATTCTACAGTATCATAGAATGGTTACAGCACAGAAGGAGGCCATTTGGCCCGTCGAGCCCGCGCCGGCTCTCTGCAAGAGCACTTCAGCTAGTCCCACTCCACCGCCCTTTCCCTGTAGCCCTGCAAATTTCTTTCCTTCAGATACTTATCGAACTCCCTTTTGAAAGCGTGATTGAATCTGCCTCTATGACCCTTTCAGGCAGTGCATTCCAGATCCTAACCACTCGCTGCGTAAAAAAGTTTTTTCTTACGTCGTCTTTGGTTCTTTTGCCAATCACCTTAAATCTGTGTCCTCTGGTTCTCGACCCTTCTGCCAATGGGAACAGTTTCCCTCTATCTACTGTGTCCAGACCCCTCATGATTTTGAACACCTCTATCAAATCTCCTCTCAATCTTCGCTGCTCCAAGGAGAACAACCCCAGCTTCTCCAGTCTATCAACGTAACTGAAGTCCCTCATTCCTGGAATCATTCTCGTAAATCATTTCTGCACCCTCTCTAAGGCCTTCACATACTTCCTAAAGTGCAGTGCCCAGAATTGGACACAGTACTCCAGTTGGGGCTGAACTATGTCTATGGCAGCATCCTCTTCCTTGGTGAAGACAGATGCAAAGTACTTGTTTAGTACCTCAGCCATGCCCTCTGCCTCCATGCATAGGTCTCCTTTTTGGTCCCTAGTCGGCCCCACCCCTCCTCTTACTACCCTTTTACTGTTTATATGCCTATAGAAGACTTTTGGTTTACCTTTTATGTTGGCTGTCATTCTAGTCTCATACCCTCTCTTTGCCCCTCTTATTTTCTTTTTCACTTCTCCTCTGACCTCTCTATATATAGACTGATTCCCAGATGTATTTGCAACCTGACATCTGTCATACGCTCTCTTTTTCCGCTTCATCATATTCTCTATCTCTTTTGTCATCCAGGGAGCTCCGACTTTAGTTGCCCTGCCTTTCCCGCTAGTGGGAATGTACCTCAACTGTACCTGAACTATTTCCTCTTTAAAGGCAGCCTATTGTTCCATTACAGTTTTGCCTGCCAATCTTTGATTTCAGTTTACTCGGGCCAGATCCATTCTCATCCCACTGAAATTGGCCTTCCCCCAGTTAAACATTTTTACTCTAGATTGCTCCCTGTCCTTTTCCATAGCTAATCTAAACCTTATGATACTATGATCACTGTTCCCTAAATGTTCACCTACTGACACTTGCTCCACTTGACCTACCTCATTCCCCAGAACCAGATCCAGCAATGCCTCCTCCCTCATCGGGCCAGAAACATACTGATCAAGAAAGTTCTCCTGAACACACTTCAGAAATTCTTCCCCTTCTCTGCCCTTAATACTATTACAATCCCAGTTTATATTAGGATAGTTGAAGTCCCCCATTATTACTACTCTATAGTTCTTGCACCTCTCTGTAATTTAGAAACATAGAAACATAGAAACTAGGAGCAGGAGTAGGCCATTCGGCCCGTCGAGCCTGCTCCACCATTCAATACGATCATGGCTGATCATCCAAATGCAGTACCCTGTCCCTGCTTTCTCACACAGAATCCCCATCGAGCCTGCACCGACACATATCCCACCCTATCCCCGTAACCCCACGTATTTAATTCCCCCTAACATATCCCATCCTATCCCTGTAACCCCACATATTTAATCCCCCCCTAACACTAAGGGTCAATTTATCATAGCCAAATCAACCTAACCCGCACATTTTTGGACATTTCTCTGCAAATTTGCTGCTCTGTATCTTTCCCACTATTTGGTGGTCTATAGAATACACCGAGTAGAGTAATGGCACCTCTATTATTTCTTAACTCTAGCCATATAGATTCTGTCCTTGACCCCTCCAGGATATTCTCTCTCTCCAGCACTGTAACATTCTCCTTGACCAATACTGCCACACCACGTCCTATCTTCCCTTCCCTATCTTTCCTGAACACTTTGGGGTAAAAATTCAGTTGGTTGCGCCTCCTGTTAGCGCCTTAAGAGGGCGCTAATGGGGCGTTAAGGCGCTAACGCCCGGGCGCAGCGCTGTTTGCGCCGCTCGAGAACTTAACTTGAGATTGTGCGGCGGCGCTAAAACTTACCGCTGCGACCACCTGCGCGCGCAGATTGTGACGTCATTCCGTGGTGCAACGTCCTTGGGGCGCCCCGGAGCGGAAATTGAGTGGCGCCCCCTGCCTTACCGCCTGGCGCTTCCAATGACCGGAAGACTGGAACGTTATCAATCGGTGTGGGGCTGGGGGGGGCGCTATTTAAAGGGGGCCTCTTCCTGTCTTTTTCTGTGGTCGACATTTATGCACCACTCGTTCTGAGAGAAAGAGAGAGATTCGGAGAGAGAGAGAGAGAGACTTCTACATTGACTCAACGCTTTGTGAGGTAGTTTTGCCTAGTTCATCCTAACTTTGCTGCTACTTTCGTTGCTGTACCTCATTACTTTTCTGGCAAAGAGAATATGGGGGCTGCAATGATTGGGGGCGTCGTCCTGCTCCAGCTCAATCGGAGGATAGTGAGACGCAGACAGAGAGTGGCAATGATGGCCAGACGGAGGAGGGCCATCAGGCGCATGTACAGGAGAGCTTACCCTCCCAGGGTATATCGTGAACAGCTCTCCTACATCCACATGTCTGAGGAGCTGTGTTTGCGAAGGCTGCGATTCAGCAAGGAGGTGGTCACTGAGCTCTGCCACCTGCTGCAGCCAGATCTGCAGCCTCAGCTGAGGTCCAGGACGTCTCTGTCGGTGGCAGTGAAGGTCACAGTGGCTTTGAACTTCTACGCCACTGGCTCATTCCAAGCTGCTGTTGGGGACCTCGCCAATATCTCCCAGTTTGCGGTGCATCGCTGCATCCGGCAGGTCACCAATGCCCTCTTCACAAGGAGACGAGACTTCATCTCCTTCCCTATGACCCCAGACAAGCAGCATGACCGTGCTATGGGCTTTGCGAGGGTAGCGGGCTTCCCCATGGTGCAGGGCGCCATTGACTGCACGCATGTGGCTTTGCGTGCTCCGCGAGAGAATGCAGAGGAGTTCCGGAACAGAAAGGGGTTCCATTCCTTGAATGTGCAGTTGGTCTGTGACCACAGACAGGTGATTCTCGCTGTCAATGCCCACTATCCGGGCAGCTGCCACGATGCTTTCATCCTATGCCAGAGTACTGTGGCAGAAATTTTCGAGGCACCGCATCAGCCAGTTGGTTGGCTTCTGGGGGACAAGGGGTACGCATTGAGCACCTGGCTGATGACACCGCTCCGTGCGCCAAACACCCCTGCTGAGCTGCGGTACCAGGAAAGCCAACAAGCAACCAGGAACATTATTGAGCGCACAATCGGCGTGCTCAAACAACGATTCCGCTGTCTGGACCATTCCGGAGGAGCCCTGCAGTACTCGCCTGAGCAAGTTTCCAAATTCGTAGTGGTGTGCTGCATGTTGCACAACATGGCAATCCTCAGGACGCAGCCAATGCCACCAGGCCTTGCAGCACCACAAGAGGAGGAGGAGGAAGAGGAGGAACAGGCCGAGGACGATGATCAGCAGCAGCACCAAGGCAGGAGGGCGGCCCACAATGGTCAAACTGCAAGGGCCGTCCGTCAACGACTAATAGCAAGCCGTTTCTAGGGCCCCTGCCATTGCTACAAACACGAATCAACCCAGCACGCAACCCCTAAGCCGGCCAAGGCACCAATAATTCCAACCACCAGCCATGTATATTTTGAATACAGAAACTTATTTATTGTACAAACTCTGTGTGTGTCAATTCCTCATGACAAACTCATAGAAATAAACACAAAAAAAACAGTCAATAACATAACTGGTTCTCACAACCTGGAGATAATGTCCAAAACACTAAACAAAAGTTGGGCCATGAACCTCGGCCTTTAATAAAAAAATGACCAGCATTTTGGCACACCTCCTACTTTTTGCCCTTCGAGGGTGATCTC
This sequence comes from Squalus acanthias, assembly GCA_030390025.1. Lineage (NCBI taxonomy): Eukaryota > Metazoa > Chordata > Chondrichthyes > Squaliformes > Squalidae > Squalus > Squalus acanthias. The sequence continues at coordinate 77,744,758 of CM059433.1, forward strand.
CTTCCCTTGCGCACTTCCCCCCTTCTAACCCTACTGCTCCTCCGTAATGGGACCTCAGTGGCTGCAGCAAGGCTGGTGGAAGGCTGCTGCTTGTCAGACCCTGACACTGCAGATGCCCCTGAAGGACGGCCTCGACCACTTCTGGGCCTGGAGGGCCCGGCTGCAGACTGCACCAACTCTGCATGGGCGGCAGCAGTCTGTCCTACAGGCGGTGGCAAGTGCAGTGGAGAAGTGACAGTGTTGGCAGCAGGAATGCTGTCATCGTGAGAGAGGACAGCAACTCCCTGCTCGCCCGACACACTGGCACTCCCACGGGGCAGCACTTCAGCATCCGGAGCAATTTGCCGGAGAACAGATTGCTGGCCTGCTGCGGCGCGGTGACAGCCCCGGGGACATGTGCACGAACCATCGAGGATGGCAGCAGTCAGTGCTCGCGTGGCCTCAATCTGAGTCTGCATGAGAGCAGTCTCAGATGGGTTCCTGGCAGCCAGTGACTGAATTGCAGCACTAAGCTTTAGTGTGGCATCCGCCTGTGCTACAGCGAAGTGCTCCACACTCCTTGCCAGTGCCTCAATGCATTCGGGCACCCTTCCCACTGCACCCATGAGCTCAGTGTGCATGCCCACCGCCTGGCTGTTCATTTCTGCAATCAGCCGCTCCTCCTCTGCGTCCATTGCATTAGGAGTGTCTGGCATACTCTCCCTCTGGGGAGAAGGCTCCCGTTCTTCCCTCCCCCCCCCATGGCGTGGCTGCAGCCCGCTGGGTCCTGGAGCTTCACCATCATCAGCCCCTTCCCCCCTGCTCCCCCCGTCTTCCCTCCCCCCCCAATGGCGTTGCTGCAGCCCGCTGGGTCCTGGAGCTTCACCATCATCAGCCCCTTCCCCCCTGCTCCCCCGTTCTTCCCTTCCCCCCCAATGGCGTTGCTGCAGCCCGCTGGGTCCTGGAGCTTCACCATCATCAGCCCCTTCCCCCCTGCTCCCCTCCGGGGAAGGCGTGTTCCCAGTGTGGCCATGGGCTTCCTCGGGAGAGGGTGGCACTGATGCTCCGGCTTCCTCTTCCTCCTCAGCTGCAGCATCACTCCCAGTGGCAGCTTCAGGGACCATCTCCTCAGCTGGTGAATCACCATCTGAAAGCAGGGAGGTACAAGAGTGGCTTTAGCGTGAGGACAGGGTGGCAGTAAGGGAGGAATAAGTGCAGCGAGTTAGCAAGTTGGATTGAAAGTGTCAAAGGCTGGTATTGTGAGGGACAAGTGGAAGGACAGAGGACAAAAAGGTGATGACCTTACCATTGCTGTCCACAACGGGGTCGGCGTCCCCAGTGGCGACGGGACCGATCACCCGGCTTGCCACAATCCTGTGGACGCGCTCCTCCAGATCGCTGAGGGGTTGCAGCTGAAGCCGCCCTCCACCCGTCCGTTGCTGCTGTCTCCGATTATGAGCCAGCTTAGCCTGCAAGAAAAAGGACAGCATCTGAGTCAATATACAGCCATGGTCTTGCCTGATGTGCCTCCCATAGGTGAATAGCCCTTACAATATGCAGCCATGGTCTTGCCTGATGTGCCTCCCATAGGTGAATAGCCCTTACTGTATGCAAAGTGTGGAATGTGTGTGTGTGTTTGATGAAAGGGCCATAGGTGTTGCATGAGTGTTGTGCATTGGGGTTTTAAGACCCTCTGGCCATATAGTGAGGTTGAGATGGAGGGATGGAGAGGTATTGAGAAAAAGCCACTCACCCTGACGACCCGAGTGAGGTCGTTGAATTTTTTGCGGCACTGAACATGGGTCCTGGGCACCATGCTCCTGGAGGAGATGCTCTGAGCCACCTCCCTCCACACTCTTCTGAACTCGCGTGGCAAAGGCCTCCTGCCACTCTCCGGGAACAGCATGCATCGTCTGCGCTCCACTGCGCCAACCAGAGCATCCAAGGCCCGCTCGGTGAAGCGATGAGCGCGTTCTCTCACCCTCTCCATGCTTGGCAGCAAAATGGATTACAGGTCTCTCCAGGCTGAGATTCAAGGCTGCAATGAGCAGGGTGTGGCTGGGGAGCAAGTGGCCCCCCCCCCGCTTTAAGAAGTGTCCGGCGCCAGTGTGTCTGTGTTCCCTCGCTAACTGGCAGCAGCTGCGCTGCGCTCGTGCGCTGAGGTAGCGCCTCACTCCTAGGCCTTTGCGCCTTAAGAGAGGTGTGCAGCGCCTAATTTAGCGCTCCACTCACCTCCCGGGGCGGTAAAAGTGAAGTTTCCTGTCAGTGCCAATAATTAGCGCCAGGCGCTAATATTTGCGCGCGGACGATATTTGCGCCCCAAATGGGGCGCGACCTAATTTCTACCCCTTTAAGTTAGACATTTCTAAAAGTTAGCAATAGCATTTATCATAAATTTGTTTCTTAATTATAGTTTGTTACTTTCTGTAACTGAAGAATGTCTCCAGAATGTATGTCTGATCCAAGAGAATTTGGATAAATTAGTTTGTTAATAAATGTCATATTTGGATTAAGATTTCTGTAGATTACTAATAATACAGAAACTGGTTACTAACTTGTAATGTTAGTATCTGAACCCACAAAATAACTCATTGTAGCTATTGAATGTACATTAAATACCTATTAACAGAAATATAATCTCTGATAATACATTGTTCATCTGTGACAGGCGATTGATGTGCTGGAATGACAGTATTCAGTGTGTCTAGCAATTAAATCATTGGATTATCATTATACATTAAAACGCTATGGCTAGATTATGAGTTATAAAAGATAGTGAGTGACCCTTTGGAGGGTGGCTCTGGCTGCCATACTGGAAATATTCTAAATGGAAATTTCAATTCAACAGTTTGACTGTTGCTGGGGATGAGAGTCAAACTAAACTGAAAACCCAACAAAGAAGTGCCTTTTTCAGCTTCATTTATAAATACTCTAGTTTTGCCTAAACTTCAGTATTTCCTTTGGGTTACATTTTCATTATTTTTGGTCAACGTGTGCGTTGAGATAAAGTGTAAAGCAGAATGTTGCATGTGTGTCCCTACACAGACCTATGACAGCTGGTGAGTGGAGAACATTTGGTTGGTGAGGTGAAACCCCACATGGCTAAAATCTTTCTGCCATTTAGGAGTAAGAACATAAGACCATAAGATGATGATGCGCCATGGCCAGCGGGAGAAAGCACAAATGAGGCGACAGCCTCTCAAGGTGACAAAAGACCTCGTTGACCTAGGTGGCCCCTGCACAGGACTGAAGGAGTGACGATTAGTGGACAAAACCAGACAGCGTGCACAGAACGGGAAGTGGTAACGGGCCCCATCAATCCCCCGAGAAGCAGCAGCACCTCCACCATATTTACTCTTCTCACTGGAGCAGAAGCTTGAAGGAACAGTAGGTGAAGTTTGAGAAGACACACATCATATATTGTAACCAAGGGGAAGCACCAAGGTGCCACACAGTAGTGCCACGTATGCAACTCGCTTGTAAGAAAATTAAATGGAAGCACTTTGTTTGAACTTAAGAGCTGATTCTGTGGTCAGGCCATAAAATGGCCTGTGCTCTCAGCACTCCCGGGCACACCTGCGCTGGCTGAGCAGAAGGCTGACCTCACTGGATTCCGCAGAGTTTGCTTACCTAAGTAATTGAATGATGTTTTCTGTATGGTTTTATTGTGCGCAGAGAGCATTGTAGATCTGTGGGGGGTGCGGAACCAGGAAGGTTGCAGCTCTTAAAAGGCAGGCGGTATATTCTATTGAAAGCTGAATGCGGCCACACAGGCAACATTAATTCCTGATCACCCAAGCGTGCCTTCTTCCACACAGCACCATTCAACACACGACAATCCTCCAACAACACACTGTCTACCGAAGCGAGGTAATGCCAAGTCTCTCTGTGGAGGCAGGGGTGCAGGTGCCACTGGGAGGGCCCGGAGCAGCTCTCAGGCAGCCTGGCCTGCCTGTCATCCCTTCACAGCTCCTTTCGTTGTGTTCAGAGGATCCTATTGGTCAATCCACTGGTCCCAATAAAGGAAGCTCAGGACAAAATAAATAAGGACAACTACCACAACAGCTCATGAAAGCCTAAGTACCAGCAGTTCAAACAAACAACAAAAAAATTCAGGCCAGGGCTTTCAAAGGCCTGAAAAATTTACTGTTGCAATCTGTGGGCTCCTGCCTCGGCAGGTTTCCCTGGGCATGATGGAGACCTGGCACCCAGCATGCCTGTGGGCTGGAAAATGGAACAAAACAATTCCCCAGCCCTTCTTACAGAGGTTAGTGAGGCTCCCAGCTGCTTCAGAGGAGCGGTCTCTGCATCCAGTGCAAAGGTGGGGCCGAATCACACTCCCTTTCCCAACCAATACCATCCCGAACAGTGAACAAACCAAATTTCCCCAGCCCTTCCCTGCCACATCCAACATCCAGAAAGAGGGGCTCATTGTAACCCCACACCATGGGCGGGAGAGGGACGGAGGGGAGGTTCAAAATCTGAAACCCGCCCTCAAGCCGCAGCCCACTTCTAGTTTTAATGGAAGCGGGCTGAAGGTCGGTGACTAACCTGCTCCCAAGAGGCGGGACTGTTATATAAATATGTTAATGAGGCTGTGTGCCTCAAATTTTAACAGCCTTTAACGCCCGGCAGTTGAAGGGAGGAGATAACAGCCCGATCCATCAGGTAAGAGCCTTTCCACCACTGCATGTGAGTCAGGATGAGAAGCAGATGCTTCCCCCGACTCCTCAAGCAAACCTGGTTCCTGACCCATGCTGCGATCTCACCCCCCACCACCCCCGACCCTCGATCTCCCCCCGACCCGCGATCACCCCCCGACCCGCGATCTCCCCCGACCCGCGATCACCCCCCGACCCGCGATCTCCCCCCGACCCGCGATCTCCCCCGACCCGCGATCTCCCCCCGACCCGCGATCTCCCCCGACCCGCGATCACCCCCCGACCCGCGATCTCCCCCCGACCCGCGTTCACCCCCCGACCCGCGATCACCCCCCGACCCGCGATCACCCCCCGATCCGCGATCACCCCCCGATCCCGCGATCACCCCCGACCCGCGATCACCCCCCGACCCGCGATCTCCCCCGACCCGCGATCGACCCGCGATCTCCCCCTGACCCGCGATCACCCCCGACCCTCGATCTCCCCCCGACCCGCGATCTCCCCCCGACCCGCGATCTCCCCCCAACCCGCGATCACCCCCCGACCAGCGATCCCCCCGACCCGCGATCACCCCCCGACCCGCGATCTCCCCCGACCCGCGATCTCCCCCCGACCCGCGATCCCACCCGACCCGCGATCCCCCCGACCCGCGATCTCCCCCCGACCCGCGATCTCCCCCCGACCCGCGATCTCCCCCCGACCCGCGATCTCCCCCCGACCCGCGATCTCCCCCGACCCGCGATCTCCCCCCGACCCGCGATCTCCCCCCGACCCTCGATCACCCCCGACCCGCGATCACCCCCGACCCGCGATCTCCCCCTGACCGCGATCTCCACCCCCGACCCGCGATCACACACCCCGACCCTCGATCTCCCCGACCCGCGTTCAACCCCCCGACCCCGCGATCACCCCCGACCCGCGATAGCCCCCGACCCGCGATCTCCCCCGACCCGCGATACTCCATCCCCCGACCCTTTCGATCACATCCCGACCGCT